>JARQOC010000004.1:208952826-209200933 GCA_033576535.1 Allobates femoralis
TGATGAGGCAAACGTTTTTGGGAATGGTGAAGTTAACAAACAAAACAACCACTATTGGTCTGTGACTAACCCACAGTGGATAGATCCCTCCAAGACTGTTGTAACACAAAAACTGATGGTATGGTGTGGTATATGGGGTACAAAGATAGTGGGGCCATTCTTCATCAATAGAAACCTCAATTCCACTGGATATCTGAAATTGCTACATGATGATGTGTTGCCCTCTGAAGATGGCACGTTCCCTGAGTTTTTCCAACAAGATGCTGCACCACCACATTATGGGTGTCAGGTCCGAGCATTCCTACATGAACAGTTTCCTGGAAAGGGGATTGGCTGTTGTGGGCCAGTTGAATGGCCACCAAGGTCTCCCGATCTGATCCCTTTAGACTTTTAGCTTTGGGGTTATCTGAAGGCAATTGTCTACGCTGTGAAGATACGAGATGTGCAGCATCTGAAACCACAGATACTGGAAGCCTGTGATAGCATTTCATCTGCAGTGTTGCTGTCAGTGTGTAAATAATGGAAGAAGAGGGTTGCATTAACAATCTAACACAATGGGCAGCACTTTGAACACATTTTATAAGTGGTTATAAACTTGAAAATAAATCATGAAAGAATAAAATTACGATAAAACCAAGCACACCATTGTTTTTCTTATGAAATTCTCAATAAGCTTGATGTGTCACATAACCCTCTTGCCATTGAAAAAAAATAAAGTTGGATCCAAAATGGCCAACTTTAAAATGGCCACCATGGTCACCACCCATCTGGAAAAGTTTTCCCACTCCCATATACCAATGTGCCACAAACAAGAAGCTGATATCACCAACCATTCCCATTTTATTTAGGTGTATCCATATAAATGGCCCACCCTGTAGGCTATAAACTGTTGTTTCTTAAAAACCTTATGTGATACAGACTTTTGGAGCACATATTCATGTTCAGCATATCAAAATCTATGAGATACAACAACATTTTCTCGGGGACAAGAACTTCCCTGAAATTTGTTGCGCAGTATTATATAAACACATGTATAGTTAGGGCCAGAAATATTTGGACAGTGACACAATTTTCGCGAGTTGGGCTCTGCATGCCACCACATTGGATTTGAAATGAAACCTCTACAACAGAATTCAAGTGCAGATTGTAACGTTTAATTTGAAGGGTTGAACAAAAATATCTGATAGAAAATGTAGGAATTGTACACATTTCTTTACAAACACTCCACATTTTCGGAGGTCAAAATTAATTGGACAAATAAACATAACCCAAACAAAATATTTTTATTTTCAATATTTTGTTGCGAATCCTTTGGAGGCAATCACTGCCTTAAGTCTGGAACCCATGGACATCACTAAACGCTGTGTTTCCTCCTTCTTAATGATTTGCCAGGCCTTTACAGCCGCAGCCTTCAGGTCTTGCTTGTTTGTGGGTCTTTCCGTCTTAAGTCTGGATTTGAGCAAGTGAAATGCATGCTCAATTGGGTTAAGATCTGGTGATTGACTTGGCCATTGCAGAATGTTCCACTTTTTTGCACTCATGAACTCCTGGGTAGCTTTGGCTGTATGCTTGGGGTCATTGTCCATCTGTACTATGAAGCGCCGTCCAATCAACTTTGCAGCATTTGGCTGAATCTGGGCTGAAAGTATATCCCGGTACACTTCAGAATTCATCCGGCTACTCTTGTCTGCTGTTATGTCATCAATAAACACAAGTGACCCAGTGCCATTGAAAGCCATGCATGCCCATGCCATCACGTTGCCTCCACCATGTTTTACAGAGGATGTGGTGTGCCTTGGATCATGTGCCGTTCCCTTTCTTCTCCAAACTTTTTTCTTCCCATCATTCTGGTACAGGTTGATCTTTGTCTCATCTGTCCATAGAATACTTTTCCAGAACTGAGCTGGCTTCTTAAGGTGTTTTTCAGCAAATTTAACTCTGGCCTGTCTATTTTTGGAATTGATGAATGGTTTGCATCTAGATGTGAACCCTTTGTATTTACTGTCATGGAGTCTTCTCTTTACTGTTGACTTAGAGACAGATACACCTACTTCACTGAGAGTGTTCTGGACTTCAGTTGATGTTGTGAACGGGTTCTTCTTCACCAAATAAAGTATGCGGCGATCATCCACCACTGTTGTCATCCGTGGACGCCCAGGCCTTTTAGAGTTCCCACGCTCACCAGTCAATTCCTTTTTTCTCAGAATGTACCCAACTGTTGATTTTGCTACTCCAAGCATGTCTGCTATCTCTCTGATGGATTTTTTCTTTTTTTTCAGCCTCAGGATGTTCTGCTTCACCTCAATTGAGAGTTCCTTTGACCGCATGTTGTCTGGTCACAGCAACAGCTTCCAAATGCAAAACCACACACCTGGAATCCACCCCTGACCTTTTAACTACTTCATTGATTACAGGTTAACGAGGGAGACGCCTTCAGAGTTAATTGCAGCCCTTAGAGTCCATTGTCCAATTACTTTTGGTCCCTTGAAAAAGAGGAGGCTATGCATTACAGAGCTATGATTCCTAAACCCTTTCTCCGATTTGGATGTGGAAGCTCTCATATTGCAGCTGGGAGTGTGCACTTTCAGCCCATATTATATATATAATTGTATTTCTGAACATGTTTTTGTAAACAGCTAAAATAACAAAACTTGTGTCACTGTCCAAATATTTCTGGCCCTAACTGTATGCACAATGAAGTTCAGAGCATGATAACCAGACTACGTATCACAAAAAGATGATTTTGCTTTCGTTCAGCTGTTGTATAATAGATATATCATAATCCCAGAATGAACACCCTTTCCAGAAAGTCATAATCTGGACAAAAAAATTTCCAACAAAAAATTACTTCAGCCTTATGATTTGTTACACAATTACTCGTTAGGATGCCAATACCCCATATGTGGTCAGATACTGTTCAGGCATAGTGCAAAACTCAGTAGGGAAGAAGCGCCATTTTTTTCCTATATAATTTTTATTGAAATTTGTAACATAAACATCAATGAAATCAAATAAGGGGGGAATGGGTGGAGGGGGTGGGAAGAGGAGAGGGGAAAGAGCATAGAGGGGGAGAGGGGAGAGGGGAAGAAGTCCTACAAATGTAAACTGTCTTACATATGAGCACAATGATACATGTGAGCGGTCCCTCAAACCTCTGTGGAATAACAGCGGCAAGGGGGTGACCCGCCCAAATCTTTCAGCTCTCTTGTGATGAGCGTCTACCTCTCAGGTCCAACGCTAAATAATATTCATGTTGAAAAATGGAATTGACCTTAGCTACCACATCACTCAAGTTGGGGGGGAGCAGGATTTCCACCCCGTCGACACACACAACCTAGCCACTATAAGTCTATAAGTATGTATGAGACTACCCCTCTCAGTTCCCTGGGGACCTGATCTATACCAATGTTTAAAATGGCCAACTGAAGTTGTAGGGTTTGTCAGATCCCTGTAATCGAGCAAAGAAGACTTTTAACTACCACCCTATACCCAGCTATTTTAAGACAGGTCCACCACATGCAGGGATGAACCAAGGCTCCCTGCCGCCTGAGGAGCGGGGGTGGGTGGGCGGGGTGCTGTCAGTCCGGCGCAGGAGCGGGAAGGGGTGCTGTCAGTCCGGCTCGGGAGTGAGGAGTGGGGGTGGGTTGCTGTCAGTCCAGCGCAGGAGCGGGAAGGGGTTGCTGTCAGTCCGACGCGGGAGTGAGGAGAGGGGGAGGCGTTGCTATCATTGCCGGTGGAGCAGCGTTCTGTGCATTTACCTTATGTTATGATTGTGGAGGCTGGCGGCGTCAAGCGTCGGACAGCAGGCAGGAAGCTGCCCCCGTGCAGCAAAGGCTCACCTTGTCCAATGGACACTGCGGCCCTGTCCACATGTGAGAAACTGTACCCTTACTCCCACACTGTCTCCAACACAGCTGGGAAGCGTCAGGATTAAACTTAGCCAGCTGTGCCAGTAAGAGGTGCCATCTAAGGTATATTTTCTTTAGGTTTTCAAGATGGTTGACACATCTAGTCGCCCTCTGAACTCCCACCATAGCTGCGCACCAGTCCTCCCATGTAGCCAAGAATCCCAAGTCGACCTCCCTCTTAGTCATATAACTGAGCTTCGAAAGCACAGGGGGAAGGGTCAGGTCTTTATATAATGAGGAAAATGCTTTTATAAGACTGGGATCAGCTGTGATAAAAATCTGAAATTGCGAGGGAGTACCCTGGGGAGCCCCCAACCCACTGAGGTAGGGAAGAGACGACAAGCAGTGTTTCATCTGTAGGTATTGGTAGAACATATTGGCAGTCAGAGGAAATTTCGAACTGAGGACTTCAAAGGGTAGGATCTCCCCTCCATGGAGATCACCAAGAAAGCACACCCCCGCCCGTCTCCCATCCTCCCAAATTTAAGTAGGGGATAAATGTGCAAAGGGCTTTAATGTGAATTTCACTCGGGGGGAGGTGGATCCACTGCTCAGCCACCTGCCTCCAGTGAAAGAGATGGCTCGCATGGAAGTGAGAGGGGGGGGGTGGAGCTCCCCGGACACAACATCTCGGAGGTGAGCAGTCCCCTTAAGGAACCATCCGGAGCAAAACAGGATTCTATCTGAGCCCACCCAAACTTGGGAGAGTCATCCCACCACATTTTGGCTTCCTCTAAAATATTGACTTTGTAATAAGCGGCTAAATCTGGGACACCCATGCCGCCTTCCTTACATGAAATGAACACGACCTAATGTGCCACTTGGTGGTGTCTCTTTGCCCACACATATGAGTAGACTATCCTTTGATGTTTTTTCAACAAATATTTGGGGATACATATCGGAAGACATCTAAAGCAGTATGTAATTTTCGGCAGGAAGGTCATCTTGAACGCATATACTCTCACAATCCACAAGAGACTATTTATGGGGTGGGTGTCTATGTCCTTCAAAATGTACTTTATGATGGCTTCCATATTATGGGTTGCGGCAACACGACATGGTGTCAGAAGAATGCCCAAATAAGGGGTACCCTCGGGAGCGCAGGTGAAAGGGAATTTATGCTGTAAACATGCAATCAGGGATTGGGGGACCAATACAGGGAAAATCACTGGATTTGAAGTGTTAGGCTTATAATGTGAGATATGTGAAAAGTCAGATAGGGTAGTCATTATGTTCTGAATGGACAACTCCATATCAGTGCATGTTATGATGATATCATCGGCATACAGGCCAATCACGTGATCCACTGGGCCTATACGAACACCCCTGATCCCCGGATCGGACCGAATTGTGAACGTAAGGGGCTCCACAACCAGGGCAAAAATGGCGGGCGAGAGTGGGCATCCCTGGTGTGTGCCATTAGTGATGGGGAAACTAGGAGAAAGGAAACCAGACGAATGCACACTAGCATTCGGGTTACAGTAAAGTGACAAGACAGCTGACAAAAAAGGCCCAGAGAATCCGAATCTACCTAGGACCCATGTCAGGTACCCCCAGTGTACCCTGTCAAATGCCTTCTCAGCATCAAGAGACAGGAATACACTGGGGGGATCCCCTAGTTTCAGCTATCCCAATCAAGTTCACTATTCTCCTAGTTCTATCTTTCGCTTGTCGGTCCGCCACTAAGCCATCTAGTCAGGAGCCACCAAGGCAGGCAAAACTCCTTAAAGTTGCAGGCCAAAAGTTTGGCAAAAATGTTGACATCGCTATTAAGCAGCGATGTAGGCGTGTAGGAACCGGGCAAATCAGGTGATTTTCCTGGCTTGGGGATGGTCACAATTGTAGCTTCTAAATGCAGAGGAGGAATAGATTCTGCTTTTTGCCAAACCTGTAAGTTTTTAACAAGATAAGGGGCGAGGGTGTGTGGGAATGCCCGATAGTAGTCTTTCGAGAGGCCATCTGGGCCGGGTGCAGAGTGGAGTTTAGTCGACCTAATCACCTTAACTACTTCATCAGTCGTAAAAGAGGCGTTGAGAGACTCCTGTTGGGCATCCGTCAGTTGTGGAAGGTCAAATTTTGCCAGGAATTTTTACGTTCATGTAGGGCCAGGAGGTGAGCCCATAGTTGAAAACGGATCTGCATAATCTGTCTGGAGCCATGGAGGGTCGGATCCAGTTTATTAACTCTCTCCAGGTGATGGAGTTGATAGAGGAGAGAGGACCTCAGCTGGTTGTTAGCAGCTTTTTTTAGTTGTGAAGATTTTTGGAGGAAAATCCCTATGATAAAGGCCTTGTGGGAAGCCCACAAGGTGTCATCAGCTACTTCACCATTGGCATTAAGTTTAAAAAACTTCTCCTCACCTCATCCACCACACCCTTAGCTGATAGAAGGCCACTGTTCAGTCTCCAGCTTCAAGGGGGGGCTGGTCTATCAATCATTTTTAGTTCCAGACTCAATGGAGCATGGTCAGACCAAGTAATAAGTCCAACTTCCGCAGAGACAGAGGCCGGGAGGGTAGTGTCATCCACCAGAAAATAATCTATTCTGGAGTACAACCTGTGTTTGTGCGAGTAGGAGAAATCCCTTTCCTGCACATGTAGATAGCGCCACAAATCATGCAGCTGCATCAACTGGTATAAAGGACCAAGTTCCCGTCTTCCCCATGAAGACTGGGGCGAACAGTCTAACTCGGGGGACATAATAGAGTTCAGATCCCCACAGATTATTTTTATACCTCGAGCCACCTCCATAACCGTTTTGAGGAAACCTTTAAGGTATTTTACCTCAGAACAATTTGGCACATAAACATTTGCAATAGTCACTTCCACCCCAGTAATTAAACATCAAAGGATTATAAATCTACCAGAGGAGTCCACAACCTGATGCGTTAACGTGAAAGCGACTGAGTTCTTAATTAGGATACAAACACCCGCCTTTTTAGAGGAACAATTAAAGAAAAAGGCTGTGGAATAATGCTGATGACAAAGTCTGTGATTACATTCTTGTAACAAGTGTGTCTCCTGGACACATAATATGTCCGTCATGGATCTGCACGCCTCCCTCCAGAAAAAGGACCGTTTCGCCGGGGAGTTCAATCCGCGCGCATGAAAGGATAGTATTTTCAAACTCATCATGAATGTACAGCAAACTATAAAACATTTCCGTCAAAGGATGCATTGCAGGACTGACGAGAGGTAAAGGGGAGAAAAAGGGAGAAAAGGTGGGGAGGGGGAAATCAGCATCCAACATAAATTACTATAAAAAGACATACCGTATATACTCGTGTATAAGCTGAAAGGCTGAAAAGTCTCCCCCTCGGCTTATACACGGGTCAATACGGTGGTGGGGGGCTGTGTCCGGGGCTGCGGAGGCTGGAGGAGGCGGGGGGAGGCTGCTGTATAAGCGCCCCATCACGTGGGGCCGCTCATTATATATGCACTGCTTCCCCCTGTCAATCAGCGGCAGGGGGAAGCAGTGCATATCTGGCCCCCAAATGCTGGCACTCGCCCCCCCTCTGTGTAAGGGCCCTCCCCGCTGCTTATCTTACCATCCCCGGTCTTCTGCACAGCGCCGGTCCTCGGTGCTCTGTCCTCGCTGCTCCCGTCCGGCTGCATCCGGGATCTCCGGCCGTCGCAGGCATATGACATCATCGTGCGACGGCCGGGGATCCTGGATGCAGCGAGGACGGGAGCATGGAAGACGGAGCACAGAAGACCGGCGCTGTGCAGAAGACCAGAATTGGTAAGTTAAGCAGCGGGGGGGGGGGCCTTACAAGGAGGGGGGGCGAGTGCCAGCATTTGGGGGCCTGTATACCCCTGGGGCTGCTATATATCCCTGGGGCTGTTGTATACCCCTGGGACTGCTATATACCCCTGGGGCTGCTATATACCCCTGGGGCTGCTGTATACCCCTGGGGCTGCTGTATACCACACCACTGGGGCTGCTATATACCCCTGGGGCTGCTATATACCCTGGGGCTGCTATATACCACACCACTGGGGCTGCTATATACCCCTGGGGCTGCTATATACTCCTGGGGCTGTTATATACCCCTGGGGCTGCTGTATACCACACCACTGGGGCTGCTATGTACCCCTGGGGCTGCTATATACCCCTGGGGCTGCTATATACCACACCACTGGGGCTGCTATATACCCCTGGGGCTGCTATATACCCCTGGGGCTGTTATATACCCCTGGGGCTGCTGTATACCACACCACTGGGGCTGCTATATACCACTGGGGCTGCTGTATATACTTCTGGGGCCTGTATATACCACTGGGGAGGCTGCTGTAATACTGCTGGGGTCTGTATATACCACTGGGGAGGCTGCTGTATACCACTGGGGCTGCTGTATATACTGCTGGGGCCTGTATACCACTGGGGCTGCTGTATATACTGCTGGGGCCTGTATACCACTGGGGCTGCTGTATATACTGGTGGGGTCTGTATATACCACTGGGGAGGCTGCTGTATACAACTGGGGCTGCTGTATATACTACTGGGGCCTGTATACCACTGGGGCTGCTGTATATACTGCTGGGGCCTGTATACCACTGGGGCTGCTGTATATACTGGTGGGGTCTGTATATACCACTGGGGAGGCTGCTGTATACCACTGGGGCTGCTGTATATACTGCTGGGGCCTGTATACCACTGGGGCTGCTGTATATACTGCTGTGGCCTGTATACCACTGGGGCTGCTGTATATACTGGTGGGGTCTGTATATACCACTGGGGAGGCTGCTGTATACCACTGGGGCTGCTGTATATACTGCTGGGGCCTGTATATGCCACTGGGGAGGCTGCTGTATATTACCACTGGGGAGGCTGCTGTATACTACCACTGGGGGGGCCTGTATACCACACTGCTGGGGGCTGTATACCTGTGCTGGGGTCCACCCTCGGCTTATACACGAGTCAATAGGTTTTCCCAGGTTTTGGGGGCAAAAGTAGGGGGGTCGGCTTATACACGGGTCGGCTTATACACGAGTATATACGGTATATGTAAACCAGAAAAAAGCGGCTGAAAAACCACCAGCGGGGCAAATAAAACCGTGCATTGAAGCGCAGTAGTTACGCCAGAGTATAGAGTCCAGACGGTAAAGCGTGACCAAAAAATGGGGACCCACAGGCAAATTCCTGTGACTAGTAAGAGTCCGGCCATGGCCGACTAAAATGTTCAGAGAGAGAAAAAAAATTAAAAATCGTCCCAGTCGCTCTACTGAGCTCAAGATGAGGAGGGGCCATCACCCGGAGGGGACTATTAGCTCACTTTCTCCCACTCCTGGGAGGTCTTGATGTGTCACGACGAGCTAGAGTGAGGTGAGGTCTCCCCTGAGTCAGGCAGCATGCTCCACGATTTCAAAGCTTTTTTCAGTAGCTTAGGGGATTGAAAGGATTGATTAGCACCTTTGTACCGGAATCTTACCCTGACTGGGGAGCCCCAGCTTTAAAGGATCCCTTTCTCTCTAAGGGTAAGTTCACACATACAGTTTTAACCTCGGTTTAGCAGCGAAAACCGCCGGCGGTTTAGCATAGGTTTTATTTAAATTTATGTAAATCCTTAGCAGCTTTAGGACTTACAAGTAATCCTATGCAATTTAGAAACCGCTGTGCACACATAGTCGGTTTATGTGAGCGGATCTGCCAGAGGTTGAGCGGTTTCCGAGCGGTTTAGCAGCATACAACATGTCAATTCTTCCCAGCGGTTTTGGATCAGTTCCATGAACAAAATCCTTCATAGAAAACCGCTGGAAAAACCGCTGGGAAAAACGACTATAAACTGCTGTGCACACGCTGTAAAAAACCGCCGGAAAACCGCCGGAACACAGCTGGAGACTTCAGAGCTCAGAACTGATAATTTCCAGCGGTTTTCTGACGGTTTGAACGCCACTAAACCTTCCTGTGTGAACTTACCCTAAGGATTCTGCAGAAAGGAGCAAATTCTCTCTAGTTGGCCAGAGTGCCTGCACATAAGTCTGGATAGACTGAGAAAGCAGCATAGGCTCAGGGAGGGTAGGTTGTTTCCTCATGGCTTGGAGGATGGCTTCCTTGGTCTTAAAGTTTAACATACACACCAGAATATCCCTTAGGAGAGACTGTTTGATATGAGAAGGTTTAGGCAGTTTATATAGCCTCTCTATTCTTAATTCACTCACTGGTGTGTCTGGCAGAACTTGCTGAAAGAAAGCTGTAATGCTAGTGGACAGATCTAAATCAGCTACTGCTTCAGGCAAGCCTCTCACTCTGATGTTACACTACCTCATTTTCTCCTCCAAGTCCCATGCCTTAAAGTTAAGTTGTTCCATAGTGTTGTCCATCACTGCAAAATCGCCTGCAAGATTTTTGTGAGAAGAGGCATTATCTGCCATCTATTCCTCCATGTGTGAGGTACATTCACCCAGGGACACCATCTCAGCTCTCAGTTCCCCCATCATACCTCGCATATCCTCCTGCAGAGATAGTCTCAGGGACCCCAGGTGGCTGTGCAACATGCGGTGTTTGATCGGGGCATCTTCATCCTCCTGCTCCGGGCTCCCGGCCGGGCTGTGTAAGGCATGAGAGGAGGCTCCAGGGGACCATGGAGCCGGTGCCATGTGCTGTGGAGACTCAGAGTGCCGCTCCACTGTAAAGAAGTCTGTCACTTTCTGGGCCTCTGTGAGCACCTTCAGTGGGCCCCTCAGCATCATCCGGGTGCTCCCGGTGTCCCATCGCTAAAAAGTACTTTTTTATATATAATGAAAAGATTTTTGTTTAAATTCTTGAACCCCCGATTGGCTCCAAATTTCAACCTTCATTTTTGTAGCTTGGTGGGAAGACCGATATATTTTGCCGCTAGTAATTCCTTACCAGACAGAACATTATGATTTTCATGTTTTATTGATGACATCATGATTGTGTGGAGAGGCAGCTTTTCAGATGTGAGTGAATTCATAAACTTCATCAATAATAATGATTTCAACCTGAAGTTTACCAACTCTTTGCCTTTTAATTCAGTAGCATTTTTAGATCTGCTTTTAACTGGGAATAGTGCAACAAACATAAAGGACATCACTGTGTATAGAAAGCCAGTGTCTGGCAATACCATTCTCGGAGCAGACAGCTGCCACGCTAATCATATTATTGCTGCCATTCTATAGGGTGAAATGATGTCGGCTAGGAGGATATGTAACAATAAATTATTTGTGGCACAAAGTAACATTATACAAGATAGATTGCAACAAAGAGGGTACAGAACTCACTGTCTCCAATAAGCCAGTTTATCATTTATTAAGAGATGATTTAATGGGACAAGAGGGAGATGAGAAAGCTGGCATCACAAAATCAAATAAAAAACATTAACAGAGATCAGACCTTTATTTTGTCACTGCTTACAGTAAGCAGTTTCATGAGGTAAAGTGGATCTACCAGTTCTGGATCCGGACCCGATTTTGGCTAATATTCTAAAAACTGGAAGCATTTTTGTTTCCAAAAAAGCTAAATCTTTGGGAAAGTTACTTTCTCCTAGTTTATTCACATCACACCCAGCTCCTCACACCTGGTTATCTACCACAGGCTTCAACAAGTGTAGTCTGAATTTGTGATCTGTTTACCCTTTTGCTAAAAAAAAATAATACCTTTGGTGGTGTGAACTCTGACTAAATACGTATTACACATGTAATTTATATTATCAATTGCTCAGTATGCAAACTATCTTATGTAGGATTCACCATTAGATCACTAAAGGTTAGATTGGCTGTGTACATTCTTCTAGAGCGGCCAAACATTTTTCAAAAGTACACAATGATAGTCTGGATTTTTTTTCTTTTAGTGTGATTAGAATTAGTAAACCTTAGAGGGGAGGAGACTGGAGAAAGATTTTGATGAAAAATGAGACACTCTGGATTACGAAATTAAATACGAGAGCACCTTATGCTTATAGTTTGAATTATCGCAGCAATCTCATGTACAGTTGTGGCCAAAAGTATTGACACCCCTGCAATTCTGTCAGATAATACTCAGTTTCTTCCTGAAAATGATTGCAATCACAAATTCTTTGGTATTATTATCTTCATTTAATTTGTCTTCAATGAAAAAAATACAAAAAGAATTGTCCTAAAGCCAAATTGGATATAATTCCACACCAAACATAAAAAAGGGGGTGGACAAAAGTATTGGGACTGTTAGAATAATCATGTGATGCTTCTCTAATTTGTGTAATTAACAGCACCTGTAACTTACCTGTGGCACCTAACAGGTGTTGGCAATAACTAAATCACACTTGCAGCCAGTTGACATGGATTAAAGTTGACTCAACCTCTGTCCTGTGTCCTTGTGTGTTCCACATTGAGCATGGAGAAAAGAAAGAAGACCAAAGAACTGTCTGAGGATTTGAGAAACCAAATTGTGAGGAAGCATGAGCAATCTCAAGGCTACAAGTCCATCTCCAAAGACCTGAATGTTCCTGTGTCTACTGTGCGCAATGTCATCAAGAAGTTTAAAGCTCATGGCACTGTGGCTAACCTCCCTAGATGTGGACAGAAAAGAAAAATTGACGAGAGATTTCAACGCAAGATTGTGCGGATGGTGGATAAAGAACCTCAACTAACATCCAAACAAGTTCAAGCTGCCCTGCAGTCCGAGGGTACAACAGTGTCAACCCGTACTATCCGTCAGCGTCTGAATGAAAAGGAACTGTATGGTAGGAGACCCAGGAAGATCCCACTTCTTACCCCGAGGCATACAAAAGCCAGGCTGGAGTTTGCCAAAACTTACTTGAGAAAGCCTAAAACGTTTTGGAAGAATGTTCTCTGGTCAGATGAAACAAAAATAGAGCTTTTTGGGCAAAGGCATCAGCATAGAGTTTGCAGGAGAAAAAAAGAGGCATTCAAAGAAAAGAACACGGTCCGTACAGTCAAACATGGTGGAGGTTCCCTGATGTTTTGGGGTTGCTTTGTTGCCTCTGGCACTGGACTGCTTGACCGTGTGCATGGCATTATGAAGTCTGAAGACTACCAACAAATTTTGCAGTATAATGTAGGGGTCACGTCCTACTGACGGACCCCACACGTGGACCCACTGGACCGCGTAGTGCGGATGCTGATACCGGGATGATAGAGAGACGGACCAGTACAGTAGAGTCAACAGGTTTATTGAACAACAAAACAAAAACCCACGCCCCAGGGGAGGGCCACACGGCCACAGCACCGGAACACCACCGAAGGAGGCCCCGGACCGCTTAACCCCTATACAGGGATACCGCCGGAACCAACCTCGGAAGGACCAATGAAGCGGACACGGGTGTTAAACCGACCCAAGGCAACGTGGAAACAACACCGCAACCGGGTATAAGATAGGACACGGGGAACCGGGAACACGGGGAATCTGGAGCAGGACTTGAGGCAGCGATTTCAGCTTGGAAGAGATCCCGGTGGAAGGCCCAGAACACGGGAGTCAGCAAGGAGCCGGCAGGGCGGAGATCTGCAGGAAGTAACACACAGAAATCAGATAACAAGCAAAATAAGGAACAACCTGACCAGACCAGGAATAGCAACTCCACTAGGTAGAAATTGCCCTGGCAAAGACTGACAGGAAACAGGAAGCTTATATATCAGCAGGGCAGTCCTGATTGGCAGGACACAGAGGCTTGGTGATTGGATGAGGGGAGGAGCATGATCCCTGCAGCCTCTCCAGCATTCACTGATTTGGAGATGGAGTTTCATGCGCTCAAGCAGTAGCCTCGGAAGTGAGGAGCTGAGCGGCGCTATTCCAGCAGAGGGCGGTGGAACCCTGCGGCAGACCCCCGAGTGGTTACAGTAGGGCCCAGTGTGAGTAAGCTGGCTCTCCCTCAGAGATCATGGGTCTTCCAGCAGGACAACAACCCAAAACACACTTCAAAAAGCACTAGAAAATGGTTTGAGAGAAAGCACTGGAGACTTGTAAGGTGGCCAGCAATGAGTCCAGACCTGAATCCCATAGAACACCTGTGGAGAGATCTAAAAATGGCAGTTTGGAGAAGGCACCCTTCAAATATCAGGGACCTGGAGCAGTTTGCCAAAGAAGAATGGTCTAAAATTCCAACAGAGCATTGTAAGAAACTCACTGATGGTTACCGGAAGCAGTTGATCGCAGTTATTTTGGCTAAAGGTTGTGTAACCAAGTATTAGGCTGAGGGTGCCAATACTTTTGTCTGGCCTATTTTTGGAGTTTTGTGTGAAATGATCAATGTTTTGCTTTTTGCTTCATTCTCTTTTGTGTTTTTTTCATTGAAGACAAATTAAATGAAGATAATAATACCAAAGAATTTGTGATTGCAATAATTTTCAGGAAGAAACTGAGTATTATCTGACAGAATTGCAGGGGTGTCAATACTTTTGGCCACAACTGTATATTTATCATCTTACTTTATTCATAAGGATATTGGTCAATTTTGATATTTTTATTTTGGTCATTTAGGTTTATTATATGAATCTTTAATAATAATCTTCATAATAATAATCTTTATTTATATAGCACCAACTTATTCCACAGTTCATCACACTTCAGAGGTCTCTTTTTCTTTGATTATTTCTTTTATTAAGTCTACTACTGTTAAAGACGTTGCCTGATACTTGTATCTACTCTATATTGGCAGCCATTTTATCCTTCTAAGAGCCATTTTTAGTTATCATGCCTATTCCTACTGAACTTCATATACCCCTAGTAGGAATGTAATATGGCAATGATTGAGGGCTGAGAACATAGAAAAATATGCAGACATGGGTATGGGAGTATAGGAAAACATTTCCTATACTGTCGCTTTGTCTTCCCGTATAAGAATAATAGTCATGGAATCAGCATGGAGTCAGCGGACTGTGACCCCATGAGCATAAAGAGCATCAAACAGATGTCTAAATGGATATAGCAAATGATTTATGACTTGTGAATAAGACATTCCTTGATTAGGTGTCATATCTCGATAATGGTGTTGATAGGTCTACATCTGTTTCTAGCGCATTACTTGCATTTTTGTATATTTTTTGTATGACTATGTCCCCACCATCTTGCCACATATCATCCTATTAGGTAATGCTCCATTGTTATGGTGTCCTTGATTATGATATATAATCTCACCTCTTTAATAAAGAGTGTGACTCTCTCTTGGAAGACCTGACTGCTGTGTCTTTTACTGAGTGTCCAGATACATGGTAGGACGGTGCCGATCCTATTATTTTCTTTTACAAATCAGTCTATTCTGGTTAGCATAAAGCATTGAAGCCCGATTCACGGCTTTAACACTACCCATGTAAAGTACTTTTTCCTGTATTTTCCATTATAAATTTTCTTGTTATAATGGTATATTTTTGTGTGCTTAACCCTGTTCTATACTCATATGTTTTCTATTTTCTTTGCTTATTTTACTGTCATCCAGGTGAGGGGTTTGTTTTTTTAAAGAGTCCACATGAGATTGTAATTCAGTTACGACTAAGACTTTCTATAAGTCGAAACTCATCAACTAACTGCTCCATCCCTCTGGTGACCTTTAAAAAGGATATGAAATAAAGAAGAAAAGTTTTAACTTTTATCTGTGTTTATTTGATTCCTGAACTGTTCTGTATGCAGCCGACAGATAACCAATGTTCTGAACTTCATTGAGGAGGCTGCTACTAATTCTATGGTGAGAGTGAACTTTTGTTATTTGCCATTTTGGAATGCAGATTTGTTGGAAAGATTTTTGGGTGTCATGTCCATAAGCACAGCCTCTGAGTTGTCAGAACAGTAGAGCCCCCCATAAATGACCCCTGAATAATTCTATATGTGTAGTGAGCATACCGTATTAGCACCACAAGTGTTTTAAAGAATTTTATACCATTACGCAGTGAAGAAAATATGTTTGATTCCTACCACCAGTGGGGTAACTTTCAGCTAATGAGCCCCAATACAAAAGCTACAATGGGGCCTCCAATTTTTGCAAATCATCAATAGCATTAGTCTTTTTCTATAGGCTAAAGGACTTTGGGGGCCCCTAGGCTCCAGGGACGGGGTGTGATTGCAACTTCAGCACCTCTGGTAGTTACGCCCCTGCTTATCACTAAAATGATGTTTTAGTCCAAGGTTTTACATTTTCACATGGGAGCATAGTTGAAAATATCACTACAGTTTGTTGCACAATTCCTCGTGACAGTACACCACATGTGGTTATACAGTACTACTTGCTCATTCGGCATTACTCAGGAGTAGAGATGAGTGAACCCGCTTAGGGTTGGAGTTTGGGCTTTAGCAGGCTCCAATTTTTGCACCGATAAGAAAATCGGACAGAATCGGATCGGACCAAATCGGATGGCATTTAGTGCACATCCGATTCGGTCCGATGCCCATAGGGCTGCATGGGGCCAAATTTGGATCCGATGCTGTCCGATTTTGATCGGACAGCATCGGATCTGAAAAATCCGTAGTGTGAAACCAGCCTTAGGGACACAAAGGGTCTCAGCAGGGATTTAGTAGTGTATTTCAAAGACATTTTTAGGGGGAAGAGGTAAATACTGTGGGGCAATGTCTCTTTTCCAGATCTTCTGTGCTGAGTAAAGTAGAAGCCCCTTACATATGTCCATCCTGGATAGGGATTTGTGTTTTGAGAAAATGAGCGAAGTTTTCGTTGTTACCGTTTTGTAATACTTTGCATTTTTGTATTATTATAAATTCATTTTTTTGGAAATAAAGTAGAAATTTGTTTATGCCATGCATCGTGCAAATGATCATTTTTATTTTTTGGGTCTATAAAATTATAGTGATACCAGATTTATATAAGGGTCATTCTACTTTTGTACATTAAAAACAATTTTGTAGAAAACAAAGAATTGTTTATACCTCACCATTTTCTAAAGCTATAGCCTTTGAGTTTTTCTCCTGACAGCCGGGTGAGTTTTTTTTTTGCAGGCCGAGATAACATTTTCAGTGACACCTTCTTATTCACATTTTTTTTATTGTGTTTTAATGTTTTTTTTCAGTGATTTTTTTGCGATGCTCATTGTATGATTCCAAATAGGTATACTTTTGTTTATACATAAAAAATGTGTATTTCTTGGTAAAACATTTGTAATGATTTTTACGTTAATTGTATTGTTGGGCAATAGTATATATATTTAAAGTTTTGTTGTTTTTGTCTTAATTTATGTACCTGGTTTCTCCATGGGACTGATCTAAGCTTGGCTGACATTTTAAAGATGAACTGTTAATATGCTTATTGCTTTTAATTTTGCCATAAGGTTCCAGAGATATAGGACTTTTTAATTATAGTTAATTTTCATTGTTTTGAGGCATATTTCACAAGATTCTGTTGGGGGCTTGTCTTTTGGCCATTGTGCATTATTACCCTATTAGGGTACCTTTATACGCCGCAACCGCGTCGAGAAATGTTGACGACGATATGTCTCCCTGAAACTATCGCCATCAAAATATGTCGTGTCACCCCGGACACCTGATTTCAGAGCACTGCTCTGAAATCAGGCGACCGGGGCGACACGACATATCGTTGCCAAATTCCCCAAATACACGCCGCAATTGGGAGGAATTTTGACGGCGATAGTTCCAGGGCGACATATCGCCGTCAACATTTCTCGCCGCTATTGCGGCATGTAAAGGTACCCTTATGAAAACCAAGCTCATATGATAATCATGAGAGGTTTGCAAAGTCACCTGGACCTAGACATGCCAATACATCTATTGATGGGAACATCTAGGCAAATAGGTTGTACCAATGCATCCAATCCCATGAACGAGCTAAGAAATCCAAACAAACATGAGATAATACATGTTGGAAATCCTGAGAGTTGTACAAAGTCTGAGAAGACACTGTAGACAATTGTTCCTGAAGTAGCGATTGAGGTTTATTAGAGAAGCATAGAGCAGATATAGAAGACAGTTTAGCAGAGGCACAAGTATACACATAGGTGTCAAGACAAGAGAAGAGCCCCAGAACTGGGTGTAGAGGCTTTTTATAAATACCGTATATACTCGTGTATAAGCCGACCCGTGTATAAGCCGACCCCCCTACTTTTGCCCCCAAAAACTGGGAAAACTTATTGACTCGCGTATAAGCCGAGGGTGGACTCCAGCACAGGTATACAACCCCCAGCAGTAAGGTATACAGGCCCCCCCAGTGGTATACAGCAGGCCCCCAGGCATATAAGCAGGCCCCCAGGGGTATAAGCAGGCCCCCAGGGGTATTCAGCAGGCCCCAGGGGTATCAGCAGGCCCCAGGGGTATCAACAGGCCCCCAGGGGTATACAGCAGGCCCCATGGGTATCAGCAGGCCCCCAGGGTATCAGCAGGCCCCCAGGGGTATCAGCAGGCCCCCAGGGGTATACAGCAGGCCCCCGGGGGTATACAGCAGGCCCCCGGGGGTATCAGCAGGCCCCCAGGCGTATAAGCAGGCCCCCAGGGGTATTCAGCAGGCCCCAGGGGTATACAGCAGACCCCCATGGGTATACAGCAGGCCCCATGGGTATCAGCAGGCCCCCAGGGGTATACAGCAGGCCCCCAGGGGTATAAGCAGGCCCCCAGGGGTATTCAGCAGCCCCAGGGGTATCAGCAGGCCCCAGGGGTATCAACAGGCCCCCAGGGGTATCAACAGGCCCCAGGGGTATACAGCAGGCCCCCATGGGTATACAGCAGGCCCCCAGGGGTATCAGCAGGCCCCCAGGGTTATACAGCAGGCCCCCAGGGGTATTCAGCAGGCCCCAGGGGTATCAGCAGGCCCCCGGGGGTATCAGCAGGCCCCCGGGGGTTTATACAGCAGGCCCCCGGGGGTTTATACAGCAGGCCCCCGGGGTTTATACAGCAGGCCCCCGGGGGTTTATACAGCAGGCCCCCGGGGGTTTATACAGCAGGCCCCCGGGGGTTTATACAGCGCCCCCGGCAGTGGTATACAGCCCCCCCGCCTAGTACCGGGCCCCATGCTGCGGCACAGCATACAGTAGTTCATACATTACCATCTCCTGCAGCGCGCGGCTCCTCCATCTCCCGCCCGGCTTGTTGCTGTAGTGTCATGTGACGCGCCAGTCACATGACACTACAGGAAGATGCCGGCTGGGACTGGAGGAGCCGCGCGCTGCAGGGAGAGATGGTAATGTATGAACTACTGTATCCGCAGCATGGGGGCCCGGTACTAGGCGGGGGGGGCTGTATACCACTCCCGGGGGCCGCCAGGGGCTGTGTGGGGCAATATGCACTGCATCCCCTTGCCGGGGATGGACAGGGGGATGCGTGCATATTAATGAGCCGGGCCCACGTGACCGCGCGGTGTCACTGTAGCCCCCTCCTGCCTCCTCCTGCCCCCAGTCAGAGCCCCCGTCCCCGTCACACACATGTATATACTCGCGTATAAGCCGAGGGGGGAATTTTCAGCCCAATTTTTGGGCTGAAAAAGTCGGCTTATACACGAGTATATACGGTAGTCAATAAAGGAAACAACATTCTGCCTGGAAAGGCATATACATTGTAGTACAAAGCATGTCTGCTATGACAATATTTACGAGCATTGCGGCATAAGTCATTATAATTCTACAGACCTCCATGTTTTTTTTTTCTAACAAAGTCTAACAAAGTCTAACAAATTCAAAAATGTCGTCATTACTGACATGCCTGATCTCTGAAGGCGCCTCTACTCACATTACTCTTCATATACTGACAGCTCTATTGTCAACTGGTTCCTCTATCACTTCAATATACGGTACTTGCTATTCACTACCAGAAATCACCACCTCTCTACTACGGTTCACTACTCCTATTACAATTGTCCTTCTCAGCCTTTTTTATTATATCCACTATTCATGCATCGGATTTTTTATATCTCCAATTCAGTGGAGAACTACCGTTATTGATTCTCTTTAGCTGCAAAGTTGGCAGATACAATTTGACTTACCATTCTCTTACAATACAAGTTAAATGATACCAATGTAAAGCAATCTATGCTATGGTCATTTGTTACAATATGATAGTAAAGATGGATAACATAGACCTCGTGTCTGAATCATGCAGACGCCTGTTTCTCGTTCGTATTCTACAAAAGAATGTACCCACTAAAGGCTCCTTCACACACTTCAAAATAGTTCATGATATCGTTGAAACTTGACCATTTTGGTGACGACATCGTTGCGTGTGACACCTGTCAACAATCAATGATCAGTCCTTGATCGTTGATGGCAGATTTGTGAACATGTTAAAAAATCTATCGATGGTAGCCCGCTGGACACGCAACATCGCTGCGTGTGACAGCGAGAGACCAGCGATCAGCGAGCTCCCAGCACCTCACAGCAAGTGCTGGGAGCTGGTATCCAAGGTAAACTGCGGGTAACTAAGTGCCTCGTGGCACTTAGTTACCCGCTGTTTACCTTGGATACCAGCTTGCTGGCTGGTCAGGATCTGGCTTTGGGAATCAGAAATATACATATCTTAAAGTGTCTCTGTGCAGCATCAGCAGGCTGATTCTCCTTTCATGCAGAGACACAGGAAACTAGGTACAGTGACATTGTCTTTCCTTTGTGTGAGCCTCTGGGAGTGTTTTTTTTTATTACTTGATCTAACTTTATAAACAATACAATAGCAATAGAACCTTACATACACAGAAGGAGTTGTTGCACTAAACATATTCCAACTGTGGCGCCCCTGTGACCAGGGTGTCCACATAGGGAACTGCAGCCAGTAGAAGGTAGGCAGTTTGTGCACCATACACCCTCAAGCACACACACCCACAGGAGCACAGCACCCAACTGGAGCCCGGGACTCTAGGCGGGCAAGGGGTGGTAGGGTATAGAGAAAAGTGGGTGGAAAGGAAGGAAGGGCAGGTGACAGATAGTACAAATAGAGGAAAAGAGGAGGAAGGAGTTAGTAGGCCAGAGTGAGCCGAGAGGTAAAGAACAGAGACAGAAAGTGACACATCCCGTGGGATTGGGCTCCCTGGAGACGCAGAATCCACAGAGACTGTTCCATGGAGAGAAAGCTCGTCCATAGCCGGTATCCCAGGGGAGTGTGAGGACAGAGACCGGACCAGTATCACCGGGTCCGAGGAACATGGCAGCACCGACCAACTACAGGCGGGATAGATTCCCTGATTGCAACTGGAAGTCACACGGGTTAGAAGGAGCCTGGTAACACTTTGAAAGACAGGGTTACTGCAGGCTAGGCTAACACCAGAGTGTCGGCTCTGAGGGGGACTGAAGTTACACACCAGCTCCTCAGACAAACCGGCGGGGAGCACAGATTCCAGATCCGTGTTCCCACTACAGGGTTGGAGGCTCAGCAGCAACCAGGAGGACCGGCTTACCGCCCACACACCATAGGGGGAAAGCTTCACACAAGGGACCGAGCTGCTGCCATACAATCCGCAGGAAAAACAGAGAGAGAGAGAACCAGCCTGAAAGGTTAATAGGAGTGAGGGGTCTCAGAGCGACATCTTGGCTGCAGAGGGTTCAAGTGTCCGGAGTTAATGGAGTTGTGAATTGAACTGTACCATGAACTGTGCTGTAAACTGCTTGCACTGAAGCACTTGAGAGTAAACCCAGTGAACCCTGCTTCAGTTTCCCGTGTCTGATTCCAGTATTCTGAACTGTGCATTACACCTTTTACCCTGCCAGGAGCAGCCCGACCCGCGGCAAGCTCACCCATCCAGCTGCAGCCCATCCATCCCTCCATCCTCCTGACAGAGCTGCGCTGCAGCGGTGGTCCCATCATTGACCACAACCCATGGGTGGCGTCACGACAAACTATCCCTGTAAATACTCCCTTTACTTGTGAGAACCCAGGACATGGTCCGGACCAAGACGGCCGTGATATCCCCAGCAGTACCCCGGTCCGGTACCGAGTACCCCGTCCCAGTGGCTCCACACAACAAGTAGACAATAAGAATACAACAAACTTGAGAGTAGCAGCCATGACAACTTAGGCTGCAAATGTCTCCACTCCAGACAGCAGGTCTCCAACAAAGGAGACCCTCACAATCCAGGAATGGTCAGCAAAGACTGAATCTATAACTGGCATCATATGATGGGTCATTTGACAATTTAAAGGGAGGTGGGTGAGGTCACCAACCATCATCACCTGACCCAGACTAAGCAGAAGCTGCCAGTAAGGGAGAACTGAATTAACCCTTGCTGGTACAAAATAAGCTAATCACATTTAAAATGAACAAGACGCAAAGTTGCCACAAGTCTCATAACACTAGTGACTTTATGGCCTCTGCAGAGGACACTAGTTTTAAACTTTCTATAATATACAATTTGCTATTGAAAACTATAAATATTCAGTAGTTAATGCTATTTATCTCCAATTATTTAGTTATTATGTATTGCTTGTATAGCGCCAACATATTCTGCAGCACTTTACAGAGATTTTCCTCACTGTCCCTGCTGAGGCCACAACAAATTTCCTATTAGTATGTATTTCGAGTGTGGGAGGAAACCAGAGTACTAGGCACATAAATATCACTAATTTGACAGTCGTATGGATATCTAGGTTCATTACTAGTCTTCTAATCCATAATTGTTGCACTTATTCACAGAATCTAAAACTGACGAATATGACTTCATTTTCACTAAGGAATGCATTAAGCACTTGGAGCTGTTAGTGCTGAGGTCAATTTAACTACATTTTCCCATAGTTGAATTGTAAAACAAAGAGCAATATTACTGACTATAAGAAGCTCTCGGTATCTTGCCCACAATTTCCACCATGCCTCCTGAGAACCTCATATTCGTTGCATTACTTAAAATCAAACACTAAATTTATGGCATCCTCTTAAAGGGAACCTGCTATTAGATTCATGCTGTCCAAACAATGGGCAGCATGAATCAGAGCCTGGTGTACGATTTCAACTGTGATTTTTTTTTTTTACTCTATGACATTTAAGAAAAAAGTTAGGAGACATGACTGGTCCAATGGTATCCCGGATGGCTTCTCCCCACCTTGCGCCAGTTGATAGACAGATTTCTCCCAATATACATGTATACATGTGAATACACTGCAGTGGGTGGGGGAAGATGGCAAATCATGTTTTCTCTGAAACGCTGTATCAATTCACCGTAAAGCATGGTATCGGCACATGAATCGAATGACAAGTTCTCTTTAACCCATTTTCCCCTTACTTTT
Organism: Allobates femoralis; assembly: GCA_033576535.1. Classification (NCBI taxonomy): domain Eukaryota; kingdom Metazoa; phylum Chordata; class Amphibia; order Anura; family Aromobatidae; genus Allobates; species Allobates femoralis. The sequence continues at coordinate 208,975,839 of JARQOC010000004.1, forward strand.
GTTTCTTCATTTTCATATAATGTTATGATAGATCTTTTAATACTACAGTTATAGTATACAGATATGATATAATTGTTCTATGGTTATGAATTATTGAGATGTACAATATCATAAATATGATACATAAGGTCATTTACCATGCAACAAATAAAACTAATAAAATGAGAAAAGAAATACATCTTGTGATCACATTCCTTGCCTGTTTACTTGTACACTTCTGCTCTGTGCTATACCACTCCTACGCTTTCCACTCAAGGAGATGAACTATTTTCAGTTTTCCCACACTTTCTAATGTCTCTAATGTTTTCATATGTAAAAAGATAGCCTTTACAGCTGGCCACAGAGGTGTAACTGGAAGCTCTTGGGGTGGGGGGAATGAAACGGGTGGGCAATGCAAAATCTCCAAGAGGATCTGCAATCATAGAAAGTTTTTATTAGTATTGGATTTCTTATATTGACAATTCTTCAGCTCAACATGCATGTTTATTTTATTAGGGAGATGAGCCACTGATGAAGCAGTTATTGGGAAAAGTTGTGCTGCCCATTAAACTTTAAGAAATGTTCTGACATTTATGCAATATATGTTACTAGCTTAAAATAGCTTTTTAATGTTACAAATACAATAGTGGCTACCTTTCATGCCCTTGCTCATTAAGCTTCAGCCTACAAATATAGACCTATAACTACTGGAAAGATTTTTATTAAAGAGTATGTTTTTATGAAAATAACAAGTTATCCCCTATCTCTGTGATAGTGAATAACCCGGATGTCATACACCCCTGAGTACTGAAGGAATTAAGTATTGTGATAGAAAACCGTTATTTTTAATACTCACAGAGTCTATAATAACAGGGTATGTCTCACAGGACTGGCGCATAACAAATGTGGTGCCAATATTCAAAAGGGGGCCAAATCTGAGCCGGAAAATTATAGGCCTATAAATTTAACATCTACTGTGGGTAAAAATCATCAGAGTCTCTTGGAGTATCTCAATAAGAATAGTCTCATGACCCAGTATTAACATGGGTATATGAGGGATTGGTCATGTCATACTAATCGATCAACTTCTATGAGGAGGTAAGGTCCAGACTGGATAAGGAAAATTCAGTGGATGTTGTCTACATGGACTTTTGAAAGGAGCTCTGTCACATACCCACTTCTTAGCACGTGATGTGGGGTGCACCTGCAAGGGTTAATCTATCTCTCACTCAGTTCAGCACTCAACCTCTGTTATAGGCTATAAAGTGAGCATAAATCACACCCCGACAAGGTACACACACCCCAGCTACACAACACACTGCCACCACTCATCAAACACACGGGGTGATGCATCTGACAATCAACAGGGCCACACACTCTCTGTAAGGCTTTAGATCTTTTAGAGCATACAAGGATAAAGCTTATTAAAGTTTTAAGCTTTATATAAAAATTACAGTGCTTCCAATAAAAAGATACACAAACATAAAAATAAAAAGGACACACATATATTCAAAACAGTTACAAAATAAAATGTGAAAAATAAGAAATACCTAACTTCCAGTCTAAAGTTATTATTCTGTATCTTTGGGGGACAGACAGTTGAAATATGGATCACATTAGCACTTGGCTGAATCCCACATACGAACAGCTTTCTTTGTGAGAGCCAGATTTTTATAGGTTGCGCCTTTGACTCAGGCTTCCCGGACAACCTCTTATTTCTGATATTCTAATCTCAGGTCTGTGACTGGACAATTGCTAATTTAGTAATGAGTATACTGCTTTTTAAATGCCCTGTTTTGCAACTTCTTATAGTAAATAGAAGATATCAGGCCTTGCCACCAATGACCATTTGTCCATCTCTTTGAAGCTTGCAGAAGGGTCACAAATGACACCCTCTGTATTCTAATGGAAACCTCCTTTTATCTAAGTTCCTGTAATCAAGGTAAGGAGAGGTAATGCCATTTGTGTAGAGATGGCAGACTGCAATCAATGTTATATTAGTACTGCCTACTGCTGTTATATAATTATACCTACAAATAGCTTGATAAAGCGGGTCACCGTCGAAACGTTGCCACCTGAGGATCAGTAAAGTATCCACTTTTTCACATTTAATTTGGAGTGCTGCCTATTTTTCTTGATTCATTATACCTACAAATACATATTTCCTTCACACATTCGGTATGGTGCCACACAAAAGGTTGGTACATAAAATGAGGCTAATGGGATTAGGGGAAAATATGTGTAACTAAGTTAACCACTGGTACAGTGATAGAAAACAAAGGGAGGTTATTAAATGAACACACTTGGACTGGGTCACAGTTAACAGTGGGGTACCACAGAGGTCAGTGTTGTGTCCTCTTCTTTTTAACATATTTATTAATTACCTTTTAGGGGACATAAAGAATAGAATTTCAATATTTGCAAATGATAGTAAACTCTGCAGAGTTATCAATCCAGAGGAGGTTAATTTAATATTACCAAGACATTTTTGTCAGATGGAGTCTTGGACTGAGAAATGGCAATTGAAGTTTAATGTCAATAAAGGTAAGGTTGTATACTTGGGTAGAGGAAATAAAATGTATAATTAAGTATTAAATTGTAAAACACTGTGTAAAACTCACTAAAAAGGACATGGGTATATGGGTGAACAGCTAACTCAATTTTAGTGACCAGTGTCAGGTAGCTGCATCCAAGGTAATAAAAATACTGCAATACATTAAAATAGGCATAGATGCTCATGACAGGAACATATTTTTGACAATATACAAGTCACTAGTATGGCTACACTTAAATTACAGCGCACAATTTTGCTCTCAGGTGTATAAGAAGGACACAGCTGAACTTAAGCAGGTGCAGAGAAGAGCAACCAGGCTTATTAAGGGGATGTGTGGATTGCAATATCAAGATAAGTAATCAAACTTGGGGTTATTCAGTTTAGAAAATGAAAGGCTTAGGGCTGAAGTTATTACAATGTACAAAAATATGAAAGGACAGTACAGACATATTTCTAATGATCTTTTTACACCTAGGCATGCAACGGGGACTAGGGGGCATCCTCTACGTATAGAGCCTTGTTGGCCAAGCTTCAGCCTGCGTGTTACGTCTAGATTTCAAGCTGTTCCAGTACACTACTCAGACTGAGATATACAAATGGGAAAATACACGATCAGATGTCCAATTAGTTTGCAAAAAACAAGTGATTTTAATGACAAGTAAAAACAGGGGGTTACAACCACAGTACAAGCAGCTGTATGGCTGGCTGCACCACAGACACACAAGATATATGCAAAATATACCAATATACAGGGTTATTTCATGCCAGAAGGTAGTATAAACACATAGTAGATAGTATTAGTACAAACGTAGTCTATACCCAAATGGGTGTACACATGTGCAATATATAAAGGTTTTATACCCAGCTAGGCACAATCAACCCAGATAACAATTTCTCCTGAGTATATGTAATAATAACAGAGGGCTCAATGTATAGTCAATCTAGGATGTGGATGTCCCTTCATATCCCTAGACCCTGGTTGCATATACATCCCATGTAGCAACCACACCATTGAGACCAGTATCTAGCAGAAATCACAGTACCAGTTACCTATAAAGTGGTATAGTGCTCCTTGCGTTTATCAGTCAGTGGTGTCCCCGACCCCTACGGCTGTTTCGGCTCCACCTCCATCAGGGGGTGTCAGTCTGGGCTGTGTAGTGGAATTAAAAAGGCTGGCCAGGCAATTAGGAATTCATGGACACAGCGGTGTAGTTTACATCGCTGCAATCCCGGAAGATGTGGGTGTGACCGCTGACGCATCATAGGGGCGTCGGTCACGTGGGAGTCATGTGACCGCACACTACCAAGGAGACCGCGCCAAACAGTCTGTGTAGTCAGTTACCAAGGTTTCAGAAACTGCGTCATCAGAAGGGGCCGAGCAGCGCTGGTATCTACATATTAACCCCTTCTCCGCCTCTACAGAGAGACTATTACCACAAACAGTATTTGATACAATAGATGGATCAAATTACAATCTGTAATACAATATACAAAGGGAACCATCCAATAGTACACTATCATGCTTATTGCCATGTATTTACAGATACAATCAATTAAATATTTCATCCCTGTATAAAGCCCACCCTGATCCAAATACATATTGCAGCATATGTCAATATATCTAGTACTCCAACATGGACGTCTAGTTATTTTGCAGGCACGATGACATAGCTCTGATTACACATATCTTGCAGTACTCCACATGATATTAAATTCCAATTAGGTCAATGTTTTATCATTTTGATCAAAGTCAAAGAGTCCAGTTAGAATCCCAAGGCTGCAGCCAATTAAAAACATGGATAAAAAACCCTGATTAGGATCAACACCGATAATGGCAACCCAGATAATGTCAATCACAGATATGGGATGAAACTGTTATATTCATTCAGTCCCTCAGGCTGTAGGGTGCCAAGCTTCCAAATCCAACGAGTTTCCAACATTGCAAGCCTCTTAGCTATAGGTCCACCCCGCACACCCAGATCTATAGCGTCAATACCCCTCACCTTAAGAAGTTCACCTCGGGATGCATGATGCTCCCAGAAATGTGTAGGGAGTGTTTTAAGATGTACAATGTCCTGGCAATCCTTTGCCGCATTTATAGCCAGGACGTGCTCCCGTACCTGTACCTTTAAGGGTCTTGTAGTAAGGCCCACATAGATTTTATCGCAGGAACAAGTGGCGTAGTAGACCACAGCTGTTGTGGTACAGGTAATTGCCTTTCTAATCAAAAAGGTTTTTAGTCCCTTAGAATCCCTAAATGTATCTGTTCTTATAATATTAGGGCATGCCACACATCTGCCACATGGGCGGCAGCCCACCCTCTTTGGGACAGTATCCAAAAAGGTGATCTTACTCCCCACGTAATGGCTGGACACCAGATGATCCCGCAGGTTCATTGATCTATGTATCGCTATCATAGGACGTGGAGGTAAAATCTTAGCCAATATTGGCTCTGCCAATAAAATTGGCCATCCCTGATCTAAACAAGAACATATCCTCCCAAATTGCCCATTAAAAGTGGTCACAAACCTCGTTCGACCATCTCGTGTCCTGCTTGTCCTGCCATACAATAACTCATTTGTGGAACTGTGAAGTGCTCTGTGAAACACATGTTTCACCGACCTTCTACTGTACCCCCGTTCCAAAAATCGTTTTTTTAATTCCTCAGCACGGGTACAGAAATTTGCCTCAGATGAACAAATATGCCTAGGCCTCAGAAATTGCTCCACCGGTACTGACCGGATCATATATGGTGGGTGAGACGAGGTAGCATGTAATAATGTATTAGTAGATGTGGGTTACCTGTATATATGTGTCTGCAGGCATCCACTACCATCCTTCCTCACAGTAATATCCAAGAACTCAACCCCGACCCTATGAGTTTGATATGTAATGGTACCTTTACACGCCGCTACCGAAAGGTAGAAACCGGCAGGTTTCGGAGACAATTGCACCTTTTACCTTCAGAACACCGCGATGTGGCGGCGTGTAATTCAGGTTGTTGCCCCCTGTCTCTTTGGACACCTGTCTTTCAGCCATGCTGAAAAACAAGCAGGTATAAACCCTATGGTAGAGGCGTGTAATCGGGGCACAGGTACGGTATTTGAGTTCCCTGGGGCGTGCTTGAGCGTCATGTATACCACGCCCCATCAGCTATCATTGGTGGGGCTACTGTGTACCCATTGGCTGTCCCTGCACAGGGCGGCATATTTAACGATCTGACCAGTCACACTACACATTTGCTATAGTGTCATGTATTAGCCAGCCTCCCTGCGCTGGCTGGCCAATCATGATGTTATTGCATTGTCCAATCACCGTACGAGAACCGCGTAATACACAACTCTGTCACGCCTATGTAGTTATGGCGCACAATATGTACGCCCAGATTCCCTTGTGGTAGCGGCGTGTAAATCAGGGAAGGTGCTCCACAGAAGGTAACCTGCGGCACCCGTCGGCACTCCCAGGGAACGAAAATACCTTCTGTGGAGCACCTTGTGGCGGCGTGTAATTGCGGCATCAGGTACCGTTAGGAACCGTTGAAAACGCGCGCGTGCACGTGCGGTGCCTACCTGTTGCTACCTTCGGTATCGGCGTGTAAAGGTACCATTATGTGTATATTTAAATCATTATCATTTAGAGATGACATGAATTTATAAAAGTTATCTTCCGGTCCCTGCCAGATCATAAAAATGTCCTCGATGCACCGAACCCATAAAGGGATTCGGTCCACCGACGACATCCGATCAAATTATCTGATACGCGCCCTCGTATGCAAATTTGTTCCTGGGGCTGTGGTAGAGGGACCTGTTCCTGTCAGATCGGATGTCGTCAGTGGACCGAATCCCTTTATGATTAGAAAGGCAATTACCTGTACCACAACAGCTGTGGTATCAGACTGAGATAGCAGGGCTGAAACCAGTGGTCCATGGGCTGTACTATGCCCTCCACTGCCCAGCTGCCGAGCTGCCGCTACTGCCTACCCAAACACTGTCCTCTTGTTAGGATGCGGATAGCGGTGTATACATTGGTGGGGCATAGGCCACAGTCTCCTCCTTCCACCAATGACTGTGTGAGATGACAGACGCAATGACATCACATCAGCGCGTCTTCAGTGCAGAAGGGCCAGTGCAGTAGAGCATGGGGGGAACAGGGGAACAGAGGTGAGGTGAGTACGGTTTTTTTTTTATGTGCATTTGCTCCTAATGTATATTGGGGGCTTTTGTGGGTACTTATAAAATATATAGGAGGATATGTGAGGACTAATAATGTATATAGGAGGCTATAAGGGGCTCGTGCTGTATATATATGGCTATTTGGGGTCATAATGTATATTAGAGGCTATATGGGGTTCAGACTGTATATAGCAGGCTACGTGTAGCTTATACAGTATATAGGAGGCTACTGTATATGCTATGTGGGGCTCATAATGTATATAGGAGGTTATGTGGGGCTCACAATGTATTTAGGAGGCTATGTTAGGGTTTATGCTATATTTAGGATGCCGTTGTGACTTCTGTATTTAAGAGGTTGTGTGGGCGCTAATACTGTATATAGGAGACTGTGTGGGGTCACATAGTGTATATATAGAGAGGCAATGTGAGGTTTTACACTATATATAGAGGGGTTATATGTGGGCTTTCACTGTGTATGGAGAGTCCATGTGTGGGCTAATGTGGCGCCCCACTGGAGGGGTACTGCACCCAAATAAGAGTGTGTGGTATTATTGTGACTAAGGAACTGGGATGGTGAATAAGGGACCCTCACAACATCCATTCATACACACCCTAGAGTAGAAGGCTGTGAGTGAACCCACTGTAGGGAAGACCCAGTCCTTTGGGAGGAGTTGCAAGGGTAGAACCAGTGTATGGGTGGCTTGAGAGTTAGTCGAGTTGGAGCATGAGGAGTGAAGGATGGCGCAGGAAAGTCATCATGACAGGGGGGAGTTCAACCCCAAATCGTTAAATTGGAGGCCCAGAGCCTCTAGGAAGTCGCGGCCAAAGACCCGCCGCATTCCTTTAAAAGGCATACTGAACTATGGTCAGGGGGACCTGAAGGGGAGTCCCCCACCGAAGACCCATGGGAGCTGGCTTGAGGCTCTGCGCACGGAAGCGCTGCACAGTAGAAATGAATCTGGACCCCGAACCGTTAAATCGGAGACCCAGAGCTTCACTAGGAAGTTGCGGCCAAAAAGCCGGCGCATCCTTTGAAAAGGCATACTGAACTAGGGTCATGGGGACCTGAAGGGGAGTCCCCCACCGAAGACCCATTCAAGCTGGCTCGAGGCGCTGCGCACGGAGATGCTGTGCAGTACAAAGGAGAAGAGTGCAGTGAGGGAACGGCAGGCACAACACCGAGGGACCCGAGTGACTAACATCTGTTAACTTGCTTGAAGGACTGCAAGTAAACCCATTCAGAGTTAAAGACTGTGTGACGTACTTTATTTCCCTCATCTAAAGAGCCGCACACTTGCTGCATTGAAAAGACAAGTGACTGACCTGTGTGGTAAGCTGTCTCCCTGTGTAAAAACTATCACAACTGTCCTGGGGATCTCACTCCACCTACATGGAGCGTAACCATCTAGCTGCCGTACCATCACCCTGGAGGTCTGACCCGCAGCTCCGGTAACCATACCGGAACTGTAGGTGGCGTCACAAACTACTTTTAATTTTATTTTTACTGAACCTTTTCAGCGACCACTGGGGCCATGGGACCGGGCACAGGCCCCTTGACATCCCCCGTGAATCGACGCCCGGAACCGAGTACCCCACGGCCCTGGGGTGGGTCACTTACACAGTGTATAGAGGGGCTATGTGGGGGCTTTTACTGTATAATAGGGGTGTGGGGGGGGTCATACAGTATACAAGATGGCTATGTAAGGGGCTCATACTGTATATATGGGGTTATGTGGATTATATCGAGGCTTATACTCTATTTAAATTTATGTGTGGTGGTTCATACTGTACATAGGGAGCTGTGTGTGGGCTCACACAGTACATAAGGGAATGTCAGCATACTTAATTTTGCTCAATATTAAAGGGAACCAACCACCCCCAATGACCCCCCCGGACTATTAATATGGCTCCCTACACCCAGCACATACATGTGCTGCAATGTTTTTTGCTAAAAAAACTGCTTTTTAAAAGTGAAGATAATGCTTTATAAAGTATTTAACGAAGGGACGGGTGGGCGTTACTTAGCTGTGGCTAAAGCCGGGTTGCAGCTGCCAGTCATCATCCTGTGTCCCCTCGCAGCAGTAACGGCCAGCCCTTTCTTGTCGTCACAGCCTGGTGCACGGGCTCGCATGCCCGTGCATACGTCATCAGCTACAGCCGGGTAGCGAGCGCGCGCTCTGACTTCCTGCGCTCGGCTGTGGAAGTCAGAGCGCGCGCTCGCTACCCGGCTGTAGCTGATGACGTGTGCACGGGCATGCGAGCCCGTGCACCAGGCTGTGACGACAAGAAAGGGCTGGCCGTTACTGCTGCGAGGGGACACAGGATGATGACTGGCAGCTGCAACCCGGCTTTAGCCACAGCTAAGTAACGCCCACCCGTCCCTTCGTTAAATACTTTATAAAGCATTATCTTCACTTTTAAAAAGCAGTTTTTTTAGCAAAAAACATTGCAGCACATGTATGTGCTGGGTGTAGGGAGCCATATTAATAGTCCGGGGGGGTCATTGGGGTGGTTGGTTCCCTTTAAGTAATAATTAATTATAAAACAGATATAGATTCTATTCCTGCAAGAGTAGTGAGACTATAGAACTCTATGCTGAGGTGTATCTAGGTTTTTTGGTACCTGGATGAAGAAGTCAGTTTGGTGCACCCCCCCTCCAAAGCAGTTTGAGTAGTTATCATTAGAGATGAGCCACCACCCTAGTGTTCGAATTGGGGTGTGTTCGTCGAATGTTTGTCGAACACTGTCGAATACCATTGAAAACAATGGCAGGCAAACACAAACATATGCAAACACATGGAAAACACATAAATAACACCTTCTAAGGTGTCCAAAAGATGACAAATTACTCGAACTTTCCCGATGGACCGCTAGTTGTGGAGTTGACTTTGATGGATAGATCTGATGGAGGCGTAGAGTGAGATGGGTGGAATTCTGTTTTGTCCATGTTCAGTTTTAGAAATCTAGCAGAAAAAAAGGATGAAGAGTAGGTCCAGAGAGGTAAATCTGCGTGTTATCAGCATAGAGGTGATATTGAAAGCCTTTGAACTCTATGTGCTGTCCCAGGCCAAATATGTAGATGGAGAAGAAGAGGGGTCCAAGAACTGAACCTAGGAGGAAACCGACATATAAGGGGTGAGATGAGGAGGTAGTTTGAGAGAAAGATTCTGAAAGTCTGGTCTGTTAGGTATGAAGCAATCCAGGATAAAGCCAAGACATGAGAGAATCTGCTGCAAGAGGGAATGTTCAAAAGTGTTGACAGCAAAGGACAGGCCCAGGAGGAGGACAGAGTAGTGTCGCTGGGCTTTTGCCGTTAATAGGTCATTGGTGACTTTAGTTAGGGCAGTTTTAGTTGAATGGGAAGGTTTCAAAAGTGGGAAAGCTGGGTGGACGTGAAAGCATACCAGTTTGGGATATAAAGCAAGCACAGGAAGGTTCAAATGGTGGGAAAGCTGGGAAGAAGTGAAAGCATACCAATTTTGGCACTGGCGTAACTAGAAGCTTAAGGGCCCCGATGCAAAAACTCCCAAAAGGGTCCACAATTATTGAAAATCTTTAATAGCAACAGTCTTTTTCTATGGACCATAGGGACTGTTGGGGCCCCTTAGGCTTCAGGGCCTGGTTGTGATCGCAAACCCCTGCACCTGTTGTAGTTATGCCCTGAGTTTTGGATATGGAGCAAGTACAGGAAGGTTCAGATGGGGGAAAAGCTGTGTAGAAGTGAAAGCATACCAGTTTGGGATATGGAGCAAGCACAGGAAGGTTCAGATGGTGGGAAAACTGGGTAGAAGTGAAAGCATACCAGTTTGGGATATGGAGCAAGCACAGGAAGGTTCAGCTATTGGAAAGCTGTGGGAAGATAGACATGATGAGTAGATGACGATCAGGGAGCGGTATTGATTGAGAACCAAGTGAATCATATTAATTATGGTGTAATTCATTGCAATAAGCTTGTATGACACACATAGGCCGGCTTCACACTACGGCTGGGATACGATCCATGGCTGTCCGCTTGAGCCAGACAGCCCCGGACCAGATCAGCACACAGAACTGGAGGGCTAATTTGCCCTCCGGTCCGGTGTGCAGCCGCACGCAGGTGCAGCCGCTGATAGGTCAGGTCCGCGGCTTGCGGGGAGCTAGCCGCGGTCTGGACCTATCAGCGGCGGCAGCTGCACACCAGACCGGAGGGCAAATTAGCCCTCCAGTTCTGTGTGCTGATCTGGTCCGTGGCTGTCTGCCTCAAGCGGACAGCCATGGATTGTATCCCAACCATAGTGTGAAGCCAGCCTTAGATGACACACAAACAGACATTAATCTCCACAATGCTTTAGAAACATCATCATCATTGTCTCTATTAGGGCTAAGGCGGCCGTCACACGCTACGATCTCGCTAGCGATATTGTAAGCGATCACGTGCTTGCGCGGATCGCGTCATACAGCCCCACGCTGAAGCCCGGCCGACGCAAGCCACAGTGGGGAGGCGCGCAGGGAGGCTGCAATTTGAATCACTCATGAAGATCACGCCTATGGAGGCGTCATAGTATGAAGAGGGGCAGCCTGGATGAGTGACTATGAATAGCATAGTCACTCATTATCATCAGTAATGAGGTACTTATAAAACGTTTTTTACACTTTGATTATGTGCATATAGGAGCTAAAAGGAGTGTAGGGTAAGTGTTAATATGCTCTAGGGACAGGTTTTAACAGGTTTAAAGGTGTTTTGGGGGTGACAGGATCCCTTTAAATAATTTCCTGCAATGAATCAACACTTTGACTGGCAGCATGTTTACATTGGACTATAATCATCCAGTGTAAATGCACCCTTACTTTTTGAAATGGGAACTTTTTACTATTGTCTGTAAAAAATTTGATGCATCAATTAATTTTTTTCATCTGGAAAAATTTGTGCAGATTATTAGGACTGTAATTATCATCAGTTTACATTTAATGCTGCTGATATCTTCAGATCAGAATTATAGTGTAGGTGTGCATCCTTCTTGTCTGCCACCTGAATTTCTTGGGAGAATGATGATATCCTCTCCACGATCTTTCTTTCTCATGTGTAATTGAGTTATGGTGGGTTTACACACACCAATTTCTGTGTCCAATATCTGAACAGATCTCTGGTTGCAGTGAAATCATGGACACATTGTTCCATTTTGTGGCTGTGTACAAACCCACCATTAATCTGTGTTTGTAATTAGCATTTATTGACGCAATCAGTAAAGCGCCTTTGATTATATGGCACATTAAAGAGCCAGACTCAGTGGCTCCACATTGTCATAGGGGTTGAACTGTATAAAAGAAAACCACAAGTAAGCATGAAATTAATTTTGATAGGTAAAGCCCCCGTCACACATAGCGAGATCGCTAGCAAGATCGCTGATATGTCACAGGTTTTTTGACGTAACAGCGACCTCCCCAGCGATGTCGCTATGTGTGACATGTAGCAGCGATCAGGCCCCTGCTGGAGGTCGCTGATCGCTGCACATGGTTCAGGACCATTTTTTGGTCTTTGGTCTCCCGCTGGTCAGCACGCATCGCTGCGTGTGACAGCGAGAGATCAGCAATTAGAGACCTCACAGGCTGGTAACCATGATAAACAGCGGGTATCTAGGCAGCGCACGCTCTGCCTAGATACCCGCTGTTTATCATAGTTACCAGCGTCCTCCCGCTTCCAGCGATGTGGAGGTCGGCTCCCTGGTCCCTGGTCGCTGAGGAGATCTGTCTGTTTGACAGCCCCCCAGTGACCATGTAGCGATTCTCCAGCGATCCCAGCAGGTCGTTATCGCTGTCAGGATCGCTGGAGCGTCGTTCAGTGTCACAGGGCCCTAACACTTGACAAATAACTGAGCTTATCTCTGTATCACTCCCTGCAGAGTGGATAGCCCTCCTTGATGCAATGAGGACATGCAGGTCCTTTCCCTCTGTTTTTCTGCAATATATTCATCTCTGGTGAGTTCTCATTATAGACTTTGAGTTATTTACGTGGTGGGCCACTGTAGTTTTACTTCATCAAATGAGTTGGGAACATGCATTCATGCAACCTCCAAAAATATAAGAGTTAGGGTAGCGTTACACGTCGCAATATCGTTCCGATATCGCATACAATTTCACGGGAGCGCGCATGTTTTTGGCAGTTGTCCAAGATCACATAGGAGATGTCACACAGGGAGATATCGGCAGGCAACGCAACTTGGCTGTTGTCCTCAACTTTTGTGCGCTGAGTATGAGCAATCCAGGGACCGAGCATTAACATTGTAGTGAATAGGGGAAGTTGCAAAGAAGATCGTAGTTGCGCCGTCACACAGCACGATCATGCCACATCGCATATGCAATATCGTACAGCTGAAGGGCTTGCACAATCTTCTTGCAATATTGTACCTACGATTTTTTCGAGTCGCATTGCCCATTTACACGACACAAGGCACGAACGGTATCAACTACAACAGCCACACCACGTGACCTTTTTTTCGATGTTGCATTGCGATATCGCGACGTGAAAAGGTACCCTTACAGGTTTGTCACCTGCATTTGAAGGTACATGTTTTCTCACAAATTGCACAGCTCTGCAGTTCATAAAATGGCTGCTGGTGGAGGGGCATGTTTCCATGTAAAACGGTGGGCCTGCAGTCGTAAAACCCCCTGAAGACATTGGTTATTTTATTGTAAATGTGTGGTTTTTATTTACTAATTCTTAACAGATTGTTTTTTTTACCCCATAGTGGTAGGTCCTATAGATAGTTATCATAGGGTTAACTTCAGGGCAAGTCCATAGTAGGGAGGGGGTGGAAAGCACTAGGGTAAGGAGGTTCCTGAATAGGCAGGGATGAGTGGTTGTTGAGTGTGCATTGCGAGGTAGCAACCAACCAGCTATATTGTGAATAGCTGGTATTTATTGCACAAACAGTTGTCCTCTGCAATATAAAACTGGAATGTTTACTCTTTGGACATGTAGTTCCATGAGGTTTGTTTATTCAATCAGTGTCAGGTTTACGAATCGTCAGAGTGATGGCGGGTCTGGCTATCCACATACCTTCACATATGGGTATATCTCATGTGTTATAATATATTATTATTATTATTATTTATTTATATAGCACTGTGGAAGATGGGAGAAGAGGGCACCCAGGCAAAACTGAAATGTTAAAGGGATCGGCACTGGTGTACCGTGTTCTGGAGACGCTGAATAAAAAGACACAGCCCAGGTTTTTACAAGAGAGAGTCATACTGTTTATTTGTAACAAGTGTTTATATAGATTTCTGAAGTTTCCAAACATAGATTGATACGTGACATAATGATGGGGCTTTTTGGACAGATATGCATTGTAGATTGTTTACAGTGATTTATGAGCTATGAAAACAAAAGATTATAGAGGTTTGACTGAATAAGGCCCTTTCACATCAGCGTTTTTTGCAAATTGCGGCAAATCCGGCAGATTTTCTGCATCTGTCGCCTAATGGTCGCACTTGTGGCACACTTGCGGCAAGCCCCATGCATTGTCTATGGGGCTTGCGGCAGGTGCGGCAAGTGTGGTATTGCCGCGATCTGGCACTTGCGGCCTAGGAAAAAAACACGGTCAGCAGCTGTGTTTTCGTGGCCGCAACTGCCGCAAGTGCCAGAACCACGGCAATACCGCACTTTCCACACCTGACGCAAACCCCATATACTATGCATGGGGCCTGCCACAAGTGTGCCACAAATCCGACCTTTAGGCAGCAGATGCGATAAATCTGATGGATCTGCCACAATTTGAAAAAAACGCTGATGTGAAAGGGACCTAACACAGTCATGTGGCCAGTTTGGCCTGGAAATCCATCACAATGCTGGGTATAGGATAAAGGATAGGGAGGAAATGGTTATTTTGTGTCTTTCTTTGAGAATCTAACTTATCCTTGTACACCGGACTCGTAGAAGCGGGACATCCTGCGAAGCGGTCAGTCGGTCCTAGCACCTCCCTCCCTGTATCATGCACCCACTGCTGTAATTTTTCATTAAATCAATCAGCTGCAAATTGGAATGCTGAGTGCCGCCATCTTTCTTTTTGGATATATTGTCTTGAATTCTGGCTGAGCAATTGGAGATTCCACAGCACGCCACCACTACAGGAGTATACGAGTAACACTGGTAACAGTTAGTGCTCGATTTTCATTTCTATGCTTGAATTTAACTTATTCTTGGTTCTCATCTGGTTCCCATCTGGTTCTGATCCGGACCCTCTATTTATGCCAAATAGAACACTGGTCAGAGCCTCATATGAGAATAAAACATGATAATGTGGCGCCCCTGCAACCAGGGTGTCCACAGGTGGGAACTGCAGCCAGGCAGGTGGAGACAGGTTTTTACACAAACCACCTTCATAACACACACCCACCGACACAAGACCCAACCTGGAGCCTGGGATTCTAGGCGGACAAGGGGTGGTAGGGCCAGTCATAAGTGGGTGGGACGTAGTCAAGGTGACGGACCGGATACAAAAGGGGAAAACAGGAAGTAGTTAGTCAGTAGGCCGGAGAAGGCTGAGCAGTAAAGACCAAGAGAAGAAAGTGACACTTCCCTGAAGGTTTTGGGCTCCCTGGAGGCGCAGAATCCTGCAGGCACAGTCCCCTGGAGAGAAAGCCTGCTTCACAGCCTGGGAACAAAGGGAAAGGGAAAGACCAGACCAGTGCAGCTGGGTCTGAGGAAGACGGCAGAGGACGACTGGCGGGAAGGATCCCCTGACGTACACGGTATTCACACGGGTAAGAAAGGGCCTGGTGATTCTCTGTAACATAGGGGCACCCAAGGCTAGGCTGGGACCAGAGAGTCGGCTCTGAGGTGAACGAAGCTATACGCCGGATCACATACACACCGACGGGGAGTTCAGATTCCATGTCTGATCTACAACACAGCTGTAAGCTTTCCTGAAGAGATGGGTTTCAGGTTCCGCTAAAGGATCTGAGTGTGGTGAATAATCGGAAGTGTTGGGGCGTAGAATTCCAGAGGATGGGGGATATTCGGGAGAAACCTTGGAGGTGGTTGTGTGAGGAGAGAATAAGTGTGGAGGAGAGGAGGAGATGTCCTAGATAGGGAGGAGCAGGTTATGGATGGCTATGTAGGTCAGTGTTAGTAGCTTGAACTGGATTTGTTGGGGAATTGGGAGCCAGTGAAGAGATTTGCAGAGAGGAGAAAAAGGGGAGTAGCAAGGAGAGAGGTGGATTAGTCGGGCAGCAGAGTTGAGGACAGACTGTAAAGGTGCAAGAGTGTTAGCAGGGAAGCCACAGAGGAGGAGGTTGCAGTAGTCAAAGTGGGAGATGATGAGAGCATGTAAAGAATTTTAGTAGATTGAGGGCTGAGGAAAGGACAGATTCTAGAAATATTCTTAAACTGGAAGCTACAGGAGGTGGCGAGAGTTTGGATGTGTGGTTTAAAGGACAGGGCAGAGTCGAAAGTTACTCCGAGGCAGTGAATTTGAGGGGTGGGAGAGAGCATGAGGCCATTTACCATAATAGATAGATGAGATGGCGAAGATGAAAGATGGGATACAGGAAAGATGATGAGTTCCATTTTGTCTATGTTGAGTTTTAGGAAGTAGAGGAGAAGAAAGAGAATATGGCTGACAGACACTCCGGGATTCTGGACAGCAGAGAATTGACATCTGGGCCAGAGAGGTAGATCTCAGTGTCATCAGCATGCAGGTGGTACTGGAAGCCATGGGACTTTATAAGTTGTCCTAGGTCAAGGGAATAGATGGAGAAAAGTAGGCGCCTCAGGACAGAGCCTTGTGGGACTCCAACAGAGAGAGGGAAGGATTATACTAAAAATATACTGTTTGGCCACATTCCCCACATGTTTGGAACCTTTAGACTTCTGGACGTGTGATTGACAGGAGTCAGTGTGTGGAGCCTGCCAGAGCTCCTGCAAGGTACACTGTCGAAGACTGTGTGTTTCAAAGCTGCAGACTTCCTGAAAGGTATACTGTCAGGAGACCGTGTGAAAGGAGACTGCCACAGCATCTGAACGGTAATCCAGGGTAAGCAGTTGTGTACTGCTGAAGTCAGTGAGCGAATGTTGCAATACCTTTACTGGGATATTCCAGTGAAGTTGTAACCGATCTGTGTGGACATACCTACAGAAGAAATGGACTGTATGTCATATAGATTTGTGTAATGGTGAAGGACAGTGCATGTTTGGGTTATGAAAAGTTTTAATAAACCGGCTGGACTATTTAAATAGAAATTGTTCTTGTTTGTGCCTCAATCTAACAGCTAATCAAATATCCCCCGTCATATTCAGTGTGCGAATCCTCACAGCAACAGAAGAGCAGCGTTCTGCGGAGGGGAGCCGCAATGTAAGTGCAGCATCGCAAGTCCCTATCTTTATAATGGGAGTGCACGGTGCTGCGCTTGACTGCGCATGACCATGCGCACCCATTCACCCCCATATGTGATCTGTGCGCAGGCGGATGCCTGCACACAAATCACCCAGTCTCGTCCGCACCAGAAATGCAACATGTTGTCCAACACGCAGCTCCTCCGGACCGTGAGCACATACCCTAAGACTGATAAAGCTCCAGAGACTGACAAATTAGTAATAGTATATGGATTGCAGCTATGAGCTAAAAAGGGAGAGCTCAGCTAAGAGTCCCCCCTCCCACCTTCACTGCAAGAACTTAAGCCTGCAAGCAACTCCACAACATGACTCACATGTGCTCTCCTTGCAAAATCACAAAAGTTAATAAAGTCTGAAGTAGCTGACGCAGACAGATACCTGGATTCCCTGCCTTGCCCCATCCTCACAGCTCCCTGATCAGGGGATAATCTTCAGACATTGGGCTCTGCGCGTTCCTTCTGCTTCTTTCTCTGCACATATATTATAAGCAGAGAGGTCCCACAGCCCCATACAGTTTGCTACACTTCAGGGGGGGAAGAGGGGAAGGAGGCTGTGAGCTTGTATTCTGCTGGGAACACTACTTGCTGTGAATCCCTCTAAGATCTAAGTCTGGAGATAAGGCCAAGGCTGTTATACATAGGTCATCGCCCTCCATCTTGCCTCTGCTGAATAACTAGATTTCTGCTCCAGGTTTGATTTCCATCCAGTCACAGTGTTTCTGAGGTTGGAGAGACAGAGGCTGAGGGGAGAACTAAACAGTGACCCAATTTCCAGTGTTCTCCAGCTCTGACTCACCTGTCCTGTTTGCCCCCCAGCTGAGATTTAAAGCTAGTTAGGTGATTATCTCTGAAAATACTGCCCTTGTGGGAGAACTAGTTTGGCCTACCATTCGTGCCTGTGCATCGCTAAGAACATCACAGTTTCGAAGAAGAGCTTCTATCAAGCAAGGCTGGAGAGCCTTCGACGTACCCGAGCTTCGCAGACACCGGAGCGGAGCGGCTTCCTTTTGCATAACTCTTCATTCCTTCCTTCCTTCATTGTCTTTCCCTCATTCTTTCTCTTTTTCTCTACCTATCAACTCTGCCCCACTTTCTTCTCTTTCTCTCCTCCCTCCATTTCCTACCATCATTTTGGTCATAACTGCTCTCTCTTCATCTTTGAGGTTACTGCATTTTGGTAGTTGATAGATAACCAATACGGGTAGAGCTTGTACTTACAACTAACTTGCATACTCTAATCTCAGATTTAAATCGTATGTAAAATTCCTCTCTAGAACAGTAGTGGCCATCAAGAACTACTTAAGATAATTCACTATCATTTAATAGTCGAGTTATGGAACCTGTGGTTTAATATTAAGCGCTAGTAGCTATCTAAATTACCACTACCTTTTACTATATTTTCGTATTTATCAGTTTATCACTAAAATAATCAACCTAATACCCGTATCCTCTGGAATTTTCAAACAATAATATGTTCGTCCACTGAGGAACAGAGTTTGCTACCGAGCTGCGAACATGCCCTCAAAAGCTAAACCCAATAATATTCCCAAAATAAACAATTTTGACACTGTAGCTGATAACAGCAGAGACCAATTTAGAAATAAAACTACATTACCCTCACAAGGGATTAACAGTCAAGAGGTTGCGGTTAATAGAGGCAAAACTACATTTCAAACAGAAGACACAAGACCCTCCTCAGAAGACGAGATGTCGTATGAAACATCTCTAGCTACGATAAAACGCAAACAATTGCAGTCTCCATTCAAGTCCCAACCAAACCCTAAATCTCCTGAAGACATAGACGTGGAGGAGGATAACTCTTTTAGGAGTCCTTCAAGGCAGATGTTGAAGAAAGAGACATCTGCTGAGACCCCTCAGCCACACTCTGACTCAAGCCAAACCCCGGACGAGGACTTCTTCCTAGAGCTGTTCTCTTCATCATTCTCATCGTTTAAACAATCCCTCAAAGAAGACCTAGCAGGACAGTTCGATGAAATTAAGTTCTCCCTTGCATCCATCGTAATCAGAATGGAACACACAGAGAGGGAAGTTCTTGACCTGAAAGAAGATAGTAAAAACCTAAAACTTGATCAGGAGAAGATGAGAAAGGAGATTAAATTTTTGAAGGACAAAATAGCGGACAGGGAGGATAGAGATAGGAGAAGTAATCTGAAATTCAGAGGGATTTCAGAGAAGGTGAAGAACTTTTAGCTTCTCACTTACATGAAGAATCTGACAAAGAAGATCGTCCCTTCCCTGACGGAAATTGAATATTCGATAGAGAGAGCCCATAGATTGCCAAAGCCGCAGCACCTCTCAGAAGCAACGCCCAGAGACGTCATAGTTAAATTTACTTTTTTCAAACAAGAGACTTAATTACCAACTACATGAAGAAAACAATTCCCTCCCACCCCCCTACGAAAAAATAAAAGTCTTTACAGATATCTCCAAGGAAACAATGACCAAGCGTAAAAGCCTCAAACCAGTGACGGATATACTGAGAATGAAAGGAATCCCTTACCGATGGGGCCACCCAACGACCACAGTCATATTCTCTTACAAGGAGAAGACAATAGTCATTCAAGAGACCGAGAGAGTGGATTGAAGGCCCTTAAAAACCTACAAATTTCTAACTCTAATTCTTGATTATATGGAGGTCCTACCTTACGAACTTCAGAATGGTCTTACCATGCACAGAAGGCCAAAACTTTAGTCCGAGTGGAAGTACTACACCAGGTTACTGTACGAACCCTTCCACCAACTTAACTAGGAGTAACAATATTAGACAGTTGCTCTTTCAACCTTCTCTTATTGAGTTATTAAGTTCTGTAGTTTCTGTTAATCTGTTGTAAGATGGAAAACCCGAATATCTCAACCCAAGCTTCCCTCTCTAGACTTGAAATTAGTTCAACTAGAACCCCATCAGATCTCTACTCCCAAGCATTTCATATTGACCATGGCTAACAAATTTCTATCCCTTAACGTACACGGTCTCAACTCCCCACACAAAAGGTATTCAGTTTGGAAAGACATATCAACATACAATGTGGACGTAGCAGGTCTTCAAGAGACTAAATTTTCAATAGACAATACCCCGAATGTTAACAACAAAAAATTCCCGCATATTTTCCTTTCTTCCAATAAGAAAAAAAATCAGGAGTGGCAATAATTATCAAAGGAACACTAACATTTGAAAAAATTGAGGCGATCAAGGATGAAGATGGGAGATTCCTGATCCTAATCTGCAAGCTCGATGATGTACTCTATACATTAGTTAATCTATATGCCCCTAATAAAAGCCACATTTCTTTCTTAAATAAACTAATTAAGATTGTCCAAATAGTAAAAAAAGGTCATTTGATTTTATTCGGTGACTTTAATGCGGTCCCCAACCCTGAAATTGATTCATCTAACAAATGTAGGAACTCCAATACCTCCCTCGATCCTTGGATACATAAAGAAGAACTTTACGACACATTCCATTGTCTCAACACGACATCTGTTGAATATTCCCTTTACTCTGATGCTCATAAATCCTTTGCCCGAATTGATCTTGTACTAACTGATATTAATACTCTCCACAAATTCAAGTCGATTAACATCTTTCCAAGAACGTGGTCAGACCACTCCCCAATAGTCTTTGAAATTGCTCATCATCCAAATTATTCTGGCCACAAGATATAGAGGGCAAACTCGTACCTTCTATTCCACCTTCAATGCAGAGACCAAATAGAAAAGGCGGTAAGTCTTTATTTTAAAGAAAATGATACTGGAGATATTCCAATAACTACC
Source organism: Allobates femoralis (assembly GCA_033576535.1). Lineage (NCBI taxonomy): Eukaryota > Metazoa > Chordata > Amphibia > Anura > Aromobatidae > Allobates > Allobates femoralis. Next base: position 208,996,707 of record JARQOC010000004.1, read on the forward strand.
CTCTGGACTGCTCACAAGGCAGTTATAAGAGGACATCTCATTCAATTAAATTCTAGACTAAAGCGGGAAAAAAAACAGACCACAGAAACAATAGTTAAAAAAATTAGAGAGTTGGAGACAAACCAAATGAACTCCCCTAAAGAAAATATCCACAAGGAAATACTTAAACTTAGAGTAGAATTAAAATCGGTGCTTACCTCAGAATACGACAAAATCATTCAGCTCTCAAAGTCTAATTACCACAACTCTATGAATAAACCCTCAAAATTTTTTGCAAAGAAAATTAAGATTCCCAGACTTAAAATGAGAATTTCACAAATAAAGGACGAACATAACGTAACCCATAAAACTCCTCAAAAAATCACAGACACCTTTGCCAAATTTTACAAAGACTTTATAATCTTAAAAATGACCCAGAGGAAAGTCTTCCACAAAAACATAACATAGATGCTTTCTTAGACTCCATACAGTTCCCTTCTTTGTCAAACGACGAGTTGAGCACTCTAAATTCCCCCTTTACTGAGACAGAGATCCTACAGACTATTAACGCATTAAAGAAAAACAAATCCCCGGGACCGGATGGCCTCCAAAATGAATATTATACTAATTTCAAAACATTTCTCACCCCCTATGTCGTAAAACTCACCAATTATCTCACTTCTAATCAAAGTAAATTGCCAGCTGAGATTCCGGAAGCGATAATATCAGTTATTTATAAAGGCAAAGGAGACAAAGAAGACGTTCGTAACTACCGTCCCTGCTAAATTCGGACTTAAAAATTATAACCAAAACAATCACGACTAGAATACAAAAAATAGCCCCACACCTTTTACATAAAGACCAAGTGGGTTTTGTAGCAGGTAGAGGCACAATGGACTCAACAAGGAGGGCTATAAATCTGATTTCACATGTGGAGAAATAGGGAATCCCAACCCTTGTAGTCGCTGTCGATGCCGAGAAGGCATTCGACAGAGTTCATTGGGGATTCCTTTTTCAAACCTTGAATAAATTTGGTTTTGAGGGAGGAATTATGAATGCAATTAGCTCCTTATATTCGACCCCCACATCTAGGGTGTTAACTAATAACTGCCTTTCTGATAAAATTCTCCTGACTAATGGGACCAGACAGGGGTGCCCTCTTTCTTCCACTCTTTTCGATTTCTTTATTGAACCCTTGCAGAAAAAATACGTATGAACCCTCTAATCAAAGGAATTCCACTATATCAATGACAATTTAAAATCTCCCTATTCGCAGATGACATTCTCATTACTTTAACAGACTCTCTCAATTCTATAAGAAATCTACTAGACACAAACAGCTATTCTCTGACTTATCGCATTACAAAATCAACCTAACAAAAACCCAAGTTCTAAGCTTTAACCTAACACCACAACTACTAGACATCCTTAAGTCCGAAACGACATTAGCCTGGGGAAAAGAGAATATAAGCTATTTAGGCATATACTTAAAGGAAACCCAACCCCACAAACTGACCTCCCCGCATCTTTATACCTGTCCCTGCACCCCCTCTTATCATTTCTAGCCGTCCCTTTTGCAGAAAAAAATCGATTTTGTAAAGTAGAGAAAAGTTTATATTCACCTCGTCCTGTGTGGGTTCTCTGTTTCTGAATTAGTCTCAAAGTCGGGCCTGTCTGCTGCTTCCTTGTAATTATGCACGCCCTCTCAGGTTGCTGCCTTGCTAAGAGTCTGGCCGCGTCATGAAAGGGGGTGGGGCTACAGGCATGACGCGATTTTAGCCCCGCCCCTTTCATGACGCGGCCAGGCTCTTAGCAAGCAGAGAGGTGCGTGCATAATTACAAGGGAGCAGCAGACAGGCCCGCCTTTGAGACTAATTCAGAAACAGAGAACTCATACAGGACGAGGTAAATATAACTTATTCTCTACTTTACAAAATTTTTCTGCAAAAGGGATGGCTAGAAATGATAGGAGGGGGAGCAGGGACAGGTCTAAAGATGCGGGGGGGGGGGTCAGTTTGTGGGGTCAGGTTCCCTTTAACTAAACCCTTATCTTCAATAATTGATGTCAACCTAGCGGATATATACAAAACTATCCAAATAGATATACAACATTTAACTAAATTAGAAATCTCATGGTTAGGTCGAGTCAACGCATACAAGATGTGCCTGCTTCCCAAGCTTCTCTACAAATTTAGGCCTATTCCCCTCTGTGTGCCGGCAAAGTGGTTGCAGAAACTTCAAACACAACTATTTAATTTCGTATGGAACAAACTAAAACCCAGAGTTACGAAATCGACACTCATGAAGAGTAAAAATAAAGGAGGCCTAGCCATCCCCAATATCAGTGCCTATCTACAAGCAACAATTATCAAACTCAGCCAGAATTGGTGGAAAAACACTGAGAGACCGGCTTGGCTAGGATTAGAAGAACCAAAGAACCTACGTAATAAAATGGGTCTGCTTCTCACAGCATACCTCTGCGACAAAAAGAAAACTCTGCCTAAAAACACGATGGTGAAAGCAGCAATTAAAGCATGGAGATCTTTACTTAACTTATCTACTGCTCACTTTACACCAGCACCTCCAGACTGGATAGACATTGAAGTTCTGGAAATAATTGCTCCCAGAATAAAAACGAAGACGTGGAAAGAAGCAGGAATCAATTCCATATCTGATATATTAGACAAGTCGAAAGGTCTTTTGCCCTTTGAACTCCTCAGAAGAAAATTTAAACTAAATCAGTCTGAAGCTACAAACTGGTCTAAAATTCATGCACTAATAGAATCGCATAGAATTAACTTCTCTCTGCCACAAAATGTAACCCAAATGCTTAAATATCCCCAGAGTACACCATTCTGGAAGACCAAAACAATCTACCAGAACTTTAACCAGGATGTGGTCTTCATGAACTCTCCAAACTTAAAAGCTTAGGAGAAGGAGATCCAGGTGAAAATGAACACTGACCAAATGCAAACTATCTTTGATAACATCTATGCGCATATCAGAGGCTCCCACCTGATTGAAACTCATTACAAGATTTACACCAGACGGTATCTTACTCCATACAGACTTCACCAAATCCAATCACAAAATTCTCCTCTATGCTGGAGGAACTGCACGGGAACAGGCACACTATCCCATGTCTTTTGGAATTGTAAGATACTTAAAACATATTGGTCAAAAATCCAATCGTTAATAAACCGTGTCACCAGAGAGCGCATACAAATAACAGAGGAGTTTGCCTTACTACTCGTAGGTGTCGACCAACTACCAACACGACATAGAGCAATTATAATACACATTATCCTTGCAGCCAAAGACAATATCGCAGCGAACTGGAAAAACGATCTTCCACCAAAAATAGAAGAAACAATAGAAAAAATTGCTTGTCACAATGCATTTGAATTCTCCTATTCACTTCGGAATAATCTCCTTAATAAATACCAATTGAAATGGAAAGATCGGAACCTCCTATATCCCCTTTCCCCTATTGGCTTGAGAGACCGGAACTCCATAGGGACCAATACCTAAACAATTAGCCTACACGAAGTCTAGCAGAGTCAATATACTAGAAGCTGTTAATAAACAGACTAAACAAAACAAAATAAACCAATCTAGTTACCACTAGTAGAGTACATGACTCTCCTCTTATTATAGGCATGGACATACAACTCGAGTTTTCCACCATAACCTGTAGTATAGTTCTCACAAACTTGTATTATAGTTCCCAGGACACTAGTCGAAGTATTAACTCATTATATATTAGTCTATCACCAAGACATACTTGGATTGGAATCCTAAAGGCTGATAAATCTTTACATATTGAGATGTTGAACGTTAGAATGTTTACGCTTTCTTTACTTAGATACATGCAACTATAATCTCTGATGACTGGATTTCTACATTTGTACAAATTTGCATCCCTTGAAGTTGTTTTGATATATTTGATGTACTGATATATTGGATATGTTTATTATTTTGTCATCTCATACCTGCTAACTTAAAACCAATAAAAACCAATTGGAATATACATGTCAAATCCCATATTGTTTTTAGAATTTGAAATATTAATTCTCTGAATATGTCAAATATTTTAAATACTATCTAATAAAGAGATAATTGTTTGCCTATAAGAATTTGTGTGCAAATTCACTTTAAGATACTCAGAGGGACCTGGGAGGGTGCCGTGGGTATTTTTATGAGGTGGAATTTTTCAAGAGGAGTTTGCTGCTTTTCTTTTACAATTTTAGACTGTTGTCATTGTGAATAAAGCTAGGGTAAGGCTGGAAATGAATAAAAAGGGTTGCTTGATGTGATATTTAGAATAAAAATTGACATGGGCTCCGATGTAATTTTGGTCACCAGCACAGGTAAAGCAGGCAGCTACATGCTGCCACTCACCGCCAGCTGACTGTTTTGACCTTGGCTGGTAATCAAGAATACAGGGGAGTCCTTTTTTAAAATTATTTCAAGACATATTTACATAAAGGAAAAATAATGTGGGTCCGTATTTTTGGTTGGCAGCCAGCTAGAAGTAGGCACCTGGGAGTTGGAATTGTCAGCATAGGGAGCTCCAAGCATTCTCAGCCCCCCATGCTGCAAATAGCAGCCTGAAACAACCACAGAATATGGCACATTCATGGAAGAGCCATGTTCTGGAGCTTTACCTGACTCTTCTAGCTGTCCTGTAGGGTTAGCATACTGGGTAATGAGGGGTTAATGCAGTTGAGTTTTGCCAGCTGGCACCAACCCCAAGGTTCATAATGTCAGGTTAATGTTAGACCCGACCATTATGAACCTCTAAGTAAATACTAAAAATTACAGCCCACAGATAAAAATAATTTATTTGGAAAAAGAACAACAACACATCCCTGTTTGCCATCGTTATTACCCCCATCAAAAGCTTAGAAAGGTAATTCACAATCCAGAGTGACTTCTGTTTACCGTGTGATCCAAAGAAGAACACACTGCGGGCTGTGAGCATGGTGCCGTGAGAAAGTTAATCTGAGGTCAAAGCTCAGCTGTGTTGCAGCAGCTGACCCAGTTGAACCTGACCGCAACATCACCCCACTCACAGTCAGTCTATAAAAGAGAGAAGCAGCAAGTACTTGTACAAGGAAACGTATTAAGGTGACAGTGATCATAGATGCAAGCATGTTGGACTGAACCTGAACAGGAACTCTTCATTCACTATAAATGTATGCTGAGAACTTCCAACTCTGCTCTCCACCTCGCCAAACAAACCTACTTCACCACCCTGATCTCCTAACTATCCAACAACCCAAAGAAACTCTTTGATGCCTTTTTCTCTCTCCTCAGTCCTAAAGTGCAGGCCCCTATCACTGACCTTTGTGCTGATGAACTGGCATTTTACTTCACTAAGAAAATAGAAAACATCCATCAGGAAATCAACTCTCAACCTCAAATCGCTGCTACCCCTACTTCTTTCCACATTTCCCCACTCTGCACATTCGACCAAGTCATAGAAGAAGAAATCTCCAGGCTCTTCTCTTCCTCTCGTCCCACTACATGCTGATCCCATCCCCTCACACCTACTCCAGTCTCTATCTCCGATGGTGCCAACTCACCTAACCAAAATCTTCAATCTCTCCCTCTCTTCTGGCATTTTCCCCTCTTCCTTCAAACACTCGATCATTACTCCATTATTAAAGAAAACTTCTCTCTACCCATCCTGCACAAACAACTACAGATCTGTCTCCAATCTCCCCTTCATCTCTAAACTCCTTGAGTGCCTGGTCTACTCCCACCTCACCCATTACCTTTCCACTCACTATCATCTAGACCAGGAGTCTTAAACACGTGGCCCGCGGGCCGCATGCGGCCCCGGGGCTTCTCAGTGCGGCCCTCAACACCGTGGACAGTGAATCATGTCGGCGGCGTACCGGAAAATCTGAAGACTGTATTATACTGCAGGGGAGGTGATAAGGCTCTGGAGCCTGTCCGGAGGCTGGGGGAGGCTGAAGGAGGCAGCGGGAGATCTCCAGCTCCCGCTCATATAATATGCACTGCCGCTGTCCATCACCATGGTGCTGAAACCGCACTGCGGTAATGGGCTGGGGGAGCAGCACATATTATATGTGCCTGCGCCCCCCTCAGTGATGGCACATGCCCCCTGTGTTCCATATGGCCCCCCATGCTGCTGCCCAGAGTAAAATAAAAAAGCTTTACCTACCTCCTCCCCGCTCTCCCTGCTGCTGCTGTGATCGGGCATGCAGATATAATGTCTCTCTGCTGTGCCAATCACATGATCGGCACTGAGAAGCAGGAAGTGAAGGAGTGAAGCGGCAGGAGAGAGACCCAGAAGACAGCGCTGGAAGAGGGTGAGGAAAGAGCTTGGGGGCCATAGCCAGGGCAGGGGGGATGTGTGCCAGCCACAGGTGACATGTGCAAGCCACAGGGAACGTGTGCCAGCCACAGGGGACATATGCCAGCCATAGGGGATGTGTGCCAGCCATGGAGGACATGTGCAAGCCACAGGGGATGTGTGCCAGCCACAGGAGACATGTGCCAGACACAGGGGACGTGTGCCAGCCATAGGTGATGTGTGCAAGGCACAGGGGACTTGTGCCAGCCACAGGGGACATGTGCAATCCACAGGGGATGTGTACCAGCCACAGGGGACATGTGCCAGCCATGGGAGACATGTACCAGCCATAGGGGACAAGTTCAAGCCACAGGGGACGTGTGCCAGCCATAGAGGATGAGTGCTAGCCACAGGGGACGTGTGCCAGCCACAGGGGATGTGTACCAGCAAAAGTGGACGTGTGCCAGCCATGGGGAATGTGTGCCAGCCATGGAGGACGTGGCAAGCCACAGGGGACTTGTGCAAGCCACAGGGGACGTGTTCCAGCCACAGGGGATATGTGTAAGCCACAGGGGACATGTGCCAGCCACAGGGGACATGTGCCAGCCATGGGGGACGTGTTCCAACCATGGGGGACATGTGCAAGCCACAGGGGATGTGTGCCAGCCATGGGGGACATGTGCAAGCCACGGGGGACGTGTGCCAGCCATGGGGGATGTGTGCCAGCCACAGGGGACATGTGCCAGCCACAGGGGACGTGTGCCAGCCACAGGGGACGTGTATCAGCAAAGGGGGATGTGTGTCAGCCATAGGGGACGTGTGCCAGCCATAGGGAACGTGTGCCAGCCTTGGGGGACGTGTGCCAGCCACAGGGAAGTGTGCCAGCCATGGGGGATGTGTGCCAGTCATGGGGGACGTGTGCTCAGCCATGGGGAAGTGTGCCAGCCATGGGGGACATGTGCAGCACAGAGAGATGTGTGCCAGCAATAGGGGACATGTGTGTGTGTCAGAATGTGTGTGTGTGTCAGAGGTGTGTGTGTGTGTCAGAGAGCGTGTGTCAGAGAGTGTGGTGTGTCAGAGAGCGTGTGTGTGTGTGTCAGAGAGCATGGGTGTGTCAGAGAGCGTGTGTGTGTGTGTCAGAGAGCGTGCGTGTTGTGTTGAGAAGCATGTGTGTGTGTCTGAGAGCTGTGTGTGTGTGTAAAAAGAAGGTAGACCAGGTTGGGGACATCAGTACATAAGGGGTCAGCATGGGGGACATTACTACACTATGGGGCCAGGAAGTGGACATCACACAATAAGGCGGATCACGTTGGTAGTGGAACATTACTACACTATGGGAGCCAGGATGTGGACATCCCCATGCTGATCCCCTTTTGTAGTGGACATTACTACACTATGGGGCCAGAATGTGGACATCCCCATGCTGATCCCCTTTTGTAGTGGACATTACTACACTATGGGGGCCAGAATGTGGACATCCCCATGCTGATCCCCTTTTGTAGTGGACATTACTACACTATGGGGTCCAGGATGTGGACATCCCCATGCTGATCCCCTTTTGTAGTGGACATTACTACACAATGGGGGCCAGGATGTGGACATCACTACAAAAGGGGATCAGCATGGGAGACATTACTACACTATGGGGGCCAGGATGTGGACATCACTACAAAAGGGGATCAGCATGGGGGCCATTATACACTATGGGGGCCTTGATGGGGACATCACTGCAAAACGGAATCATGATGTGGACATTACTACAGAAGGGGATCAGGATGGGGATATTAGTACAAGAGGGGGACCAGGATGGGGACATTACAACAAGAAAGGGACCAAGATGGGGACATTACTACAAGAAGGGGATAAGGATTTGGACAGTACTACATTGAGCAAAAAATTCTGGTATTACCAAAAATGTCACTTAATCCTACAAGCAATGTGGCCCCCCGATAAAAAAATTTTTCTATGTGCGGCCCACCAACCCAGCCGAGTTTGAGACCCTGTTCTAGACCCATTAAAGTCCGGTTTCGGCACCCTACATTCTACAGAAACTGCCCTCACCAAAATGACCAATGACATTCTGACAACAAAACGTAATGGTGACCACTCTTTGCTTATTCTTCTTGATCTCTCTGCAGCCTTTGACACTGTTGACCACCAACTCCTACTCTCCATGCTGTACTCCATCGGCATCAAGGACAGGGCTCTCTCCTGGTTCTCTTCCTATCTTTCTGACCGCTCTTTCTGTGTATCATTTGCTGGCTCCACTTCCTCCCCTCATCCTCTCACTATTGGGGTCCCTCAGGGTTCAGTCTTTGGACCTTTTCTCTTCTCCTCTACATAGCCCTGATTGGACAGACCATCAGCAGATTTGGCTTTTAGTACCATTTTTGCTGATAACACACAACTATACACTTCTTCCCCTGACCTTACTCCCCCTCTAATAAAGAACACCAATGACTGTCTAACCGCAGTTTCCAATATCATGTCGCTCTCTATCTGAAACTCAACCTTTCCAAAACTGAACTTCTTCTGCTCCCACCCTCCACTAACCTCACTAAACCTGACATCTCTCTCCCAGTGCGCGGCTCCACAACAACGCCTAGTCAGCAGGCTCGCTGTCTGGCTGTTATGTTTGACTCTGCTCTTTCCTTCACCCCGTGTATACAATCTCTCGCCGCTCTTGCTGCTTGCATCTGAAAAACATCTCAAGAATTTGCCCCTTTCTCACCTTGTAAACCACAAAAACCCACACTGTGGCCCTGATTCACTCCGCCTTGACTATTGTAATTGGCTTTCCCTGCACTAGACTTTCCCCTCTCCAGTCCATCCTTAATGCAGCAGCCAGGATCACCTATCTAGCTTACCGTTACTCAGACACTTCCATTCTATGCCAGTCATTCAACTGGCTGCCTATACACTACAGGATCCAATTCAAACTGCTTCTTCTCACCCACAGAGCTCTTCACAGTGCAGCACCTCCCTACCTCTCTACCCTCATCTCTGTCTATCACCCCACCCGTTCTCTTCACTCTGAAAGTAACTTTAGACTCACTTCTGCATTAATCCGAACTCTAACTCCCGACTCAAAGACTTCTCCCGAGCTGCACCACTTCTCTGGAATGCTCTACCCCAAGAAACTAGGTCTATCCACATCTTACATAGTTTCAGGCGATCCCTAAAAACACATCTTTTTATGGCGGCCTATCATGATCCCTAGTCAAAGTCACTTAGACATAGCCTATCTGCCCCACCAGTCTCAAATCCATCACTAAGTTGGTGACCACTTATGCTGCTCCTATCTGTTCCCCATTTCCTCAAGTTGATTATACCATCATTGTAAATAAGCACCTGTACTTTGTGTCACCCCCACCTCATTGTTAGATTGTAAGCTCTTATGAGCAGGGCTGTCATTATTTGCTTTAATTATTCTATTATGCTTTGTATTGTATTTTGTATTGTATTGTTTTTTGTATTGTATTGTATTGTATTTTCTGATAACTGTTTCTTATGATTGTTTGAATATGAATCTCTGAATTGTGAAGCGCTGCTGAATATGTTGGCGCTATATAACTAAAGATTATTATTATTATTATTATTATTAATAAAGGGAGAAAGAGGCACAGAACTGAGTGAATCCAGTGTTGCCCTGATTTGATGTTGAAGTGAGGGTTCTGCCCAGTTGAGGACACGGAATGGACAAAGAAGCTTGAAGGGGATCATCGTCAGTGGTAGTGGGCAGGAAGTTTAGCATATCAAATTCACTGTGAGTTCTGGTGCCATAGGAAGAAAGATGTCTAACTTAATTTGCCCAGGCAGTAAACCATTCACAAGAGAAGTGGTGTTGCCTGACTCACCGTGGCCAGGGGACTCAGGTCTCAGGCGCACTCTGTAGGTCACGGTTTCGATGCCTGAGGCTGTGGGCCTGGTGGTCAATAAAAAGGGGGAAAATAAAATAATAAAAAGGAATAAAGTTTTTGTTCGTGACGCTACCTGTAGGTTCCGGTGATGGCACCGGCGCTGCTGGATCCTCCGGGGTGATGGGCGGCAGCAAGATGGAGTTGCTCCCTACAGGACGAGTGGGTTCCCCGGAGCTGTGATGGTGGAATAGGGCAGCTCAGTTGTTTCTGCAAAGCAATGCAAGTGAATGGCAGTTCTGGGATAAAGCTCGGACACGTTGCTCACTATGAATGGGCTCTTTACTCTGGTAAACGGCAACTTTACAAGGTATACGATGGTGTCGGCTGAGGCAATGGACCGGGTGGTTCTGGCAATGAGCAGCGTCCCTCTGAAGCTCCACAAGTGTCTTTCTCTATCACTGTCTGTCCCTTCTCTTCGCTGCTCTGTTATACCCAAACAGGAACACTGAGGGCCTTCGGTTGGGATCCCACTAACGTTCCCACGGTCCCTGGCCTTCAATGGTGGGTGCTCCCGGTATAGCTGCGATAGTTGGTAGTTTGTGAGTCGTGCTCCTATAAAGCTTACGACCACTCCGGGTTCTGTGGTTCAGGGATGTAGCTTACTGGACCACCTCAGAGCCGGTACTCCGGGTTCTGTGGACTAGGCCAGGATAATCGGTTATCCTCTCTATTCTTTAGCCTCTCTCTCTCTCTTCTGGGTCACCAGGTTGAAGTGCCCTCCCAGTTAGCTTTCTCAGTGCTTCTCTGTAGCTTCTCCAACTCTGCTACATCTGTTACTTTCACTTTGCAGTCTGTGCTGCACGGCCCAGTGCAGCTCCTGTTCTGTAGCTTCTCTGTTGTCACGACTTGACTTCTGCACTGTTCTGTTCTCAATCCTGATCTAACTCCTTGCTGCTCTCCCACTCACTATATAACCTAGCTCTCCTCCCACCGGGACCTGTCACCCTAGCAACGGGTGTCTGATTGGTCTCCTATCACTAGGTGTATGTATGTGGTATTTGAGCTTCAGGATTCTTCTACTCATTACCAGAGCAAAGGATATGGCACCTTCATTCAGGGGTGCAGTACCCTTTTGTGACGCACTCTTAGTGGGGTGCCACATTGCCAGTAACTGCAGTGAGAGAATAGAATCCACTATTTTGTGTTTAGCCTCCTCCATGTTACGTCATGAAGCCTCTGATGTCACAGTGATCATGTAACAGTGAGTGGACGGGGAAGGTCACATTACTGTTTACACCCCATATTGTTACTTTTGGCTAATGGTTTGAACCAAACCCTCTCTTTGTTACACATTTAAATTGACAGCATATGCTAATAAAGCAGAAGTCATTGAGTACCACCACAAGCATGGTGTGTTGTATTAATTCTCCATGTGCGCTCTTTAAACATATTAATTTGGACTTTGCATCGCTAACTTTATGCCTCTGTGCTGTACAGAAGATAAAATGAAGTGTGCTACCTGCTGCATAGTGTTCAGGGGCTGGCTGGAGCCTCCATCCCTGGGTGGCAGATTTGCCCTGCCGGCCCTGACCTGAGAATCGGGGGGTAGCTGTCAGGTCTGACCTGAGAAGCGGGGGGGGGGGGTGCTGTCAGGTCTGACCTGAGAAGCGGGGGGGGGTGCTGTCAGGTCTGACCTGAGAAGCGGGGGGGGGGGGGTGCTATCTGCCCTTACCTGATCAGAGACTCCCGCAACTCCCGCGGCCGGGCCGTCTCGCGTCATGTGCCGGCCGCAAAGCGACGCCCGCGCCGGCCCGTTTCTGTAGGGGGCGGCCCTAGAAGTGGACTATACCACCAGCCCAGGGGCACTTGCCCCCTGCACCTGGGCCAGCCCGCCCCTGGTGTTCACTAGTGTTGCACTCAGTAAAGACTGCCTTGTTTAATATTAGAGATGAGCAAACCTGTTTGGGTGCTTTATATATCCAAAGAAGCATTTCAGCGAACTTCGCTGTACTTGTGTATGCTTGGTGCTTTGTCCAGTGTTAGCCACTTGAAGTGTTTAATCGGTTCGTGCTGGGGGTAAAAGCAAAGTCATTGAACACAGTGAGGTTGTAAAATACAAACAATATGAAACCCCCATCCTCCCTCCTCGAAAATTGGTTTACTTATGGCTGGCTGTATGTGGGTAGAGAGCTAAATTGCCCTATCTGTGTCTTCAAATGAGGTTTGGGTCAAGTTTGAGGGTGCGTGCACACGGTCCGGACGCAGCTCCTCCGAACCTGAGGGAAGCCGCGGGTGGCCGCAGGGAGACCGCAGCCGCCCTGTACTCACCGTGTGCGGCGGGTGCGGGGCAGCTTCTGCCTGCAGTCACCCAATGGGAGCTGCTTCCGACTCCGCAGCATGAAATGAACATGCGGAGGAGGAGCGGACTCCTGGCAACCCGCACCGCAGCTCCAAACATGCTGTGGGCGGGTTACGCATAGTGAGGATGGGATTTCTTGAAATCCCATCCACTATGCTAGTACTGAACTACGCAGCGTTTTGGATGCAGCGCAAAGACGCTGCATCCAAAACATTGCGTATCCTGATCGTGAGGATGCACAATGAGACCCGAACATACCTTTAAAAAAAGTCTGTCAGTTCTCCCAAAACCGGAACTTCCACAGGGCCGCTCATCTCTCTTTAGAATGTCTGTCGTCCTTATCTGGGATTCCTATTGACCAGGTGAGGAGTGTGACAGGAACAGCCTGAAGATACTTACCCCTTAATGACGGAGCCAATTTTGACCTTCATGACCAGGCCAAATTTTAGAAATCTAGCCAGTGTTATTTTATCTAATATATAAAGCTGAATGTGTGTATGTGTGTGTGTGTATGTGTGTATATCCAGGATTGGCATCTACACCGTCGCAACTACAGCCGCAAAATTTTGCACAGTCACACGTCTGGACCCGAGAGCGTCATAGGCTATGTTGTGAGGCGAAATTTTAACCCTGCGCGTTCCAGTTCACCAAACAATTTTGCCCCTATCTATATAATGGGGAAAAAGTGACAGTTACCAGTTGACAGTTGTGAATGAGAGGGGCTTAATGATAGCACCAAAGACAAACAGCACATACCAGCATATAGTCACTAAGGTGGGGCCCCCAACATGAGATATTCACCACGTACGGGGACATGTATACACACCACACGCACACAAAGAGTAACAGCAAGTGTATAGTCGCTAAGGTGCAGCCCCAACATTGGATACTCACCATGCACCCGAACAAACACACACAGCACAGAGACACACACACCCCCAAGTGGACACACACACACCCTATAGCGACACATGCACTCACTCCACAGGGACACACACACACCACAAAGAGACACACACACCACACAGACCCCCCCCACAAGGACACACACACATAGCCACCCTATAGGGACACATGCACTCACCCCACAGGGACACACACACACACACACACACACCACAAAGAGACACACACACACCACACAGACCCCCCCACAGGGACCCACACACATACACACCCTATAGGGACACATGCACTCACCGCACAGGGACACACACACACACACCACAAAGAGACACACACAACACAGAGACACTCACACCCCACACAGACACCCCCCCACAGGGACACACACACATACACACCCTATAGGGACACATGCACTCACCCCACAGGGACACACACACACCACAAAGAGACACACACAGCACAGATACACACACACCACACAGACCCACCCACAGGGACACACACACATACACACACTATAGGGACACATGCACTCACCGCACAGGGACACACACACACCACAAAGAAACACACACAACACAGAGACACACACACCCCACACAGACACCCCCCCACAGGGACACACACACATACACACCCTATAGGGACACATGCACTCACCCCACAGGGACACACACACCACAAAGAGACACACACAACACAAATACACACACACACAACACAGACCCACCCACAGGGACACACACACATACACACACTATAGGGACACATGCACTCACCCCACAGGGACACACACACACACCACAAAGAGACACACACAACAGAGACACACACCACACAGACCCCCCCACAGGGACACACACACATACACACCCTATAGGGACACATGCACTCACCCCACAGGGACACACACATACACACACCCCAGGGACACACACACCACACAGACAGACACAGATGTGCACAAATCACCTCACACAACTCACCTCATACGTGTGCTATCTTTAATTTCCAAACATAAACATCTGATTAAAAACAGCCAATGTGCAACACATGTGCCATATAGGGAATTAAGGCAGATGTCAGTCATATGAGCTGTCTATTATGTGTATGTGTTAGGTAACATATACTGCCCGGCCAGGGGGAGGGTTTACTATTGGCTGGAGATTTATTAGGCTGCCTATAGCAATCAATCACAGCTCAGCTTCTATTTTCTTACAGGTCATTAATGTGACACATCCAAATTCTATTTTGTTATAGCTAGCATCAGTTATTTATTAACCTGGGCGTAGTCGGGTACTACAGCTAGTGAGGTAATAAGTCTGGAACGCTTCAACAGATCTCAGTGATCCTGAAATAGTTTTTTCGTGACATATTGTTCTTCATGTTAGTGGTAACTTTAGGGTAATTTTTTTGTGTTCATTTGTGAAAAAATAAAAAATTTGGTGAAAATTTTTAAACTTTCAAATTTTTAAACTTTAAATTTTTATGCCCTTAAACTAGAGATTTATATAATACAAAATCGTAGTTAATAAATAACATTTACTATTTGTCTGCTTTACAACAGCACCATTTTTTTAAACAGAAGGGTACAAAGTTTATTAGCAATTTCTTATTTTTCAAACATAATTTACAATACCATTTTTTAAGAACCACATCACATTTCAAGTGACTATAACAGACCTATGTGACAAAGTATACTCAAAAGTGATACGATTCTAAAAAACGAATCCTCAAACTACTCAAAATCACAGCTAACAGGTTTATTAACTCTTCAGGTGCTTCACGGGAATTATTGTTTGTGAAGCTAAATGAAAAAAAATACATTTTACCTAAAAAGGTGATTTTAGCAACAATTTATTCACTTTTACAAGAGATAACACGATAAAATGGACATCAACATTTGTTATCCAGTTTCTTCTGAGCGATGATACCCCACATGTGGTCAGAAACCTCTGTTTGGACAAAACGGAGGGCTTGGACAGTTGGAAGGGAAGGAGCGCTGTTTGTATTTTAGAACACAAATTTGTCTGAAATAGTTTGTGGGCACCATGTCACATTTGCAGGGCCCCTAAGGTACTTTAACAGCAGAAACCCCACAAGTGACCCAATTTTGGAAAGTAGACCCTCTCAAGGACTTTATTCAGGGGTATATTGAGAATTTTTAACCAGGACCCGCAAGCAAGTGAAAAGTATTGCCAGCACTCAAGGGTGCACGGCAGTGCAACGGTTTGCACCAAGTGTGACTGACACGCTGCGCTTGCTGGAGTTCAGCTGGTCACACCCCTCAACCAGTAGTATTACATAATAATCAAAAAGTCATGTGGTGATAGTGATGGTCAGAGGTAACCGGGTAACTAGTCTGACATTCAGACTAGGGATCCCTAGCTACCCATATTCCCAGAGATTCCTCTGAAGGTGAGGATGTCTGCGCCACAACTCTTGCCCTGCTTCTAGCCAGCCCTAGTCTAATTCTCCCTCACCCCCACCTGGGGGTCCGGGCAAGAACAGCAAACTCAACACACAATGTTGGACTTCAAAGGATAAGGCATCTTCTCAAAGGTTTCAGCAGAAACAGCTCACAGAATTCAAACAGCTCAAGGGTCAAACAGAGTATGAACTCTATCAGCAACATCAGGTGATGGGTTATAAGCTGCAGGAGTTGTCAACCACATAACCTGATACACACAGCACCAGCAGAGCCACAGCACAACTTAACTCTTAATGTACAAAAGGAAATTTACTTCCATATAAACTACTGTGAAACAGCTCAGAGAGACTGCAGAGCAGTCTACACATAGCACAGCTAAAATTGAATGTATCCTGCTGATCAACTGGTGGAGCAGATGCTGAGCCTTCTATGTTTCAGGATCTAACTGCTACTGTGGGGTACCAATCCCAGACCCACTCCCAGACCCTGGCTCAATTAGACCTTCAATTAGGGCTTACTGGTGGGGTATACCCGATTATCCCTTAACAGCCCATGAGTTCGATTCTGAGGCATCTCCTGAACCGAATGTTCTCTCTCCAGAATTTTGTTCATGGGACTGTAAGAAATTTATGACATTTTCCACTTAGACCCATTTTTTTCAGGGAATGAGAGGTCCCGAGTGGGGCTGGTAATCTCTTAACTTAGGGGGATCCCCAGACCTAAGCCTTCACCTTGACAGATGATTCCCCAGCCCGTATTCTGTGGATGTGTTTTTCAGGGAGCTGGGGCTCATTTATGATGAGCCAGACAGAGCCACCATTGTTGAGTCAAACCTTAGAGCACTTGTTCAGGGAAACTTCCAGGCTGAGGAATATTGCTCTGTGTTTAGATAGTGGTCTATTGAGGTGGGGTGGGTTATGCTGCCCTACGGAGTATGTTTTTGGATGGACTTATGAATGCCTTAAAGGACATGCTGGTGCACCATTCTCCGCCTCAAAGCCTAGAGTTTGCCATGACTTTTGCTGTATATCTGGACCATAGGAGACAAGACTGGCTAAGTGAGAAAGCCTCTATGAGGAGAATTCTGGCCTCTCTCGAAACACCCTCAACTACATAGCAGAAGGCAATGCAATTTGGGAAGGTGGACTTTTCTCAGGAGCAAAAATCACATAGCTGGGATTGTACCTCCTCTGCGGGTCAGCTAAACACCTGGTGCGGGACTGTCCTCATCTGGAGCAGCCAGGAAACGACTGCGCTTAGTTGGAGCCAGGGCTTCCCAACTAAGCGTACAGATATCCCTATTGAAAAAAGTGTTCTTTCCTATAATTTTGGCTTATCGGGAGGAAGGTAAAGGGTGGTGCTTTTGTGGATTGCTGGGCAGAAGTGAATTTTTGGGATATCTGCATGGGTAAAACTTTGGAAATTCATCTCAAGGACCCTAGGCCAGCCATTAAACTCACTTCACTGGACAATTCCCTGCTTTCCTAGGATGTTGAAATTTGCATTAATGATACTGTGTCCCTTCAGGTTGAGTGTCTCCACAGATAAGTGATGCCCTTTTTGGTGCTTGAGGCCTTCCCAGCCCTTGTGGTTTTGGGCCAACCTTGGTTTAGGCAGCATAATCCCCATATCAATTGGGTTAGTGGGGATGTCATTGGGTGGGGGGAAGGTGGAGTGTAGAGGCAAATTTCTCCAAGAGACCCCTCGTGTGGAATATTTTCTGAAGAGGGAAGCTCTGTGTTGCCCCCTTCCCCCATAGACCCTATAATTGTGAAAATCAATTCATTGCCAATGCCCCACTGCGTAAGGGTAGAATTTTTAATCTCTTTGAACCTGAGAAGGTAGCTTTAAGGGATTATATTAAAGAGAATGTGGCTAAAGGTTTCATTTGGCCCTCCAAGTTCCGGTGGATGCTGGTTTCTTTTTTATGTCCAAAAAATGGTGAGCTAAGGCAATATATTGATTATTGGGACCTGAATAAAATCACTCTTAGGCTACATTCTCACTGTGCATTTTTTTCTTTGTTTTGTGCTACATTTTTGCTGTAATCTGCTGGATAACTGGATCCATTTTTTTGTGATTAAAAAAAAGGATCCGTATTTTCATGCATTTTTGGATCCATTTTTGACTGCTGCTTTTTTCCCCCCATTTTAAAGGGCTGCTATGAGAAAAATGCAGGAGAGAAACGCAACAGAAATTGACATGTCATTTTCAAGAGCTGAGCTCTCCTAAATTGAAAAAACAGATCACTTTATAAGAGCACAGTCTGAATGGCAAAAATGAAAACCCATAGACTTTTCTGGGGTTTCATTTGAGTAATCCTTTTTCTGCAATGCACTGCAAAAAACGGATCAAAAAACGGTTAAAAACACACACAGTCTGAATGTAGCCTTAGAAATTAGTATCTTCTTCCTCTTCTCCCTGACTTGTTTAACGTCAAGATCTTTACTAATCTAGATGTCAAGGGGGCCTATAACTCTGTAAGGGTGCTTTCACATCACGTTTTTGTTGGATCCGTGGCTGTCCATTGTAAAACGGACAGCCACGGATCCGATTTGGACCCCATGTTATCTTATGGGGTCGGATCAGATTTGGCCTAATTGCCATCCGATTTTGTGGGATCCAATTTGAGACTGCTCCGATTTTGGGCACAGCAAAAAATCGGATCCCACAAAATCGGATGGCAATTAGGCCAAATCCGATCTGATCCTTGGCCTTTAACATGGGTTCCTATGAGCGCGGTTCGATGAAACAACTGATCGTTCCTCGGAGCCGATTTTAGTGTACTGAGCATGCTCAGTACACTAAAACTGCTCCTAACTGTCTAATTACACTTCTGCAATGTATATACATACATTGTAGAAGTGAAATTAAGTAAAAGAAAGAGTTAAAAATAAAAAATCTGTATGCTCACCTATCTGCGATCCACCACTGCCTCCAGCAAGCTCCAGGTGATTGGACCTGCCGTGATGTCACAACCCGGCAGCATCATCGGGTCACATGACCGCAGTTACCGCAGTAACTGCGGTCATGTGACCCGATCAGCTGATCGGCTTGTGACGTCACCGCAGGTCATATAAGCACCCGGACCTTGCTGGAGGCAGCGGTGGATCGCGGACAGGTTAGAATACAGATTTTTTATTTTTAACTCTTTCTTTTACTAAATTTCACTTCCGCAATGTATATTATACACTGCGGAAGTGAAAGTGCCCCGTTGTGTCCGGATCCGTGATAATCATGGACACGGACACAGAATAGGTCACCCCCTGTGGTGTCCTTTCCTGTCTGTGGGGTCCTACAAAAAGTAGGATCCCACAGACAGGAAAAAAAATGTGATGTGAAAGCAGCCTAACATGTCAGGAAACGAGTGGAAGACTGCTTTTAACACTCCCGAAGGACACTATGAGAATCTTATTATGCCGTCTGGTCTATGTAATGCTCCTGCAGTGTTTCAAGTGCTAGTGAATGACATCTTCAGAGATATACTTGGATATTTGTTATTGTGTATATTGATGACATTCTCATTTTCTACAAGGATATATCATCCAATACGGACCATGTCCTTAATAGACTCAAGGGTTTACTCGGGGCAACTTTGTTGTCCACTGGTTTCCGTATGGACCTTGCTAGGGTACAGGCTGTTCAAGACTGGGTACAACCCAAATATCTGATCGCCCTTCAAAGGTTTTTAGGTTTTGCTAATTACTACAGGAGATTCATTAATGGATTTTCTAAATTGTTAAATCCCTTACTTACTTTACTCACAGAGAATCAGTTGTGTCTGAGTGGGGGGGGGGGGGGGTCTGAGACAGCCAGGGCATCTTCCTGCCTCAAGGAGGTAGGAGGTATTTACCTCTGCCCCGGTCCTGGTTCAGCCAGACCTCAATAGACCATTTGTAGTGGAGGTGGATGCTTCAGAAACAGCAGTAAGGTGGTATTGTCCCAGGGATCTGCAGCCTTCACTCAACTTCAGAAAGCATTCACTGATCTCAGGGAGACCAGACCAAGAAAACACTGCGGGCAGCTGGTTAAAGCGCTCAACACAGTGAATTCCTAGGAGTCTCAAACACAGGACTAACCAGTTATTCCTCCAGGGAAGGACCTGGGGTGTTGCCCCTCATCAGTGTGGAGTAGGATTCTGGCTAGGTCCTTCCCTGGAGGGA
Organism: Allobates femoralis; assembly: GCA_033576535.1. Taxonomy (NCBI): domain Eukaryota; kingdom Metazoa; phylum Chordata; class Amphibia; order Anura; family Aromobatidae; genus Allobates; species Allobates femoralis. Next base: position 209,016,733 of record JARQOC010000004.1, read on the forward strand.
TAACTGGCTAGTCCTGTGTTTGAGACTCCTAACCGAGGCTCCACAGACTCTATTTGCATATTCATGATTCCCAGGGGGCAATGCACCTAGGATTTCACTGTGTTGAGCACTTTAACCAGCTGCCCACAGTGTTTTCTTGGACTGGTCTCCCTGAGATCAGTGAATGCTTTGTGATGTTGGTGTACTAGGTATTGCTCCAACGCAGCCAGAATCCTACTCCACACTGATGAGGGCCAACACTCCGAAACAGCTGTCTGTGGATGGATACCTGGCCTTGTTATTCCCTTGTCATATCTCTAATCTTGCAAAAGAGCTGGATATTGACTGAAAGGGCCACTTAATATGGTGGTCATGGTATTCTCCGCAAGGACCCACCCCTTGGCTGGGTCCTTCCCTGGAGGGATAACTGGCTAGTCCTGTGTTTGAGACTCCAAAGCGAGGCTCCACAGACTCTATTTGCATATTCACTCAACTCCGGCCTTGCGCCTTCTTTTCACGATAATTTTCACCTACAGAGTTAAATTAAGATGTTGGTAACAGGGAATTGTTGGCCATTAAATGGGTTCTTGGAGAATCAAGACATTTTTTGGAGGGGATAGACACCTTTTCGTGGTGCTCATGAACTATAAAAATTTAATTTATTTAGAAAACGCCAAGAGGTTTAACCCTGGGAAGGCTATATGCACCTTATTTTTTTCAAGTTTTCATTTTTCTATTACCTACACCCCTGGGTCTACAAATACTCATGCAATGCACTCTCTCACAGTTTGTGTCTTTTCCAGTGGGAGGAGGTCCCCCCACCATGCTCTACCTGGGGATGATGTTGCTTCTACAAACGTGGAATGAGATATTGAATGGACGTTCGGGGTCACGAACAGTGCGCCAAAAAGTTTGGCTGCACTGCCCGAACTCGAACTTCAAAAGGTTCTCTCACCTCTAGTTAAAAGGTGTATCAGCGGTCGTTAAGGAGTTAAAGTATTAACATCATCAGGGGAGTAACTACAACAGGTGCAAGGGTTGCAATCACACCCAGGCCCTGAAGCACCGGGGACCTCAAAAGTCCCTTTATCTTATAGAAAAACACAAATGCTGATAAAGATTTGCAATAATTATGGGTCCCTTGGGAGCTTTCGCATTTGGGCCCATGAGCTTCAAGTTATGCTATTGATCACCAGTACACACACAGAGCTCTCGTTTAAAACCAACATGTCGGGGTGCTGAACTTTCCACACTTGCCCATGGCTGCTGACTCTTGCTGCAACCAGACCAGGCCATCAATCTCCTCCAATACAAAAGCAGCTTTCGCATGTGAGATGTTTTACAATTGGAGGAGCCTGATGCACTGATCTGATCATGTCCGTCCAACACCAACTCTTTTATAGACTTAGTAACTGTGCAGATGGTGATTAAAGCATAACTAACAAATGGAGGAGGAAGATCAGTATTAGGGCCACGTCACACACACAGATAATTGTGCAGATATTGGTCACAGATCTCTGGTTGCAGTGAAATCATGGACACATTGTTACATTTGTACACGTCCACAAAATGGAACAATGTATCCATGATTTCACTGCAACCAGAGATCTGTGACCAATATCTGCACAGATATCTGTGTGTGTGACGTGGCCCTTACTTACATAATACTAGCACTAGTCAGTACAACACAGGGGTTACAGAGAGCAAATTGTGCCAAATTTTGGATGAAACACAACTGTAAAAAGATTTTAGCCAAAATTGCATGCATTTAAAAAATAATAATAATAATAATAATAATAATAATCTTTCTTTATGGACAAACCCTTTTACAAACATAAACACGTCTAAGGCCCCTTTCACATCAGCGTTTATTTGAAATCGCGGCAGATGTGAAAAAAAATCGCATCTGCCGCGATTACCGCATACCGGCTGCACTTGCGGCACGGTTGCGGCACAGTTGCGGCAAGCCCCATACAATGTATAGGCGGGCTTGCGGCAGGTGCGGCAAGTGCGGATTTGGCACTTGCGGCGGGTGCGGCCGCGAAAAAAACGTGGCTGACCGCGGGTTTTTTTGCGGCCGCACCTGCCGCAAGTGCCAAAACCGCACTTGCCGCACCTGCCGCAAGCCCGCCTATACATTGTATGGGGCTTGCCGCAACCGTGCCGCAAGTGCAGCCGGTATGCGGTAATCGCGACAGATGCGGTTTTTTCACCGCATCTGCCGCGATTTCAAATAAACGCTGATGTGAAAGGGGCCTAAGGCTGCTTTCACATCAGCGTTTTTTTTAAATCGCGGCAGATGCGGTGAAAAAAACGCATCTGCTGTGATTACCGCATAACCGCTGCACTTGCGGCACAGTTGCGGCAAGCCCCATAGAATGTCTATGGGGGCTTGCGGCCGGTGCGGCAAGTGCGGTAACGGCACTTGCGGCCGCAAAGAAACCGCGGCTGACCGCGGTTTTTTTCGCGGCCGCACCTGCCACAAGTGCCGAAACCGCATTTGCCGCATCTGCCGCACACTTACCGCAAGCCCCATAGACATTGCATGGGGCTTGCCGAAAGTGTGCCCCAAGTGCAGCGGTTATGCGTTAATCGCGGCAGATGCGTTTTTTTCACCGCATCTGCCGCGATTTCAAAAAAACGCTGATGTGAAAGTACCCTTAGGCTGCTTTCACACTGCAGTTTTTTCCTGATCAGGATTCATTAGGTTTTCTGTGCCAAAACCCCAAGTGTCTCCAAAACCCAGAACAGGTGTCAATCTTTCAATTATAGTTTTTCTCTGCAAGTTCCTCTCCTGGTTTTGGCGCACAAGCCTGATCAGGAAAAAAACTGCAGTGTGAAAGCAGCCTTACAAACATCTTTTGCCGGTGGGATTATAAATAGGCCCCTGCTTCATTTTGATCTACATTACATACACAACCATGCTCTGTGTAAAGTCAAACCACTTTTTTTTATATACAGTGAGTGATATACGGTAAGTATTTTATTAAACAAGGGACCAATTTTTTAAGTAAGTATATTTGCAAAGGGTCTGTTGACATAATTTTTTTTACCAGACACCAGTAACAACCCATCCAATCCACACAGGAAAAGAAATCAAACCATAGATATCCATATATTGAAATCTATTTTATGTCCTCCCCCTATTATTGCCAAGGAAGATACTAACCCCATCCAGGACAATTGCCAAAGAGATTATGTAAAAGTAGCTTTGACAATGCAGGATAGTTTCCTAAAGGTCCTGTCACACGCGTCAATGTCGTCAGCGATCTGATCGCTGACGACATTGACGGCTGATCGCTGGTGAGCTGTCACACAGACAGACTCACCAGCGATCAATTGACCAGTGACATCATGGAAACGATTTAAATATCGTTTCCACGATGTCCTGCTCCCGCTGCCAGCCTGCTGGAAGCGGGAGCAGCCTGGTCTCCAAGGTACACTGCGGGTAACTAGGCAGCGCGCGCTGCCTAGATACCCGACGTGTACCTTAGTTACCAGCCTCCTCCGCTCACCGGGTGAGCGGAGGAGGCTGGTAACTAAGGTACACGTCGGGTATCTAGGCAGCGCGCGCTGCCTAGTTACCCGCAGTGTACCTTGGATACCAGCTCCCAGCGCTTGTGACAGGCGCTGGGAGCTGGAATACTCGCTCGCTCCGGTGTCACACGCAGCGATGCTGCGTGTCCACCGGGCGACAATCGCCAGGTTTTAGGACTGATTCTAAAACCTGGCGATCATCAACCAGCGATTTATCGCTGGTTGATGCAGTATGTCACACGCGTCAATATCGCTGCAACGTCACGTGCAGCCGATATCGTGCAGGCGATATTGACGCGTGTGACAGGCCCTTAAGGGTATGTGCTCTCAGGAGATTTGCTGCATTCAGGTCCTGCGTTTTTATTGCGTTTTTTGAGCGTTTTATGTGTGTTTTAGCCATTGACTGCATGTCAATTCTCTCCATCCGCACCAAAACCGGAGGGGTTTGACAGTTCTTGATACTTGCTAAACCAATGTGTGGGCACAGTGTTTCTGTGAAACACATTGGTTTTGCAAGGAATCAAAACTGCAGGAAAAAATTAGCATACATTACCATAATACCAATGGTAAACTGCATGCAGAAACTACAGCAAAAACGCAGCAAAAACATCCTGTGGGCACATATCCTAAGGGCCACTTTACACACACAGATATCTGTGTCCAACTTCTGAACAGATCTCTGGTTGCAGTGAAATCATGGACACATTGTTACATTTGTACACAGCCACAAAATGGAGCAATGTGTCCATGATTTCACTGCAACCAGAGATCTGTTCAGCACTTGGACACAGACATCTGTGTGTGTAAAGTGGCCCTAAAACTTCAAACAGTGCTGGCAAATTTTGGACTGTTTACAACTGTGAAAAACAGTGTAAGGCTCCATTCACACTGTGCGTTTTTGGTATGTTTTTGGTATGTTTTTGGTATGTTTTTGGTATGTTTTTGCTCATGCGTTTTTGTAGCCAAAACCAGGAGTGGAACAATCAGAGGAAAAGTATAATAGAAACACGTCACCACTCTGTATTTATCACCCACTCCTGGTTTTGGCTACAAAACCTGATGAGCAAAAACAGACCAAAAGCGCACAGTGTGAATGAAGCCTTAGACCTCATTGACATGCCCTTGTTGCACATACATGTTGTATCTATTTTTTTTTTCAAGAAAACAACATGTACCCATAATAATATAAGGTGCTGTTCACATGTATGACCCTCCCCGGGGACGTGGGGTACCCGGTTCCAGGCGTTGATTTATTGGGGATGTCATGAGGCCTATCGCCCAGTTCCGTGGCCCTGGTGGTCGCTGAAAAGGGGAACAGTTAATAAAAATAGTGTTGCGTGATGCAGCAAGGTGGATTCACTCCCCGTAGGTGGAGCGGGATCCCCGGGGCAGTAGTGGATGATGGGAGTTGCGGAACAGTTAATGGAGGGAGTAGGATCAGGGGCTGCAATACATAGGGTTGTTGTTTCGTACCTTTATTGATGTTGCTGTTTAGGGTTAAGTCCAGAGTACAGTCTGGGTAGGCTAGGAGCAGTTTGGGATCTCCACATCCGATGAGTTATGAGGCCTCCCTTTTATGCTGTGTGTGTGCTTTGGTCCTGGGCTGTCTGAAGCTAAGCCCTGACCCGCTCCTGTAGTCCTCACTTGTATGGCAGGCTGTGAGAGCTCTGCTGCGGGCACCGCTATATCCACTGCGGTCCCAGGCTCTGCTAGGTGGCTGTGCGCCAAGTGCTGCGCCAGGAGATTTGAAGCCTGGTCTCCGTTCTTTACTGCTGGGCTGACTGGACCTGTGCAGTCTCAGACTCCAATGTCCAGCTGTTGACGTAGCTCTTCTGGGGCAAACCGGTTCAACTCCACTCCCCCTGGCTAACTCGCCTTGCCTCCGACCCTCACACTGTTTAGGCTTCCCCTCTGGCACGGGCCTAGCGCAGCTCTACTCACCCGGTGTCTTCCTCAGTACTGCTCCGTACTGAACTGCCTAACTCCTACCCCAGGCCTGAATTTCTAGGGGACCTTGCCTGAAGTCAGCAAGTATAGCTCCCTCTTCAGGTCTGGGGTGGAAGGTGTGTGTAAGTTTACCTGACGTGGAAATCCTATCCTGCATCAGGTGTTCCTGTGGCAACCGAACCATGGAGTAAAGTGCCACATGTACGTGTTTGTTCACAAACCAGGAGTTCATGCAACACTCACGGAAACATCTCTGTGTTTTTTTCCGGTATCATGGATGAAAAGTGATAAAGTCTATGGATATGTGAAAAATTCATACAGAACATGGATGGATGGTGTCTATTTAGTGTACATGTTCTGTCTATATTTAAAATAGCAAAATATAGGATAGGTTTTGTCATTTATTTATCAGTCCATTAAAACAATGACACTGATGGACATACAGACTGTACACTGATGACACACGGATCCAAAACAATGATGACTCTGGTACCATTTTTTCATGAAAATGTTTAATGCTTTGACTAGTGTGCCTTTGTGCTGTCTGAGCTGTCTTCATTGGCAATGGCTGCTTTTCCGTCATCTTTGCTTATACGGTAGTCTCATTACATAAATTAATGGCACATCCACAGAACATGCTGTAAGTAGTGATGGCCTTAGAAAAAGACTATTGCTATTAAAGATTTGCAGTAATTGAGGTCCCCGTTGAAGCTTTCGCATCAGGGCCTATGAGCTTTACGTTACGCCACTGGGGATAAGCATCTCTTACAAATTAATGGCATATCCACAAGAGGTCATGAAACAACATCAATGTAGATTATTTTACCATTTCTTTTTAATGTTTGTCTTTACATTGATTTTTACTCATATTCACACAATTAAAAGAACAATATGCATGAACTTAAAACCACACAGGTTTTATCGTTGTGTAATGGCCACTTTACACGCGGCTACATTTCTAGCTTATCCACAGGTAACTTACTGGCTGCAGTGAAATCATGGAGACATGGTTCTATCTTGTTGCTGTGTACAAATGGAATAATGTCTCCATGATTTCACTGCAGCCAGTAATTTACCTGTGGATAAGCTAGAAATGTAGCCGCGTGTAAAGTGGCCATTAGGGGTTAGTAATTTACACAGAGGTTAGTAATTTACACTCACAAGCTGTAGAATTTAGTTATGCATTACATTTATAGGATCCTAAAGAAAAAGAGATGCTGTGATAGCCGGGTCATGAGGTGAAGTGATTGTTCATGATTTGCTTTTTCATTGCCAACTGACACAGACAGACAGACAGACACCAGGAGGTTATACACACAGGGGCTGGTGTAACTCTACAGGCTATTGCCTCAGCAACTGTTTCGTCAGCTTTACCCTGGGGAGAGTCTCTATCCTCATTAACACAAGGATGTTGTTATCTGTTAGAGGTGATGAATGGCTGTTCTCTTGGAAGCAAATCACTTTTCTCTTTATTAATCACAGGCTCTTTTCTGTTATGATTATGCTTTATTTATACCGCTGTCTAACCACGAGAAGATATATCAGAGAGGCTCCGAAGATATATAGCCAAGAGAACTCTGAGGGCTTTACTACAGGGAACACAAACCAGATTCTCCTAAAAACTGCATTGTCTTTCTGTCTCATAAAACAAAACCAGCGCTATAAATGGATCTGGAGGGCACTTGTGTAGAGTTTTTATTGTGGGTCAAGACAAATAAGTTGCTTGCATTGGATTGAGCACCACATGGAGATAAGACCTCATTAAGGCATTCGATTCTTGTGTACAAGTGCTAACAATGGTTTTCACGGAGAGCACTCATACCTTTGATGAAACCATTTCACGAACCAAGTGATCCATAGATAAGAAAAGAACATTTAATTTTGATCTGAGGGTCAAAATCAGCAATGCAAGTGCATGGGTCAGTGAAAAAGTCAGACCAGACCGTAATCGTACTTCATTCAAGTACAGTCCAATTTTAACCGACTGTCAAAATGGAGAAGGTGTACAAACTTTTTTTTCTTCACATACGACAAAAACTGATGACACTCGGACAACACTCTAATCAAAGTCTGATCCAAAAAAACGGTCAGTTTTTTTCTCATACAAGGAAAAATTGATGGTCTGAATGAGGCCTTGGGCTGGAGACACACTGGTGTGTAAAAAAACGGTCCGATTGATGTATCCGAGAGTCAGACGACTGTCGTCCGCGTTTTGGTCCGTTTTGCATCCAACTGCGATGCAACTGTCTGACAATATTCTCAGATCACATCCGAGTGATGTTCGTGTGCAATCAATTTTTTTCTCAGCAGCTATTTACTGTTGAACCATGTGTAGGAACATTTTACAGTGTTCTCATCTGCAGAATGATAATGTATCAGTGAAAAAAATGTGTCCGACTCGGATGGTCCGACTGTGGTCCATGAATTTTGTCGGACCCATAGACTTGCATTGGCGAGTCTCGGGCATGAATCGTATACTGTCGCAGCTTGTTGCAACTAATTTCTCGTCCGTCTCTCGGACGAGAAAAAAACACCCGACACTCAAATGCACTCTCAGACATTGAGTAACATTGGTCCAACTGCAATGCGAGAAAAACTCACATTGCAGTCGTCCGAGTTTCACGCCAGTGTGTCCGAGCCCATAGCCTCCCTGGCGGTCTGTTTAGGTCTTGAATTTGTTGCTAAAAGCGGGCTTACCGCGTTCGCGGCAGATGCGGTAAAAAAACCGCATCTGCCGCACTTGCCGCACTTGCGCCGCACTTGCGGCGTGGTTGCGGCGCGGTTGCGGTAATCTGCATAGTAAAGGGAACCAACCACCTCGGATGACCCTCATACACTGATAATATGTGCCCCTGCAGCCTAGTAAACCATTAGCAGCACTGTTTTTGTGTGATCTTATAAACTTACATGCCTGCGTACTTGAGGGCGTCTCCCTGTGTGTGCTGGCACTTGTGAGCTGTGCTCGTCATGCCTGCTCTCCCCTCCCTTATGCACGCCCCTCTCAGCCTGCTATAGTGATGTGAGGCTGATTGCGTCATAAAGGGGCGGGGCTAAATCACGCATCCCGGTAGCCCCGCCCCTTTATGACGCAATCAGCCTCACATCACTATAGCAGGCTGAGAGGGGGCGTGCATAAGGGAGGGGGAGAGCAGACATGATGAGCACAGCCCACAAGTGCCAGCACACACAGGGAGACGCCCTCAAGTACGCAGGCATGTAAGTTTATAAGATCACACAAAAACAGTGCTGCTAATGGTTTACTAGGCTGCAGGGGCACATATTATCAGTGTATGAGGGTCATCCGAGGTGGTTGGTTCCCTTTACTATGCAGATTACCGCAACCGCGCCGCAAGTGCGGCGCAAGTGCGGCAAGTGCGGCAAGTGCGGCAGATGCGGTTTTTTTACCGCATCTGCCGCGAACGCGGGTAAGCCCAAGCCTGACTCGGGGTTAACGCTTCTGGTAGTGAATGTTAACCCCGAGTCAGGCTCGGGAATAACGCTAGGAAGGTTAAAGAGACTACACACATTAGTGTAAATAAATTCCAAAGTGCAAGAAAATGAGACTGGGATTTTATAAGGTTAAATGCTATTTTAATTATACAAATAATGCTAGAGTGAATAGATCTAACGGCATAGTGTGTTATAAGTTTTATGCCCTTGTTCACACCACTGTATTTTGGGTCCGAGTGCTGACTGTGAAAAAACTGCCATCATACAACACTAAAAGACCAATGTTATTCAATCAGCCTGTTAGGACTTTTTATTTCGAATCTGTGCATGAAAAAAAAAATCCCAGCATACAGTAGCCTCTTCCATATGTCAGATGAAATTTGCCTATTTAAGTCCATGGGTGCACCCCCCAAAAAATGGATCCCATATGGATCAATAGGATCCATATTGTACAGATACAGTTTCATGTTAAAGAATTGAAATATATCTGCTCTTGTAAATTTTAATAATTGCTGATGTATAAAAATGGATGCCACACATGGCAATTGAGAGATGAAAAACGTCCATTTTTTTCCTGCAAAAAAATTGGATGATTTTTTATTCAGTCATATGAATTAAGGATGCTTACAGATATTCAGAGCTCCATCAAATTCCTCTCTATAGGTAGCCATACAATGACATATGTTTGCCATTGGCCAAAATGTAAAACAAAAAAAAACTATACCAAATACAGTAGTATACTTTTTTTTAAGGTGGCTTACTGTATAGGAAAACACTGCTGGAGTTTATTAAAGGTTAAAAAAGAAAAAAAGTATGACAACACATACTACAGTCACCGGATATACAATCACGTGAATAAAGACTCAACACTATGCTCGGTGTATGTGCCAGGACTCCACCAGCTCTACCGGAGCATACACTGAATTGTTTCACATAGCAAGGTGTCAACAGAACCTGATGTGAACATGTCTTGTGTCAAAGTATTACAATAAAAGAGGAGTCTATAAAAACAGTTTGCAGAGTGTTGTATCCCTGGAGGTATCCGTATCTGGATCCTGCAGGCAGCAAGCCCAGGGGATGCAGTCAGCCAGCACAGAGCTAATGAGACTATGATGTAAGAGTGGCCTCAAATTACACAGCTAGACAGAATCATCAAGGCATGTGTGCAGTGTATGTATGCTGTCTGTGTAGAAATTATTATTAATATTATTTATTTATATAACGTTATTAGATTCCATAGCGCTTCACATATGAAAGGGGCAGACGAGAACAAGTACATTAAGTATGGACGATAAAATCATACAGGTACAGGAGGGGAGAAATATACATACAATATATATATATATATAGATATATATATATATTAGCGTCAAGTGCTTTACATAAAAACAGACAATATCAAAGTTTACCGAGGTGGCCTACATATTGGCAGCATGTGACCCATACGGGGCAAATGCACAATTTGTATTGATGATTTACGGAAAATGAGTATCCACTTTGTAATCTATTAAAATATATGTGTTAACTATCATGTTTATTACTACTGTAGACATTGCAATTCAATATTAATTGTGGTCTTTGGGGAGAAAAGCTGAACTACAGATAAGTTCCCATGATGAGCATTTGGTGAGTGTTTGATTTTGCAGAATTTCTGCACCTATTACATAAATTAGGTTACATTTTTTCATTGCATTTTGAGTGCATTTTTGATATTGCTGTTTTTGTCTCTTGTAGGTATGTCATGTTTCAAATAAATATAATAATAATATAATATTTCTTCACTTATATAGCGCTATTAATTCCACAACACTTTACGTACATTTGCATCACTGTCCTAATTGGGACTCACAATCTAAGATCGCTATCAGTATGTCTTTGGAGTGAGAGAGTAAACCGGAGAGCCAGAGGAAACCCACGCAAACAGGGAGAACTTACAAATTAAGCTGCTTTGTTTTTGATACTTCCTGGGTATTGGCTTTGATAAAATGTTATTAATATAGTCATGTGTGGAACTACATGTGTTTTTGATGCGTTTCTGCCAAGGTAACACACTAGAGATGTGTTTTTTACCTACAGATTTTCTGGTCTAATGCAAGTCTATGGAAAAATCTGTACAAAAAAATCAGCAAAAATTGACATGTAGATTTGAAACATGCATCGCAGGTCAGTTTATGCTGAGTAGGTAAAAAAGCACAATATGGATGACATTTCTATGAATCCTATCCATTTTGCAAGAACTATAAGGCCCCATTCACACATTCATTGAAAAAAAGCACAGCTAGCATATTTCGTTTTAGCCATCCATGTGTATGTATGTGTTCTTGACACGCCCAGTCCAGGGCGAGGGTACTCAGTAACCAAGCAGCTGTTGTTCTTCACTCTCAGTTCTTTTCACGGGGACAGATGGGGGCCGAGACCTGGTGGTGTCATTGTTAATAAATGAGGATAGATGACAGGGATGACTAGGGAAAGGGGTATTCGTGATGCCACCTGTGGTATGCAGCCAGGATGGCCGCCGCTGCTTCAGAACCTCTGGGGGCGATGACCGGCAGCTTGGATGGTTCCCAGACCAAAAATTGCTAAATGGCCCAGCCTGCCTGCATAGCATCGGGTCTGGAACAGGACCTGGCCTAGTTTCAAGGTTAAATCATTTGCTCAGCAAATATAAGTGTTGTGTAATATTACAGTAAATAATAGATAGGTAAGTCAGAGACCTCTTTGGGTCTAGTAGGCCAGAAAAACTCAAAGCTCATGCAAGCGTTTCCATCAATGCTATGCCCCGCCACACACAGGTGTGACCACTATCAGTGTCGTGGAGTATTACAGTAAATAATAGATAGGTAGATTAGTGACCTGTTTGGGCCTAGTGGGCCAGATAAACTCAAATCTCATGCAAGCGCTCCCATAAATGATATGACCCGCCACACACAGGTAGGACCACCATGAGTTTTGTGGAGCATTACAGGAAATAATAGAGAGGTAGGTCAGTGACCTGTTGGGCCTAGTGGGTCAGATAAACTCAAAGCTCATGCAAGCGTTCCCATCAATATTGTGCCCCGCCATACACAGGTGGGACCACTATCAGTGTTGTGGAGTATTACAGTAAATAATAGTTAGATTAGAGACCTCTTTGGGCCTAGTGGGCCAGATAAACTCAAAGCTCATGCAAGCGCTCCCATCAATGTTATGCCACACACAGGTGGGACCACTATCAGTGTCATGGAGTATTACAGGAAGAACTAGTGAGGTAGGTCAGTGACCTGATTAGGCCTAGTGGAGAGGGGAGATTGACCAAACAATGCTTTTAAGCACCCAAAAATGGTGGATTTGAACACAGCAAATTTGTTAATCACTTGTTCGATGGACAAAAAGGTTGAATATTCAAAAACAGGGGCAGGAGTGACAAGGATAGGTATTGAGAAAAGTTGGGATTAAAGAGGTGTATGACGGTCCGCGCTGCTATACCCAAAGAAACACTCACATGGATGGCAGGATTTCAAAAGCAGTTTCTTTCCTTTATTCCAACACGTTTCGGTGCACAACCTGGCACCTTCCTCAGGGATGTCGACATCCCTGAGGAAGGTGCAAGGTTGTGCACCAAAACGCGTTGGAATAAAGGAAAGAAACTGCTTTTGAAATCCTGCCTTCCATGTGAGTGTTTCTTTGGGTATAGCAGCGCGGACCGTGATACACCTTTTCAATCCCAACTTTTCTCTGGACGTTTTTCCACGTGCAAGTGGTCGGTGGAAGTCCTGCAGCAGCTTATTTGTTGATGCCTTTAAACCAGTTGTGGATCACACAACTGAACCAGGTCAGTGGATCCATAGCACTGCCTTTGCAGTTTAGTGTCACTAGTGATAGGGCACTATTGCGCCTCTTGTCTCCCACCCCTTTTGTTTTTACACAAGGATAGGTATTGAGCTCAGAGGGCCCTACTCAAGTCAAGCAACAAACAGCAGTAGACCCCAACAACAGTCTCCATTTTTTTTTAATAATTAGGCACAGCCACCACTTAAGTGGCATCAATTGCCCCAGGGTTGAAATATTGAAATGTGGAGTTTAATGCAGCACATTGTAAAGTACACAACCGTTCAGTCTCCCCAGGCTGACACAGGGGTGGCAAAGTCATTGCAGATCCATGACTTGTTCATTTTGATAAATGTTAGTCTGTCTACACTGTCATTGGACAGACGCATGCACTTATCTGTCAGCACACTACCAGCAGCACAGAGAGAACGCTGGCTGGGGGGCATGACAAAATCTCCAAGGCATGAGTGGCTTTTCCAGTTTTGAAGTCTAAAATGAACAAGGGTCCAGTTGCCCAGTCATGGCATCGATATTCCGCTGTAGATACTCCTGTACCATCCTCTCTAGGCATTCACTATGTGTCAGACTTGTTCTCTCTTCTGGCGTTTGGTGAATTGGTGAAACGATTCCACAAAATTGCTGTTACCAGACTGTTACTGTTAACGTTTGAGTGATGACGACTCGACGTTCCCAGGGTTGGAAAGTTAGAACTGCGATATTCACTACGTGCTCTACTGGTGTTTTGGGGAAAAGCAGATCTAAGATTGTGTAAAAGTTTGTTGATACTTCTGCTTGTGTGCGTCTCTTTCCAGGGCAGGAATCATTTGGCCAAATTTACTCTTGTACCGGAGATCTAACAGTGTGGCAACCCAGTAGTCGGCATTTCTTCAAATTCTAACAATCCGAGGATCATGTTGCAGGTAGTGCAGCAAGAAGGCGCTCATATGTCTTGCGCATCCAGGAGGACCAAGTCCTTGTTGTGTTGGTGGCAGTGAGGTAACATTCACGCTTCCTTCCTCTGCCCTCTCCCCCCAACCTCGCACAACAGAAATGTGATCAAGATCTCCCTCATCTGTTGAGTCTTCTATGCCTATCGCCTCTTCGTCCTCCATTTCTTCCTTAGCTCCTGCACCTTCATCAACAGTTTGGCTGCTACCTTGCGCCCTCGTTAATCCCTCTCCCCCACACTCCCATGCCAGCCGCCTTGGTGCTGCCAACCGTCTGGACCTTTTAGATCTAGTTATCCCTTCCACATATGCCTCCTCCTGTACTTCTTCCTCTTCCTCTTGGCCCACCACCTGACTCCGAATATCAGTTAAAGTGTGCTCCAGCATGTAGATGAGTGGAATTGTCATGCTGATAATGACATCGTCAGCGCTAAACATCTCAGTAGTCATTTCAAAACTTTGCAGAAGGGTGCAGAGGTCCTTTGATCTGAGACCACTCCAGCAGCATGATTTGCCTCACCTCTGCATCGCCTTGGCCCAGGCTATATGTCATAACATACTGCACCAAGGCTCATTGCTACTGCCACAGTCGCTGCAACAAGTGCAGAGTGGAATTCCATCGTGTTGGCACATCGCATTTCAGTCGGTGAACTGGCAGGCTGAACAACTTCTGTAGCAATCCAAGTCATTGAGCTGCGGGATGTGAATGGCGGTAGTGAGCACACAGCGACCGTACCCTCTGCAGAAGTGCATCTAGTCCAGGATAGTGGGCTAGAAATTGCTGGACGACCAGGTTCAAGACGTGAGCCATACAAAGCATGTGTCTCACCTTGCCCTGGGTTTGCAGCATTGTCTCACATAGCCTTCCCTGGCTGCAGGTTTAGTGGAGACAGCCATTGATTAAACTCTGTCTCCAGAGCTGACCACAACTCCTCAGCTGTGTGACTCACATTTCCCGGACATGTAAATGTAATGTCCCTGTCCATGTTTATGAGGCGCCCTGCTCACGCAGGTAGCCACAGACTTCTCTAATGCACAGCTGGGTTTCCACAGCAGGTACCTACTACATACAACCTCTTCCACCCCGGCACAGTAGGGGGAACCCAACTTGCTGCTCTTAGGCAAGATCCCCTATAAATACTGCTGCTGGGGGAGGAGTTAGTGAGAGTGTGCAGATGCTAGGAGAGCTGCGAAGACGTCCTGGTGGTCGGTGCCGTGGTTAGGCCCGAGCCAGTGACCTGGAGTGGCCCTTCTACGTCCCGAAAGCCTAAGTGGGGACAAAAGGCAAGGAGCAGTGAGCTGAAAGGGAGTGAGGAACTTGAGGAAGTTCCCCCTAAGACGTACTGGACATCGGGGATCCGCATTTGTGGGATACTCCAGGACCACAGAAAACCCCGTCCACACCATGGAGGCTTCAGCCACCCGATTTCCCCCTTGTGGGTCAAAAAGAGGGAGCCAGACACAGCAGTGCACCACCGCAGTGATCAGAGAGGGTAACCCGGAGACCGCACAGGAGGAGAGACTGACATCAGAGTCAGGAAGAGAGAGAAGGCAAGTTTGGCCGCAAGCAAGCTGTGCTTCAAACACTACAAAGAAACAGAGGAGGCCTTATACCCTCTTGCTGTGGGGACCCACTGTGCAACCTGGTCACATATTAGTGCACTGGACATCTTTACCTGCGTACCATCAGTAAAAGGTAAAAGAGACTTTGCAGTACGTGTGTCATTCCTCTCCGTTCGCAGCATCCCATAGACTGCTCCAACACTCCATATATCATCTACAACTCCCCTACAAGCTGCCCCTTCACACTACGCTGCCCCGGAGGTCCAGTCCTACCTGTGGAGGACTTTACCACACTAGCCGCAATTCCATCTACCTCCGGCGGACTGTGGCGGCACTGGTGCCACAGAAACTACAGGTGGCGTCACGACAAACTTGTACATAATCCCCTGTAAATACATCCCCTCTGTTCAAAGATAGGCCCAGGACACAGGATCAGGCCTGGCCGCCATTCCCCGAGACACCGCAGCGCTACCCCTGAAGCCTGACACCCGAGTACCCCAAAGCCTGAGCTCGACACTTACTCATCCAAATGTCTGTGGTGAAATGCAACCTGTCACACACAGAGTTTCTCAAGGAAGTGGTAGTGTTGTGTGCAACATGCTGGTGTAGCGCAGGCACAGCTTTATTCGAGAAGTAGTGGCGACTGGGCATCTGGTACTGGCGCTCTGTGACAGCCATAAGGTCTCAAAAATCCTCTGTATTCACCAGCCAGAATGGCAGCATTTCCATAGCCAACAGCTTTCAGATGGTGAAATTCAACCTCTTAGCTTTGGCATGGGTAGCAGGAAATGGTTTTTTACTTGTCCACATCTGAGGGACCGAGGGCTGGCTGGTATGCTGATACAGGGTTGAGTAGGGTGTCCCAGATAAACTGCTGGTCTGTGAGGGAGGTGCAGGCGGACTTATTATGTCGCATTCATAAAAAAGTGGTGCTCTCGATGTCTGACAGCACTCAACACCACCAGGTGTTTCCACTTCCAAAACAGCTGATGACCTGTCAATCAGACTGGCTGTTGCAGGTAAAGAAGTGGACGTTCTGTAGCCGAAAGCCAGTCTGACAGCTGTCTCCACAGTCACAGAGGATGAAGAAGCTGCAGATGCACTTGATGGGGCAGATGGTGGGTGACCAGGCCCGCTAGGCCACGGTGTACCACAGTGAGCTTCCCACTGTGACTTATGCTTCATGTCCATGTGACGGTTCATGCATGAAGCACTCAAACTATTGATTTTTTTACCTCTATTTAGTTTTTCTTTACAAATTTGCCAGATAACGTGAGTTAGGTCAGCCTTTGCAATCTGAAAAGGGCCCAGGCTAAGCAAGGCTTAGCGCCCATGCGAGCTGCAGAGCAACCACGACTTCTGCACAGAGGCAAAGTTGTGGCTAGGGACGCAGTTGTTGACGTGCTTCCAGGACTCAGTCTCTATCCAGAAGCCAAAACCTAACCTCATCACTAGCATCCTCCTCCACCTCCTCTGATGAGCTCATCAACTGCGTGCCAGTGGGTTGACAGTAAGTGGGATCTCCAACCTCATCCTCACCCTGTGTGTTCTCACACTCATCGTCCTCAGAGCCAACCTCTTCCTGCCTGAGCGCAAAGTCAAGTTGTCAGTCCAATCAGGTATCTGAGTCTCATCATCATCTACCTCATTGTCTCCACCAACAGGGTTTAGAGTTTGGGAATGAGGGTCTACATTATGCTTGGACCCTTCTTAATATAGGCCTGGATCCGACTTACAAAGATTTTGGGCATCGGTGCAGATCATTTCCTCGTCTTGACTCGATGAAGCTGTGGAGCAGACCACTGATTCCCAGGCTATAGTATGAGTGAACAGCTCTGCAGACTCACTGATCTGTATTAACCCATAGTCAGTAGGGAGGCTGGAGACTTGTGAGTTGTGAGGAAGCAAGTCCGATTGGGGTGACACCTCTGAGGACTGGAATGTTTGTGATGTTGAAGTTGAGGTGGAGGAGAGCCCACTTGATGGAGCGCTTGATATCCATTCAAGCACCTGCTCTTTTTGGGCCTCATCTACAAGTTTTAGCCATGCTCTGCTGTGTAAGAAAGTGATGATATCAGATCATCCACAAAAAGAATTAGACATTTTAGTTTGGCTTGTAGACGGTATTTGTTCAGCAGATGTTTCTGTTACTTTAGCACCTACCCCACGGACACAAATATTTTTACCCTTTCCAACATGTATATTCCCCTTTTCACCATCAGCAGACCTTTTACCACTCATTTTGGAGGGTAACTAATTGGCAACAGAGACCCAGCGCCGCTCCACCACATGCTTTACGCTTCCCCTCCCACTGTCTCCTCTCCCATCCCTGTAGACTGTGAGCCCTCGTGGACAGGGTCCTCTCCCGTCGTGTAACAGCAAGCCTTGATTGTTCGTATGTACTGTACCTGTCCTTGTTTCCCCCACTTCTTATGTAAAGCGCCATGGAACCAATGGCACTATGTAAATAAATAATGATAATAATAATAACTCTGTAGTTGTTGGCACAAAAAACAATAGATGCTAAACTAGCAGAGCTTGAGTGGCCAAACAGCGGTACTAGCCTAAATTGATTTTGGTAAGTAGGTTTTTGCAGATGCAATACAAAAGTGTTTTCTGCGCTGTGTGGCGGTACTTTTCAAAACAACACTGAATCACAGTTACCTAGTCAAACTGTGCTAGTAGCTTAACTAGTTTTGGTAAGTAGTTTTGGGCAGATACAGTACAAAAGTGTTTTCTGCACTGTGTGGGAGTACTTTTCAAAAGAACACTTAAGTACAGCCACCTAGTCAAACTGTGCTAGTAGCCTAAATAGTTTTGGTAAGTAGTTTTGGGCAGATGCAATATAAAAGTGTTTTCTGCACTTTGTGGCGGTAGACTTCAAAAGAACACTGAAGTACAGCTACCTAGTCAAACTGTGCTAGTAGCCTAAATAGTTGTGAGACAGTGACCGGGGTGATCTGTGACAGCCGGTATGTGTCTCCCAGGTTGTGCTCCCTCCACGTGTAGGAAGCACTCCACTCCGGGTTCTTGGAGGATTCCCCACAGGTAGGCACGGGGTTAAAAGCTAGGCTGGAATACAGGGTGTGGTTCTTCTTCTGTGGAGGCTCTTTCTGAGTGAATGCTCATGAACCTGGTGAGCGGCTGGTAAAGAGAGAGCGGAGGCTGTGTGCTGAGATAACACGGCCTAGCCAAGGGAGAACCCGTGAGAAGGGACCATGGGACTGTATCGGCTATATTGGGACTGTATGAAGTGTACCTGAGAGGTCTGTGAATAACTTGAACTGTGCCATTAAACTGCTTGCTGTGTGAACTGTACCTGGGTCCCTGCTTTGTCGTGCCAACCAACGTCGCTACCTCACATAGTTTTGGTAAGTAGTTTTGGTCAGATGCCATCCAAAACTGTTTTCTGCACTGTGTGGCGGTACTTTTCAAAAGAACACTAAAGTACAGCTACCTAGTCAAACTGTGCTAGTAGCCTCAATAGTTTTGGGAAGTAGTTTGGGTTAGATGCAATACAAAACTGTTTCTGCGCTGTGTGGCGGTACTTTTCAAAAGAACACTGAAGTACAGCTACCTAGTAAAACTGTGTTACTAGCCAAAATGGATTTGCTTGGCTAGATGCAGTAAAAAATGGCTATTACAGACAGGCGGTGTAGCTTTCTTCACAACAGCGCTACACCAGTGCCTGGCACACATTGCTACTAGCCAAAAAGGATTTACTGGGCTAGATGCAGTAAAAATGGCTATTACAGACAGGCATTGTAGCTTTCTTCACAGCAGTGCTACACCAATGCCTGACACACTGCTACTAGCCCAAAAGGATTTACTGGGCTAGATTTGGTCAGATGCTGTAAAAAATACTTGCACAGCACTGGAGCAGACCTGCCTGGCAAAAACTGCTTTTAAGGCTGCCTTCACACTTGCAGATGGATCTGCAGCGTTTTGCAGATGCATCTGCAAGTGTGAGCATGCTGACCGCGGCCCCTATGTTTATAATAGGGCGCACGCGGTGTGAAAGCTCTCATTCACTCCTATATGTGTACTGTCAGCAGGCGTATGCCTGCTTACAGATCACACTCTCCCGCCCGCAGCATGGACGCTACATCTCGCGTCCACAGTGCGGACGGGAGTGTGTGATCTGTCAGCAGGCATACGCCTGCTGACAGTACACATATAGGAGTGAATGAGAGCTTTCACACCGCGTGCGCCCTATTATAAACATAGGGGCCGCGGTCAGCATGCTCACACTTGCAGATGCATCTGCAAAACGCTGCAGATCCATCTGCAAGTGTGAAGCCAGCCTAAGCCCTCAAAAGGGCTGTTCTTGGAAGTAGTCCTTAAACCTATCAACTATCTCTCTATCTAACTTGCAATTGAATCGCTATCTAACTAGCTTTCTCTGTAGTTCACACAGCAGTAGCAGCTTTGCCATCTCACACTGAGCTGCAGCACTGAGAAAATGACAAGGAGGATAAAATGGCCGGGTCTTATATGGCAAGTACATGTGATATGCCCAGCCAATGACACAAACCCTTGTGTGCAAAAAGTGGACTTTGCTCTATGCATGCTGATAGGCTGACAGACCGGACCACCCACAGTAAGTAAGATCAGTAACGCGTTTGGTCAACAAAGCGTTATAGAACATAACCTCGAATTACCGGATTTTTAGCAAATTGTTCGAATTCGTCGAATGACTCGAACATAGCCCAAAACAGGTTGAATTTTAAATTGGCGAACAATTCTAATCGAACATCGCTCATCTCTAATCATGAAATTATTTACGAGCATTGCATTAATACTTATTATAAACCTATTTGCCATTGTTACTTCAAGTTGATTCAGTGATGTCGTCATTACTGACATTTGTGATCTCTGGAGGTGCCTCTTCTTACATAACTCTTCAAACACTGACAACTACTCTATTGACAACTTAGTCATTTACCAATTCAATATACCTACTATTCATTGCTATCCATCACACAACCTATCAACTACTACAATACACTTTTCCAATTCTATTTAACCTTTCTAGACTTTCTCTTATTCTCGTTTGTAACACTCATGTTATTTATGTCTCCACTCCAGGGGGAGAACTCCAGCTAATGCATCTCATTATCTGCAAAGTCAGTTTGCTCATCTGCCTAAAAAGACTGGTAGATACAACATGGCCACTTAGCAGATCCTGTATTACCAGTCTCTTACATGGAAGAGGAATAGGTTTGGATTAGAGGCATCTAGACAGGAATTATAGTCTTACAGTCAATGCTGCACCGTAAACCAGAGGTTCCCTCTCAGGACTGCATCTATTTTATTCCCTATTAATACTGCTGTTTGTGGCATTTACTGTACAGTTATCTCCTGGAGGAGGAATAGGCTTGGATTAGTAGCTTCTTTGGAATTATATCTCTACAGTCCTTTGTGCTGTTGTAACCTTTAGGTTACAAAAAAAGTCCCTTGTCAGGACTACATGTATTCTATTCCCTATTAATTCCGCTGTTAGCTGCATTCACTGTAGGGATAGGTGCTGGAGGAGGGATGGGTTTGAATTAGAAGCATCTAGAAAGGAATTATAGCATCACAGTCTTTGCCACTGCTGTACCCCAAAACCAAAAGTCCCTTGTCATGGATACAACTACTCAATTTCACATCAATACCATTGTGAGCTGCATTCACTGTAGGGTTAGCTCATGGAGGAGGAATAAGTCTGCTTTAGAGACATCTAGGCAGAAAATATAGCCTCACAGTCCTTGCTGCTGCTGTACTCTATAACCAAATGTCCCTTGTCAGAGCTGCATCTATTCTGTTCCCTAATATTAATAATAATAATAATAATAATAATAATAATAATAATAATAATATTTATTCATTTATATAGTGCTATTAAATGCTGTTATCTGCTTTTACTGTAGGGATAGCTTCTTAATAAGGGATAGGTTTTGATTAGAGGCATCTAGGCAAAAATTAAAGTCTTACAGTCCTTGCTGCTGCTGTACCCTAAAACCAAAAGTATTTTGTCAGGGCTACATCTATTATTTTCCCTCTTAATACCAGAAGGTTTGCAGGCATTAAGGGATAGGGAAGTGGATGTTCTGCTTATGGTACTCGCAGAGTCTGGAGTCATGGGCCAGGTCAAACTACGCCTTCTGCTTGATTACAAGAAACACACTCATCCTTGAGACCTATCTCAGAGCTGTATGTAGGCTTTCTGGCATCCGGGAGAAGAATTCTGTTTTCCTCCCTCCTACCAAGAGGTTGAGTAGTCATCATGTGATCGCTTATTCATATTTGATTTCGATACTCTCCCTAATTCTCACAATGTTCAGTAATCAAGTAAGAGAAACAGGATGAAAAGGTAGCTGTCACATGACCATAAGTATGAAAAATGCATATAAGGGGAGTGTCCATGTGATAACTGCTGGAACCAGCAAGTGGAGCAGAATCCTGAATGTGAGTAATTACACAAAATTAGTACTGGCATGTTACACTGCTTAATGTTATATTTAAAGAGGTTGTCCTAGTTTGAGATGAAAGTCTGAAGTCACTGCACACTTTTAGGATTCACCCCTCCTAGTGGCAAGTGTGGACTGTCACATGTGTGCAAGTATGCGATTTTCCTTATTTCTGGCCACATTCTGACTTTATGTGTGCGTCCTCTCTTAATTAGCTTTCATTGAGCGAGGCAGCCCATGTCTAGTAAGCATGTGGCTGCATGTATGTAAATTTCATAACTACAGTTTTGTATCTAACTGCTGGCACCAGAGAATCCTGACAGTGTCCAGTGTGCATGCTGTGAGAATTCAGAAACCTGCAGTCACATAGAGTAACTGCAGACTCATCACAGACTTGGAAAACCCCTTTAATGCTCCTAACATAAATAAAAACACAGTAACCCTTAATTTGTCAGACAGCTTAACACTTTGTGAACATAGCCATGTATTATGTAATCTTACAAGTTATGAATTTTTACATGTGTGCAAGATCAGAACTAATGACAGCACAGGAATACATCACTAGAACCGCCAAAGGTACAGAAACAGAGCACCACAATCCATCAGTACAGAAACATATCCATAGAACCACCAGCAGTATAGAAATTTATCATCAGAACCACCAGCTGTACATAAAGTCATCATTAGAACCACCAGCAGTACAGAAATGCATCCATATTACGCCCAACAGTACAGAAACACATCAAAACCATTTTCAGTAAAGAAATACATCACCAGAACCCTCATCAGTATTTGGTAGAGATGCCATACTGGAGTATATGAACAAGAATAATCTTATGACCCAATATCAATATGATTTTACGAGGGACCGTTCCTGTTGAACTAATCTGATCAGCTTCTATGAAGAGGTAAGTTCCGGACTGGACCAGGAAAACGCAGTGGACCTTGTGTATATGGACTTTTCAAAAGCTTTTGATACGGTGCCACACAAAAGGTTGATACATAAAATGAGAACAATTGGGATAGGGGAAAATATGTGTAAGTGGGTTAAGAAATGGCTCACTGATTGGAAACAAAGGGTGGTTATTAATGGAACACTCTCGGACTGGGTCACAGTTAACAGGGGGCTACCACGGATGTCATTATTGGGCCTGCTTCTTTTTAACATATTTATTAATTACCTTGTAGAGAGTATACAAAGTAGAATTTCAATATTTGCAGATTCCAATAAACTCTGCAAGATATCAATACAGAGGAGGACAATTTTATATTACAGGAGGATTTATGTAAAATAGAAGTTTGGGCTTATAAATGGCAAATGAGCCTTAATAGGGATAAATGTAAGTTCATGCACTTGGGCAGAGGAAATAAAATGTATAATTATGTGCTTAATTGTAAAACACTGGGCAAAACTGTCACTGAACAAGACCTGGGTCTATAGGTGGATGACAAACTCACATTTAGTGGCCAGTGTCAGGCAGCTGCTGCAAAGGCAAATAAAATAATGGGATGCATTAAAAAGGCATAAATGCTAAAGAGGAGAACATAATTTTACCTCTATGCAAGTCACTAGTGCGACCACACTTAGAATACTGTGTACAATTCTGGTCTCCGGTGTATAAGAAAGACATAGCTGAACTAGAGCGGGTCCAGAGAAGAGCGACAAAAGTCATTAGAGGACTGAGGGGTCTGCAATACCAAGACAGGTTATTAAACTTTGGGTTATTTAGCTTGGAAAAACGAAGGCTTTAATGTGATCTTATTACAAAGTAGAAATATATGAGGGGATAGTACAGAGATGTTTCTAATGATCTTTTTATTTTTAGGCCTGAGACGGGGTCAAGGGGACATCCTTTATGTCTGGAGGAAAGAAGGTTTAATCATAATCACAGACACAGATTCTTTACTGTAAGAGCAGTGAGACTATGGGCCACGTCACACACACAGATAATTGTACAGAGATTGTTTGCAGATCTCTGGTTGCAGTGAAATCAT
The DNA here is from genome assembly GCA_033576535.1 of Allobates femoralis. Classification (NCBI taxonomy): domain Eukaryota; kingdom Metazoa; phylum Chordata; class Amphibia; order Anura; family Aromobatidae; genus Allobates; species Allobates femoralis. The sequence goes on from JARQOC010000004.1 coordinate 209,040,410, forward strand.
GGACACATTGTATCATTTGTACACGGCCACAAAATGGAACAATGTGTCCATGATTTCAAAGCAACCAGAGATCTGCGAACAATCTCTGCACAATTATCTATGTGTGTGATGTGGCCCTATGGAACTCTCTGCCACATGATGTTGTAATGAGTGACTCACTACTAACATTTAAGAAGGGCCTGGTGCCTTTCTTGTAAAATATAATAGTACAGGTTATATATATACTAGATTATTTGATGGGGCGTTGATCCAGAGAACTAGTCTGATTGCCGTATGTGAAATGAGGAAGAAATTTTATTCCCAATGGGGAGCTTAGCGCTGCCACATGGAGTTTTTTTGCCTTCCTCTGGATCAACATGCTAGGTTAAGGGTTGAACTAGATGGACTTAAAGTCTACCTTCAACCTTAAAAACTATGAAACAATCAGAGGAAAAGTCTAATAGAAACAAGTGCTCGACTTCTGTATTTAATCACCCAATGCTGGTTTTAATCAGCCACTCCTGGTTTTGGCTACAAAAACTGCAAGAGCACTCGCGTAAAAATACGCAGTAAATACGCAATGTGTGAACGCACCCTAACAGTTACACAGAAGGGACCATTAGGGTCATGGTCTGATCCCTCAAATACATGTTATACCAGATGGAAGAACCATGGCTTGCATACATCAAATCCTATCCACTCCGTCACATGTATGAGAAAGACAGCCTAACAATAAAGTTCTAGTGCATATGTTACAAAGGTAATGCAGACTATACCACAATCAAATATCTAATGACCGCCACATCTAAATCCTGCACAAGAGAGCACACATTAGTTAAGTATAGGTCATTACTGGTATGATGTTCAGAATGCCAGGAGACCACCAGGCCAAGCCCACCCCGACGTACGTTTCACGTCACTGGCTTCCTCAGGCTTCTATCTATCTATCTATCTATCTATCTATCTATCTATCTATCTATCTATCTATCTATCTATTATTTCTATCTATCATCTATTCTTTCTATGCATCTATCCATCCATCCATCAGCTTGCACACCAGAAAACTCGAGGTATCTTTAAAATCTTACAATCCTAAAAGATTTTAAAATCCTTAAGAAAAATAACAGGCAGTAGCCACTCCTGACACTTCGCCCCGACTCTCACGCTGCCCTGGTGCATTGGCAATTGGAGTAATGTTATTTGGAGTTGATGCTAGCTGGGTAATGTCAGCTGACATCAGGTCCAGAGGTTAGTGATGTTGAGGCATCAATCACATAACCAACATTACTAACCAAGCTAAACTATTAGCAAGAAAGAAGAAGTCCCTGCAAAATCCCACTGTTAAGAAAAGGAGATGTACTTAAGGGAATACTATTTGCCAAAGAACACATCAACTGGCATAAAGAGAAATGGAGAAACATTTTGTGGACTGATCAAAGTAAAATTGTTCTTTTTGGGTCCAAAGGCCACAGACAGTTCGTCAGATGACCCCCAAACTCTGAATTCAAGCCACAATACACTCTGAAGATAGTAAAGCATGGTGGTGCAAGCATCATGACACGGGCATGTATCTCTTATTATGGTGCCAGGCCTATTGGGGATCATGGACCAGTTTGCATATATCAAAATACTTGAGAGGTCATGTTGCCTTAGGCAGAAGAGGAAATGCTCTTGAAATTGGTGTTTCAACAAGACAACGACCCTAAACACACCAGTAAACGAGTAAAATCTTGGTTCCAGTCCAACAAAATTGAGGTTATGGAGTGACCAGCCCCGGACATTAATCCGATAGAACACTTGTGGGGTGCCATACAAAATGCTGTTTCTGGGGCAAAGCCAACAAATTCAAATTGCGGGATATAGTCAAAGTGTCCTGAGATGGAATAACAGTTGACAGGTGCCAGATGTTGGTTGACTATGAAACTTAGATATGAAGCAGTTCTAAAAAACTGTGGTTATACAACTAAATATTAGGTTAGTAATTCACAGGAATGCTAAATCCTTTAAAAAAAAGTACATATTTTGAGTTTGTAAAGACAAATACAGACACTGCTATTTTTTGGAACAGCCCAATGTTCATTTTTTGTTATTTTCTGTAAAGTAGTCAAAAATGATATACAGTGGGCATGGAAAGTATTCAGACCCCTTTACATTTTTCACTCTTTGTTTTATTGCAGCCATTTGGCAAATTCAAAAAAGTTAATTTTTTCTCATTAATGTACACTCTGCACCCAATCTTAAAAAAACCTGAAATGTAGAAATTTTAGCAAATTTATTAAAAAAGAAAAACTGAAATATCACATGGTCATAAGTATTCAGACCCTTTGCTCAGTATTGAGTAGAAGCACCCTGTTGAGCTAGCACAGCCATGAGTCTTCTTAGGAATGATGCAACAGGTTTTTCACACCTGGATTTGAGGATTCTCTGCCATTCTTCCTTGCATATTCTCTCCAGTTCTGTGAGGTTGGATGGTGAACTTTGGTGGACAGCCATTTTCAGGTCTCTCCAGAGATGCTCATTTGGGTGTAGGTCAGGGCTCTGGCTGTGCCAGTCAGGAATGACCACAGAGTTGTTCTGAAGCCACTCCTTTGTTATTTTAGCTATGTGCTTAGGGTCATTGTCTTGTTGGAAGGTGAACCTTTGGCCAAGTCTGAAGTCCAGAGCACTCTGGAAGAGGTTTTCATCCAGGATTTCTCTGTACTTAGATGCATTCATGTTTCCTTCAATTGCAACCAGTCATCCTGTGGGATTGTATTGGGCAGGTGATGAGCAGTGCCTGGTTTTCTCCACACATACTGCTTACAAATATCACCAAAAAGTTCTATCTTCATTTCATCAGGCCAGAGAGTCTAGGAACACTTCTGGTGGTCCCAAACTTCTTCCATTTAAGGATTATGGAGGCCACTGTGCTCTTTGGAACCTTGAATACTGTAGAAATTCTTTTGTAACCTTGGCCAGATCTGTGCCTTGCCACAATTCTGTCTCTGAGCTCCTTGGGCAGGTTCTTTGACCTCATGATTCTCATTTAGCCTGACATGTACTGTTAACTGTGAGGTCTTATAAAGACAGGTATGTGCCTTTCCAAATCAAGTCCTATCAGTTTAATTAAACACAGCTTGACTCTAATGAAGGAGTAGAACCATCTCAAGGTGAATCACAAGGAAATGACTTAAATATAAGTGTCTGAGCAAAGTGTCTGAATACTTATAACCATGTGATATTTCAGTTTTTCTTTTTAAACAAATCTGCAAAAAATTTTACATTTCTGTTTTATTTCAGTCAAGATGGGGTGCAGAGTGTACATTAATGAGAAAAAAAATGAACTTGTTTAAATTTACCAAATGGCTGCAATGAAACAAAGAGTTAAGGATATAAAGGGGTCTGAACACTTTCCGTACGACCTGTACATTGCATTTCCTGTTTTGATTTACGAAACAGTGTGCATCATTGCCAATGCATGAAAATAACTATTATGAAAATGTTGGGCTTAACTCATGTTTTTGAACACACCGTTATTATTTTGAACACAACTGTAATAAGTTTCCTAACATTTCTTCCTGTAAAATCCATTTTATCTTCAGTTTTGCATGTTTTATTGTCAGTCTGTAAAAGTAGAGCAATACTCTGGCAATCTGCAAGTCGTAGATGCAGCCAGTCATCTTCCCAATCTTCCCATTCCTTTTGAGCATGGCTTCCATCCATTGCAGTGATTTTCCTGCCTTTTCCCCAGTCCTTCTATGGTGGTCTGCTGTAAAAATGCTCATGTTTTCCATCGTTTTCCACTTAAATCGTGCCCGTCCGAGTGTCTGATCTGCTCAATTCGAGTATCAAGCACTTGAGAATTTTTGTTATCACTATTGGCCCCTTTACACGCAGCTACAGGTAACAGGTTTTCCACAGGTAACTTACTGGCTGCAGTGAAATCATGGAGACATAGTTCTATCTTGGTGCTGTGTACAAATGGAACCATGTCTCCATGATTTCACTGCAACCAGTAAGTTACCTGAGGAAAACATGTTACCTGTAGCTGCGTGTAAAGGGGCCATATTAGATAAGTGAGGTGACATGAATGGTTAGTCTAAATTAATGCCTTTCTTTATGGCCTGCTTAAAACTGGGGGTATTGTAAATTGATCCAATTGTTCTTGGTAGTGCGTTCCAGTGATTCATTGTAGCTTGCAAGAAATCTTGTAGATGGGAGTGGGAAGTTTGGATCATTGTGGATGTAATGGTGGGTTTACACACACCAATCATTGTATCCAATATCTGAACAGATCTCTGGTTGCAGTGAAATCATGGACACATAGTTCCATTTTGTGGCTGTGACAACATGGAGCAATCTGTCCATGATTTCACTGCAACCAGAGATTGGTTCAGATATTGGATACAATGATTGGTGGTGTGTAAACCCACCATCAGTCTTAGCTTGTTAACAGAACGGAGACCAAACCTGTGAAGTGTATTTGGGTGAGAGTGTTAAGTTTGTAATGTACTCTGTAGTGGATGGACAACCAGTGCAATAGCTGGCACAGGATAGAAGCAGTTGAAGAGCAGTTGGAGAGGAATATGATCCTGGCTGCTGCATTCAGGATGGATTGAAGAGGAAGAGTTTAGTAAGAGAGAGACTGATTAGTAGAGAGTTCCAATAGTCCAGAACAGAATAACAGCAACATTAAGGGTACCTTTACACGGGGCAACGTTTCTAGGAATTTCACTGGCAATTTGCTGGTTGCAGTGAAATCATGGACACATTGTTCTATCTTGTTGCTGTGTGCAAATGGAACAATGTCTCCATGATTTCAATGCAACCAGCAAATTGCCAGTGAAATTCCTAGAAAGGTTGCCGCGTGTAAAGGTACCTTAATGGTACCTTTACACGCCGCTACCAAAAGGTAGAAACCACCGGGTGTCGCACATGCACGCGCGCGTTTCAACGGTTCCTAACGGTACCTGATACCGCAATTACACGCCGCTACAAGGTGCTCCACAGTAGGTTTTTTCGATCCCTGGAAGTACCGACGGGTGCCGCAGGTTACCTTCTGTGGAGCACCTTCCCTGATTTACACGCCACCACCACAAGGGAATCTGGGCATGCATATTGTTGTTATGGCTAATATTTTATATCTGGCTTAATTATTATTTAGAAACAATTATATGTTTTTCTATGTCTGTAGCTTTTGTCTAAAACTTGCATCATTGAATGTCTGACTAAGGAATACTGGTTTCCTGTGAGTTTCCTGTCAAGAAGGTTTTACGTTGGGCCACGGGAAGTGTGTTACAACTGATATCTATTTTGGTTTCCTTTTTCAGTTACATGTAATGGATGTACTTCCGCTTTTCTTGTAATAAATTGGTGAGTCTTGGCTACCTCAGACAGATGAGACTCTACCTGCAGACATGTCTCGTCTCCATTCATGAATGAATATTAATTTGAAACTCACTGGCAATGTGAAGACCCTTTGTGTCCACCCAAAAGCTCTCCCTATAGAAGGGTTTCCACATCAGTACATGGTGCCTGGAACCTGGGATTGTCAACCGGACCTCCTCAGGAACCGTCAACAAGGATCTCTCTGGGAACCACTGAATAAATCCGCGGTAAGTAACCCCTTGTGTTACTAATAATTCAGTGTTACCTAGAGGGCTCCAGGACGGGTAATTGGTGGTCCTAACAAGACAATCATTATTGAACCCTTGCCAGTGATTGAATTTTAATGTGCATAATTTGTGGTCTTATATGTTTCAATGTGTCTTTAGATGTATAATTGACAATTGAATGACGTTCGAATGATAATTGAATGAAGTGACGAGTAAATCCTCGCCCAACGTTTCGGGTCATGGGCCTTCGCAGCTCTCCTGTATATTTCAGGAGTCGGAGGATTGTTATATGTCGTTTGTTTTGTCTACGTCATTAATGTCTGGAATGATGTTGTAAACCATGAGGATCCTTGAATGTGCGAGTGAATGATTTCTGATTGACCAATAAGGGACTACGGTCTCTGCTTGATGAGGGATCCCGTTAGGTGTGTTCCTTCACATGTGGTGAAGAGAAAAATCGGTCCGTGAGAGGATCAGGGAAGTGTGATTGCCTATAACAGAGGAACCCTTCATGGTAAGGTAGTACTCTGAGGGTATTAAATTCCCCTGTAAATTGATAAGGGCACCCTCAAAGAAAGGGGTAGCTGAAAGCAGTTTTTAGCCCGAATACAGCAGTGGGGGTTGATACCAGCGATTGTGCAGTGTGCATTGAGTGACTGACGTATTGTAAAGTCATTTTTGATGAATCAGAATTGTCCTCAGTGTCTGTGTTCATGTGAGCTCAAGAGAGGGAAAAGAGTAGATGAAGTTCTTGCTTAGCCTATATTCCTAAACTTATAGCCAAAGAGGGTTATTGAAGGGGAACTCCTGATTTGAGCAGTTATAACCTGACATTATGCTCTGGTTTGAATAACCCCATCTCCTTTATCCTAGACGTAATCTGTTTGAGTCAGAGGAAGTTGATGAAAGTTGTGTAGTCACTAGCTTATTTCCCATGATATGTTATATGATCACATAGAAATAATTGTAATAGTAGTTGGATCAGTAGGTTTGGTATTGTTATTTGTTTGGTTGTGTGTAAGAATCTCCCTAGCTCACAGGGCTGGAAAATCAGTGGTAGTACTTCCTTAAAGATCTGTCTTTCGAGGCTCAGAGGAGACTGGGACAGGATCAACTTAGAGTCTGAGGGGCTCTAGGAGTGCTGAAGAGAGTTCTACGGTAACTCTGGCACAGTGGTTGCAGTCATGGGGACTGGCAACATTAAGGAATTGACTGACCCAAAGGGCGTGGCCCCAGTTCCAGCATGTGAGATAGTGGAGAGACTGAAAGGGATTGCAATAACTATTGGTAGTATAGTTTTTGGATTATTTGTCTGGTGGTATTTTGTATGGGCACATAGGGCTGGTTACCTAGTGTTGGTGCTTCCAAAGTTCTTCTCTTTCGAGGACAGTGGTTCTGGGAGTTGAAATTCTTCTCTTGCGAGCAAATGAAGTGCTGGGAGATGAAAAATTAGAGCCTTTTATGGTTAGGACTCTGTAGCCCATTTCAGTTCTGTGGTAACTGTGGGCATTTAAGTTACAGTCATGAGGACTAGTAACTGTATGGAAGTAAGAAGCATCAAAGGTGCCACCATTGTCTCTGTATTTGATAGTAGATGGATGTGCAATGTTACTGAGAAAGTTAGGTATGGGGAAGTGAAGAAATGTGGAAGAGAAGGAATGGTGAAATGTATCTGCAATTGGAAAGGATGGTTAAAAGATAAGAACAAACTAGAGCAGGCTAGGATGTGGCAAGAAGTAGCAAAATGTCTCTCAATGAGTGAACATAAATCAGAGGACACTGGGCACAGAACTGTTTGTGTAATCTATGATAGTTTGAAAAACTCTCAGACCCCCGTAGTCTCTGTACCTGATGTCAATTCTGCACAGTTTTGTTTTTGTTTTTTTTAAATTCATGAGGTTGTATCACTTTTATGGCATATCCTTGTGTCTTTCTTTGACTTACATTCCTTAGGTCTGCGTAGTGATCCCTCTTTTATTTACCTTATTTACTGTGCCTTCCCCTTTTTATCTAAATAAAATTCTGCACCCCATTCAGCCCCCGCCTTATGCTGGGTCAATGGGATGGACTTGCAGACATTGTGGTCAACAGAATTCCCCTGGGGTAATTGTTGCGGGTCCTGTGGGTCTCAATACCCAGGGTGCCTCTGTTCCCTATGAGGACCACTAGTCATGTACAGTTTCCACGTCTTAGGCTGGTTGATAATGTTCAGGTATACGATTCCCCCCAAGTATGGCCAATGGAAACATATCGGTCTTGGTCCCCCAGTGAACATATTGCCCTTACTACCCAGCTCCCAGATCTCCGAAAAACTCTTTTAACATTTAGAATCCTCCAGCGTGTCCAGGAGGCATATCGGGCACATGGGATGATTTAGTTTCTGTCATTCTGCACCCCTTACTTATGAAAATTACACAGATGTTGCCAGGCCAGGAACCAACCATTAAAAAATATAATAAAAAAAATATAATAATATATATATAAATATATATATCAGACTCAGGTCGGGTGTTAATACAGAGGGTGTAAAGCTGGGCACAGGCAGAACAGGATAAGACCTGTTACAGACTGAAGTACAAGATAAGGCTCAGTCAATCTAGAGTATGCCTTTGTATCAGTACAAATATAGTTGGATTTTGTGTATAATGATGATGATAATCGCAGATTATTGCTGCAGTGTTTTAAGAATGGCCTTAGACCTACAGTTTAGACTACAGTACGCACAAGTCGCCAAGAGTGGCGCAATATGCAATGGATTAATTTTAAAGGAAATAACCTGAGTGCTGAAGTAGAAAGCATATTAAAGGAAAGGGTTAACTTAACTCCTTTGCAGCTCAGGAAAGGTAAAGGGAGGGGGAGAGGAGGAAGAAACCACCAAGGAGGAAATAGAGATCATAGCTATGTAAAATATTGGTCTCATGAGCAAAAATGACATTTATCTAACAAATGTCCCACACAATTAACAGCTACTGTCCAGCCTCTCCCCCATAGGAAACTAAATGTCTCCCTTCGACCCGTTGCCACATACCCCCACCCCTCAGAGATAACGCTCCCTTATCTCTGTATCCCTGGGGGAAGGACAATTTGTTTCTTTCATAGTAGACTCTGGAGCAGCCTGTACAGTATTAATGCAAAAACATGTGCTGGAGGAAATGATGTTACCCAAATATGTGACTTATGAACGGTAGACGGATGACCTAGTAAATTACAAATGACTCATCCTCTCCAATTAAATTTGCATGACTCAATTTTAATTGTACCCCAAGTTTTAGTTTCCCTTGATGTACCTTTTACTTTGTTGGGAACAGATAAGTTGCAGAAAATTGGAGTCTGCATAGAATTCACTCCAAATGGCCCCAAGATGACCCACTGGATGAGGACACATTGTGTAGTCACATTATTAGACAATACAGACTCTAAACCTTATTCTCATCCTGTTTGACTTGAGAATATACCCAGTCAATTGTGGGCATGTAGCAAACTTGATGTGGGAGAACTACCCATTTTCCCAGTGAAACTAGGTGTCCAACACCCTTGTATAGTGCAGCATCCCTTAAGTGCTGCTCAAGATGTGGCAATATATGATAATATCCAGGAGCCCCTGATAAGAAGTCTTATTGTCCCTATAACCTTCAACACCCCCATATAACTATCAAACTCTGTAATGTTCTAAATCCAGCTATACTATTTCTAGTGGATTTTAGAAAAGGGAGGAAGATACTAGGATGAGGAAGGGGGAGGGACAGTGAGCCAAGACCTGCCCCTGTTTTTCAAATTAGCAGATGAGGAAGCTCAGTTTGATATGGCACATGAACATGATTGTCAGACATTGATGGAAACTGAAACAAAGAGCTTAGCAAATATTACTGATGTACCACTCACTAACCCCTTTGTTAAGTATTTTTGTAGATGTTTCCAGAGTTTATGACAGTGAACAAGGACGATTCATCACCGGGTATGCAGTAGTCCACAAGGGTAAGGCAGTAATACAAGAACCACTCCCCTCCAGTTGCTCTGTGCAAGAGGCGGAGCTTAATGCACTCACTGCAGCGTGTAATCTGGGAAAAGGTAAGGAAATTAATGTACCGTATATACTCGTGTATAAGCCGAGTTTTTCAGCACAGAAATTGTGCTGAAAAGTGCCCCCCTCGGCTTATACACGAGTCAGTGACGGCTGACTGTGTGGGGCCGGTGTCCGGGGGCTGGAGGAGGCAGGGGAGGCTGTACAATGAGCGGCCGGTCACGTGGGGCCGCTCATTAGTGCAATGCAATATGCACTGCATCCCCCTGTCTATCAGCGGCAGGGGGAGCCGTGCATATTACATAGCACTGTCAGTGCTCTCCCGCCCCCCTGTGGTAGTATACAGCAGCCCCCCCCTGTGAGTATACAGCAGCCCCCCCGTGGTAGTATACAGCAGCCCCCCCGTAGTATATACAGCAGCCCCCCCGTGGTAGTATACAGCAGCCCCCCCGTAGTATATACAGCAGCCCCCCCGTGGTAGTATACAGCAGCCCCCCCGTAGTGTATACAGCAGCCCCCCCTGTGGGTATATACAGCCCCCCCCCCCCGTTGCTGCCGCACACCTGTAAAAAGAAGATCTTTCATACTTATCCTCCTGCTGTCACCGCGCGCATCCTCCGCTCTTCTTCTTGCTTGCACCCGGGCCCCGGCGTCCATCCACGTGACCGCGCACAAATAATGACGTCATTATTTGTGCGCGGTCATATGGATGGACGCCGGGGCCCGGGTGCAAGCAAGAAGAAGAGCGGAGGATGCGCGCGGTGACAGCAGGAGGATAAGTATGAAAGATCTTCTTTTTACAGGTGTGCGGCAGCAACGGGGGGGGGGGGGGGCTGTATATACCCACAGGGGGGGCTGCTGTATATACTACGGGGGGGCTGCTGTATACTACCACGGGGGGGGGGGCTGTATATACCCACAGGGGGGGCTGCTGTATATACTACGGGGGGGCTGCTGTATACTACCACGGGGGGCTGCTGTATATACTACGGGGGGGCTGCTGTATACTACCACGGGGGGGCTGCTGTGTATACTATGGGGGGGCTGCTGTATACTACCACGGGGGGGCTGCTGTATATACTACGGGGGGGCTGCTGTATACTACCACGGGGGGGCTGCTGTGTATACTATGGGGGGGCTGCTGTATACTACCACGGGGGGCTGCTGTATATACTACGGGGGGGCTGCTGTATACTACCACAGGGGGAGGCACTGCTGTATACTACCACAGGGGAGGGGCTGCTGTATATACCTCTGTGGCTGCTGTATACTACCACAGGGGGAGGCTGCTGTATACTACCACAGGGAGGGGCTGCTGTATATACCTCTGTGGCTGCTGTATACTACCACAGGGGGAGACTGCTGTATACTACCACAGGGGGAGGCTGCTGTATACTACCACAGGGGGAGGCGCTGCTGTATACTACCACAGGGGGAGACTGCTGTATACTACCACAGGGGGAGACTGCTGTATACTACCACAGGGGGAGACTGCTGTATACTACCACAGGGGGAGGCTGCTGTATACTACCACAGGGGGAGGCTGCTGTATACTACCACAGGGGGAGACTGCTGTATACTACCACAGGGGGAGGCTGCTGTATACTACCACAGGGGGAGGCTGCTGTATACTACCACAGGGGGAGGCGCTGCTGTATACTACCACAGGGGGAGACTGCTGTATACTACCACAGGGGGAGACTGCTGTATACTACCACAGGGGGAGACTGCTGTATACTACCACAGGGGGAGACTGCTGTATACTACCACAGGGGGAGGCTGCTGTATACTACCACAGGGGGAGGCTGCTGTATACTACCACAGGGGGAGACTGCTGTATACTACCACAGGGGGAGGCTGCTGTATACTACCACAGGGGGAGGCGCTGCTGTATACTACCACAGGGGGAGACTGCTGTATACTACCACAGGGGGAGACTGCTGTATACTACCACAGGGGGAGGCTGCTGTATACTACCACAGGGGAGGCGCTGCTGTATACTACCACAGGGGGAGGCGCTGCTGTATACTACCACAGGGGGAGGCGCTGCTGTATACTACCACAGGGGGAGACTGCTGTATACTACCACAGGGGGAGACTGCTGTATACTACTACTGGGGCTGCTGTATATACCTCTGTGGCTGCTGTATACTACCACTGGGGAGGCTGCTATATACCACTGGGGGGGACTGTATACCTGTGCTGGGGTCCACCCTCGGCTTATACACGAGTCAATAGGTTTTCCCAGGTTTTGGGGGCAAAAGTAGGGGGGTCGGCTTATACACGGGTCGGCTTATACACGAGTATATACGGTATTTTTCTGACTCGATATTTGCTTTCAGGGTAGCACATGACTTTGGCGCCATTTGGCGAAGCCGTAATTTCTTGACCTCTGCTGGCAAACCTATAAGGAATGCAGAAGCGGTAGAGCAGCTACTCACAGCACTCACCCTTCCCCGAAGGGCAGCCATAGTCAAAGTGTCAGCACACACACGAGAACAAACTCCCCTTGCAGTAGGGAATGCCTTGGCCAACCAGGCGGCTAAGGAAGCAGCACAATTACTTCTGACAGAGATACTGGCTATAGCAGGTGCGGGAACCCCAGGAGACTCAGAGTCAGGGAGTACAGGAAACTCCCCTTTATATAAGGAGACATACCTGCACCGGTCCCAGTGGCCGTGGACCTCGAACTACTGCAGGTCTTCCAGACCCAGGCTCCCCCCCACGAGCAGAATGCATGGGTCAAAGCGGGTGCCGTACAGTCAGTGTCAGAGGTATGGCAGTTAAACAAACGTATTTGCCTCCCACGCGGCCTGTTCCCCATGATGGCTGCCCTTGCACATTCTCCGGTGCATAATTCAAAGGGTGTTATGTGTGCAGTGGTGCTACAAAACTGGTGTGCCCCAGGGTTCCCGAATATGGCTGCAAAGTATGTTCAAGAATGTCTAGTTTGTGCAAAACATAACCCTGGTAGGCCTATTCGAGTCCCACGGAAATGTACACCAAAACCAGATTACCCATTTCAGAGACTGCAGGTGGACTACATACAGCTACCTAAGGTGGGTAATTATGAATATGCCCTGGTATGCATTGACCTTTTCTCTGGGTGGCCAGAAGCTTGGGCCATGGCTAAAGCAAATACAAAAACTACAGCTTAAAAAAAAAAAAAAATTGATCAGTGAGGTGGTTTGTAGATATGGGGTGCCCAAAACTATAGAAAGCAACAGAGGTACCCACTTTACTGGGGTATGGATAAAATAGATCATGGCTAGTCTTGGGATAAAAATCCAAAGGTTCAAGGAAAAGACACACCTGTCCTGGGTAGATCGTTTGTCCATAGTACTGTAGTCAGTGAGGACCGCCCCGAGGGGAATAGAGAAACTGTCCACATTTGGTAGTGTCCCTACAGGAATGTATACTGGAGATTGTAACTGCAGGCCTCTTACGGCTCTCTCTCTGAATATGTTCTGGAGTTGCATAAACATTTGACTGTCACTCATAATCGTGTTCTTTCCTCCATCCCAGACCCCAGTTGCCTAGGCGGCACTCACACTTTGGTACCAGGAGACTGGGTCGTGGTAAAGAGACATATCAGGAGACCACTGGAGCTCAGATACAAAGATCCATTTGAAGTGCTGCTAACCATTGCCAGTTCTGTCAAGCTTCAAGGCAAGGACACTTGATTCCACGCCAGCCATTGTAAAAACGTCTTGAACCCCAACAGCAACAAAGATGATGATCCTGTTTGTTTGGACTGTGCTGATGAAAACGGTAACCCTTGCCCTAACTCTCGATGAAGTACTAAAAAATATAAGGACTGGGATAATAAACTGATAAAGCATCACTAAGTCTTGCCCCGAGACATGAACTCTTAACGACTGTCCTAAAAACTGTTGGATATGCACCCGTAGTCCATATCCCCAATACTATGCCTTAATTAGCCATTCCAGTGACTTTGAAAGAAATGTTTCACTTAAGTAATCACACTTTTACTTTACACTATGAAAAAACTGATTTAAGGGTGTAGATGGATGGTTAATGGGTATTCCACAAATAGGACTGTTGATATTAGTAGTGTATAGAGTTGCCAAGATTAGTATATTTGCTATTAACAAAACACGCAAGGTTAAGTATCACAGGCCTGCAAAATAAGATACCACTTTTCCTATAAACAAATATGATTAGATTTACAAGCAAGATATTTGTCGGTGAACGGGATTCATCCCCTCCAGGCTTTTATAGCATGGGGAAGTAGCTGATGAATATAATTGTTTGTAAAATAATAAAAAGGGAGGAGTTGTTATGGCTAATATTTTATATCTCGCTTAATTATTATTTAGAAACAATTATATGTTTTTCTATGTCTGTAGCTTTTGTCTAAAACTTGCATCATTGAATGTCTGACTAAGGAATACTGGTTTCCTGTGAGTTTCCTGTCAAGAAGGTTTTACGTTGGGCCACGGGAAGTGTGTTACAACTGATATCTATTTTGGTTTCCTTTTTCAGTTACATGTAATGGATGTACTTCCGCTTTTCTTGTAATAAATTGGTGAGTCTTGGCTACCTCAGACAGATGAGACTCTACCTGCAGACATGTCTCGTCTCCATTCATGAATGAATATTAATTTGAAACTCACTGGCAATGTGAAGACCCTTTGTGTCCACCCAAAAGCTCTCCCTATAGAAGGGTTTCCACATCATTGTGCGCCGTAACTACCTAGGTGTGACAGAGTTGTGTCTTACGCGGCGTTCGTACGGTGATTGGACAATGCAATAACATCATGATTTGCCAGCCAGCGCAGGGAGGCTGGCTAATACATGAATGACGCTATAGCAAATGTGTAGTGACTGGTCAGATCGTTCAATATGCCGCCCTGTACAGGGACAGCCAATGGGTGCACAGTAGTCCCCACCAATGATAGCTGATGGGGCGTGGTATACATGACGCTGTAGCACACCCCAGGTAACTCAAATACCGTACCTGTGCCCCGATTACACGCCGCTACCATAGGGTTTATACCTGCTTGTTTTTCAACACGGCTGAAAGACAGGTATCCAAAGAGACAGGAAGGTGCTACCTGAATTACACGCCGCAACCTCGCGGTGTTTTGAAGATAAAAGGTACAATTGTCTCCGACACCGGCCAGTTTCTACCTTTCAATAGCGGCGTGTAAAGGTACCATAAGAGTTTTTTAGAGTCAGCAGAAAGAAAAGGTCGACTTCTAGAGATGTTATTGAGGTGTAAATGACATGAGAGAGCGAGTGATCGGATGTAAGAAGAGAAGGAGAGATCTAAGTCAAATATGACCCCAAGACAGCAGATGTGCTGCTGGGGAGTAATCATAAAACCAAACACAGAAATAGCAATATTGGGGTTAGGACAACAACAGTCACTGAGCAGCGGTCGGATTCTGTCACTTGTGGTAGTGGCTGTGCTCATTGCCTGTGGACCTGAGGACAGAGATAAAGGTATGTGGCTTTAGACATGTGGGGTTAACACTGGCTTACTGTTCCCTCTTCTGGTGGGGTCATTCCATGTCAAGTGATCCAAAAATGAATATTTTTTTCCCTGACGTCCTCAGATTTTTAAAAAAATTTTTCTATCTGAAGAACAACTTTATCTAATTACAAAAAAAAAGTTTTGAATTTTTTTCTTTATCTGTTAATTTTTTACAGATTTTTAAAGTTTTAAAAAAGTGCGAATTTTGGCCTGGTATGGCTTTACATTTTCTATCATATCTCGGGCTAGAAATAAGATAGAGAAACAAAATAAACACCAATCTACTCAGAACTGTCCAGGCTTTCATCAGATATGTCACAAGAGGATATTTGTTAATATTTTACCCATGTGATCGCAAGCGCAAAACTTTAAAACGCATTTCCGAAAAATCGGCGCGCTTTAAATATTTCAAAAACTGCCCATGTGTCTGCTGTGCTCTTAGCCACATCTGTACCAAATTTCAAGTTGGGATCGCAATGGGATCATATTTTAACATATTTTACTAGTAAGAGCGTCAATGGGTCATTCCATATCAAGTGATCTAAATATGAATATTTTTTTTTACCTGACGTCTTTAGATTTTTTTTTTTTTTTCCTTTATGAAGTACTACTTTAGTTAATTACAAATTAAAAGTTTGGAATTTTTTTCTTCATCAGTTAATTTTTTACAGATTTTTAAAGTTTAAAAAAAGGGTGAATTTTGGCCTGGTACGACTTTACATTTTTCTATCTCAGGCTAGAAATAAGATAATGAAGTGGGAGAGGCGTCATTTTACTCAGAACGGTAACAGCTTTCATTTGAGATGTTACAAGACTATGTTTCTTTATATCAAATTCAAACTATTGACGGGCAATTGTGAAAAAAATGACTGATTGTGTTCTTGGTGACTTTTGAATTGACACTATAATAGTTAAATATTTTGCACTTAGGTCCAATGAATGCGTCCATGGGGTCAAGCTGGGACAGAGTCATCACAAATTAGCCTTATTTGCAGATGACCTGCTACTTTACATCTCCCAGCCCCTGGTCTCCATCCCTTCGGTCTTAATGGAGTTTGAACGGTTCGGACAATTGAGCAACTTTAAAGTGAATTGCTCCAAAACCGAGGCACTCAATATTTCTTTGCCTGGAGAATTGGTTTCTCATCTATCTAAACAGTTCCCATTTAAATGGAAAGTAGAAGCCATTAAGTACTTGGGAGTCCTTATACCAAAAGATCTTAAACAAATATTCAATTTAAATTATCAACCCCTTTTGACTAACGCGGAATCGGCATTTACCTCCTATAGACAATTAAAGCTATCCTGGTTCGGGAGAATAAACGTAGTCAAGATGGATGTCTTGCCCCGACTCTTCTATACTTTTCAGACAGTTCCTGTTCTATTGGATAGAGGTTTCCTCTCCAAAATGCAATCTATGATCCTTAGATTTGTCTGGGGGGGCAACAGGTCCAGATTGCGAATGAATATCCTATCCTTGCCCGAGACCAGAGGAGGGGTTGGACTACCCAACATACAAGCGTACTTTGAGGCTTCCTCTCTTGTTAGAGCTCTAGATTGGCATTATCATGCGTCCTCCAAGAAATGGGTAGGGGTGGAGCAAGAGGGTTTGGGGATTCCGCTGAAACACCTGCTTTGGATTTCCCCTAAGACTCCACAGACCTAGTACCTTTGACAGACATGACCAGAAACACCTTGAAGGTATGGCACCTAGTGACGAAAACCCTCCGCTTAAACGACAGACTTAGCCCTTTGACTCCCCTTTTTTCCAACCCATCTTTCCCACCCAGATTTGACAGGCAGAGATTTTTATGTTGGCGGATTGTGGATGACACCCGAGTAGGACAGACTCTGTCCAGTGGTGGTTTGCCCCCGATGGCAGAGCTACAACTCAAAGAACCTACGAGACCTCTTAAGTGATTCGAATTTCTCCAATACAGAGCATAATTATATTCAGCTGACCACTCTTGCAGGGTAAGATTGACGCCCAACGTATTGGAGAGGTTATTCCAACTGGAGGCTCCACCGAGGCGCAAAATATCAGTTCTATACCAGGCCTTAGGGTCCATGAGAGAGCAGGGCACCCTTTACTTCCAACGTGCTTGGGAGAGGGAATTGGGGTGTAGCATTTCAGAAGCTAATTGGCAGAAATGCTTTATATTTACTCACTCACTAGCTAGCGCTTGTTCTGCACAAGAAAGAAGCTATAAGCTGCTCACTAGATGGTACTTGTGCCCGACGACACTCCGGAACATGTTCCCTGGAACCCCTGATACCTGCTGGCGCTGTGAGGAAGAGAAGGGTACAATGATACACATTTGGTGGAGTTGTGGGGAAATCCGGCGGTTCTGGTCTGAGGTTTTCAATGCATACGCCCAGATAACAGGTAAACAAGCCGAATGCTGCCCAGAATCGGCAATGTTATCCATTTTTCCAGGTCCTATTGGGCTACAGAAGAGGGATATTCTCCGCTTTTGCATCTCGGCTGCTCGTGCTGTGATCCCGAGGTTCTGGAAATCAAGCCAGGCTCCATCTCTACTTGATTGGTTCAAAGAATTGATGGACATATATCGAATGGAGGAGCTCGCAGCTGATGCGTCGGGATCTCGGAACAAATTCTTAGGGATTTGGGTTGAATGGATTCTTTTTCACGACTCTGCAGAATTTAGGAGTATCTTTTCCAGCACAGATAATATGGCTCGACCTCTGGCTGATGGGGAGCCAGTGGGATGAGTACCCTTTCTCCTTCCCATACCTCACCCGTCCCCCCCCCCCTCCTTTTTTTCTTTTTTTCTTACGTGGCTTTTCTTTCCCAGTATAACTTTTTCTAATGGTTTTTGTTTCTCTTCTCTCTCTCTCTTCTTTTCTATCTCTCTTTTCTTCCCATCTGATACATTCAGTCTAGGTATTTCCTTTCTACGCCTATACCTTCAGAATTCTAGTGAACATTAGACAGGTATCGAAAACTCTGAGCTGTGAGTAGATCATTAATATTTCGGCCTTCCTTTCCGGTACACCAGTCGCTAGACTATTCCAACTAGGCCTCAACGGGTAATGACCCACTTACGTGGTCAACCTGTTAGAAGGGGCCAAGTAATAAAAATCATTCTGCTGGGGCTGCTTGTCCCCTTGACATCAGAACATCTCAAAACCCTGAGAAAGGTTGTATACTTGAGTGTTTGGAATTATATTTAGATTGTAGTATATATTGCACCAGAGATAAGCGCAAAAGTAAATTTGCAGCTTATCTTAAAGTTACTAATAACTTTGTGAATTCTCTTTTTGTATATTTTATATGTCTCAAGATTTTGTTAAAAGATTGAATGTATGTCTTTCATATGTTTTTTCAAAATTTAATAAAAATGAGATTAACCATAGTTAAATATTTTAAAATATGATCCCATCACGATCCCAACTTGAAATTTGGTACAGATGTGGCTAAGAGCATAAAAGACACATGGGAAGTTTTGGAAAATTTTTATTAAAATGTTTTTTTCGGAAATGCGTTTCAAAATGTTGCGTTTGCATTCGCATAGGTAAAAAATTAAAATTAACAAATATACTCTTGTGACATATCTGGTGAAAGCCTGGACAGTTCTGAGTAGAATGGTGTTTATTTTGTTTCTCTATCTTATTTCTAGCCGAGATAAAAAAATTTAAAGTCGTACCAGGCCAAAATTCACCCTTTTTTTAAACTTTAAAAATCTGTAAAAAATTAACTGATGAAGAAAAAATTCCAAACTTTTAATTTGTAATTAACTAAAGTAGTACTTCATAAAGGAAAAAAAAAAAAAAATCTAAAGACGTCAGGTAAAAAAAAATATTCATATTTAGATCACTTGATATGGAATGACCCATTGACGCTCTTACTAGTAAAATATGTTAAAATATGATCCCATTGCGATCCCAACTTGAAATTTGGTACAGATGTGGCTAAGAGCAAAGCAGACACATGGGCAGTTTTTGAAATATTTAAAGCGCGCCGATTTTTCGGAAATACGTTTTAAAGTTTTGCGCTTGCGATCACATGGGTAAAATATTAACAAAGATCCTCTTGTGACATATCTGGTGAAAGCCTGTATAGTTCTGAGTAGAATGGTGTTTATTTTGTCTCTCTATCTTATTCCTAGCCTTAGTTATGAGGAGAAACGTAAAGGCAGGCAACAGCGAAATTCACACTTTTTCGAACTTTGAAAATCATTTTAAAAAAAAATAAATTTTTTAAAAAATTTTTCTCTTCACATTTTGCATTGTCTGACATGCTATTATCAAATAACAAAATCTCAAAGGAATTAAAAATATAGAGGTAATAATCATTGGTTCACTTGACATGGAATGACCCGGTGGTGAGTGGCGTTCCCCATGGTGTTAGTGTGATGGAGAAATCAGGAGACATGATGTTATAAACAACCAGATGATTTTTACTGTATATGTCACGCAGTTCAGACAGGCATTTACTAGCAGCACAGGAGAAAGTTGCAAATGGGCGTGTTACAAGAGTGTCCTAGCAGGCTTCTCCCTCTAGTCCAAACTGATACAATAGGATCCTCTTCCATGTGTCTGTGGCGCCCCGCCATGCAGACGTCACAGAGGGGTACTGCACCCATAAAAGCGGTGTAGATACTCCAGCTGTAAGTGGATTACAGGCTGATGGGTGGAACCTACACACCAGCACCCCAACACTAGATCACAGTGGGAGGGGACTCGGGAGGGGATATAGTCACCTCCAGGGGGAACTAGAGAGTGAGTCGGAGTCTAGGACTCAGGAGCCAGGCAGTGGGACTGAGGGAGGAAGGAGGGTTCCTCGGCTGAGGACCCAGGGAGAAGGAAAGCTATCCCAGGTGTAGACAGCCAGCCTGGGGAAGAGAGGAACTCGAGGGAGTTCAACCCCGGCAGGTTACCGGGCACCGGAGCCCGCACCTGTGGGATCCTTCAAGGACCAAAGAGAATCCGGCGAGCTGAGGGAATCTATATGTGTGTCGTCTGAGGGTATGGGGTACTCGGGTATCAGGCGACAGAAGGGGTTAACTGTGTCACGGGGAATGGCGACCGCGCCTGATCCTGTATTCCGGGGGACGGTTCTCTTGAAAAGGGAATTATGTACAAGGGAGTATTTACAAGTCTATAGTTTGTCGTGACGCCACCTGCAGTTCCTGGTGAGTAGCACCAGCATCGCCACAGTTCTCCGGAGGTCGGTGGTATTGCGGCTGAGATGTTGTAGTCCTCCTCAGGCAGGACTGGGACCTCTGGGGCAGAGATCCTGTGAAAGGAATAAGTTAATGCAAAGAAGATGCAGCAGAGTCGAAGTCGCTTCACCTCAGGTACCGTATATACTCGTGTATAAGCCGACCCGTGTATAAGCCGACCCCCCTACTTTTGCCCCCAAAATCTGGGAAAACCTATTGGCTCGTGTATAAGCCGAGGGTGGACCCCAGCACAGGTATACAGCCCCCAGCAGTGTGGTATACAGCAGCCTCCCCAGTGGTATATACAGGCCCCAGCAGTGTTACAGCAGCCTCCCCTGTGGTATATACAGCAGCAGCCCCAGTGGTAGTATACAGCAGCCCCAGAGGTATAAACAGCCCCAATGGTAGTATAAAGCAGCCCCAGTGGTAGTATACAGCAGCCCCAGAGGTATAGACAGCCCCAGTGGTAGAATACAGCAGCCCCAGAGGTATATACAGCAGCCCCAGTGGTAGTATACAGCAGCCCCAGTGGTAGTATACAGCAGCCCCAGAGGTATATACAGCCCCAGTGGTAGTATACAGCCGCCCGCCCACCACCCCCATCAGTATACAGGCCCCCCATCAGGATCCAGGGCCCCCCTCCTTGCTCCGCAAAACCTGCAAAGTAAAATCATTAAACTTATCACTGTCCTGTCGCCGTCGTCCCCGCCGCTGCCATCGTGCTCCCCGTCTTCATCTTCCGGTTTCCTGTGGTCGGTGCAGGCAATGACGTCATGATGGGGGCCTGTATACTGATGGGGGTGGCGGGCGGGCGGCTGTAAACTACCACTGGGTATATACTCGCGTATAAGCCAAGGGGGACTTTTTAGCCCAATTTTTGGGCTGAAAAACTCAGCTTATAGGCGAGTATATACGGTACTTTACTGAAACTTTAGCAGCATTGGTTACAGCTCAGTGCAGTAGATGTTATCAGACAAGTAGCTAATGGGTGGCTGCAAGTGGATCACAGGTATCTGGATGGAACCCTCAGCGTGTGCCTGCTCTCTTCCAATTCTTTCCTGCTTCCCAGTAGTTTGGTATGAGGTCTGACCCCATAAAGCTGATCTGGCCTCCTGCCGTTTCTCAGTCTCTTGCTCCCGTCGGGTAACTTTCTGCTGAAGACTGCGGCTTTGCCTGGCTGTGTCTGGTCCCCTCTCTTAGTTGCTTGAGATTCTGGGCTGTATATAGATATACCCCAAGTTCATCGGATTCTCTGAGGTCCTTGAATGATCCCACAGGTGAGGGCTCTGGTACCGGGTAAGCTGCTGGGGTTGGACTCCTGAAGTCCCTCTCTCTCCCAAGCTGGCTAACTGCACCTGGGAAAGCTTTCCTTCTCCCTGGGTCCTCAGCCGAGGAACCCTCCTTCCTCCCTCAGGCCCACTGCCTGGCTCCTGAGTCCTAGACTCTGAACTCCTACTCACTGCCTCTAGTTCCCCCTGGAGGTGATTATATACCCTCCCGGGTTCCCTCCCACTGTGTGATCTAGTGTGGGGGTGCTTGTGTATGGGTTCCACCCATCATCCTGTAATCTACTTGCAGCTGGGATATCTGCACCGCTTTTATGGGTGCAGTTCCCCTCTGTGTCGCCTGCTTTCTGGGGCGCCACATATGTACCACTCAGACTCTCAAGCAACCAGAGGAGGGTACCAGGCACCACTTGATGGTTCGGCGGTCGGCCAGCAGAAGGTAGCCCAACGGGAGCAAGGAGAGTGAGAGACAGCAGGAGGCCAGATCCGCTTTATGGGGTCAAACTTCACACCAAACTACTGGGAAGCAGGGAAGAATTGAAAGAGAAAGGCACACGCTGAAGGTTCCATCCAGTTACCTGCGATCCGCTTGCAGCCACCCTTTAGCTACTTGCCTGTGTAACATCTTACTGCACTGAACTGTAACACATGCTGCTAAAGTTCCAGTAAAGTACCTGGAGTGAAGTGACTTCGACTCTGCTGCATCTTCTTTCCATTAACTCATTCCTTTCACAGGATAGCTGCCCCAGAGGTCCCAGTCCTGCATGCGGAGGACTACAACATCTCAGCCGCAATACCACCGACCTCCAGCGGACTGTGCCGGCGCTGGTGCTACTTTACCAGAAACTGCAGGTGGCGTCACGACAACTAACTTTGTAAATAATCCCTTGTACATAAACCCCCCTTTCTAAGAGAATAGTCCCCCAGAACACGGGATCAGGCTACTCCTTCTATCCCATAGGGACCAAAACAATGGTAAATCTCTTCCCAGCACAATCCCATAAGGTAAAGTCATCACCACTCCGTCCACATGGGTTACCTCTCCACACGAAGTGGAAAATATCACCTCCGCGGTTAGATACTCGCGGAGGTCTCCATGTATACATCTGACCCCAATCCTTCCCCCCGTGGGCTCCAACCCAGGGAGTAATGACTCATGAACAAGAGTCACCAAACTGCCGGAGTCCAAGAGAGCCTCCGCTCTGTGTCCATTAACAAGCACCGGGCACATCTGGGGTTCCATCGTGGGAACAACCGCATCTGCGGCGAGCACGGTGCTGGCATACATAGAAACCCGGCGTGTAAACCCGCAGTCCATGGGTTCAATAGTCAGAGGACAATAGGCCGCCACATGTCCTGTCCCTTTGCATTGCCTGCACCACCTAGCAGTGGCACCACCAGTCTGGGAGCCCCATCGAGGGGAGCCTGGTCTCCCGCTGGCCTCACACCGGAGTACCCCCTCAGCGGGAGCTTGTGTAGGACGGTCCCCAGCAAAGGGACGTGCACCTTTTCCCGACTCCGGAGGCCGGCGGGAGAGACGCAGGGGGGTAGAGTCCCATATGAACTCCTGGGTGGCTGTATACCTCTCAATCAAACTAACCATCTGGTCCAGGGTACCCGGGTCCCCTTGCCCCACACAACGCTGTATAGCGACTGGCAGAGTTCGTACCAGCCGGTCGATCACCACCCTTTCCACCATCTGGCACGGAGACAAGAGCTCAGGCTGGAGTCACCATTTTACCAGCTGTAGTAAGTCATACGCCTGAGATCTAGCCGGATTGGATTCCACAAAGGACCTGGAAAACACCCGTTGGGCTCTCACATAGGTATTGACCCCCAGCCGAGCAAGGATCTCACCTTTTAGTTTCCCGCAGTTCTGCGCATCCTCCCAACTGAGGTCAGAGTATGCTTTCAGGAATGGCGCCACTACTTCAGCCACTGGCCGGCTGGGAGACCTTCCCGCTCCGCGGTGCGCTCAAAGATGGTGAGGAATGCTTCCACGTCGTCCTCCTGAGTCAGCTTTCTCAATGCCAATCGGATCCGGTCCCGGGCTTCACGCCGTTCCGGGGAAGGTGCTGGTGGCAGGTCTCACGGTGCCATAATTTGGTGTAGGAGCAGTTCATTGGTTTTCTGTTGTTGCTGAAACTGCTCCTGTTGTCTCTGCTGGGTAAGCACCAACTGCTTTAATAGCTCCTCCATATTGGGGGCAGACCAGAACTGTAGCTTGGCTGGCTTGAGTATGGACATGCAGTCTGTGGAGTATCCCGGAGTTCAGGCTGCCCTCATTCTCCACCATATGTGAGGTAGCGCCGGGATTGCAAGACAAACGGCTGTGAGCCCGGTATCAGTTTATACAGTACCCAGATTTATTAATGAGGCACAGCAGTGGTACAAGTTGCCGGGTTCCGGGACGCAGCCGGGTACAATGCATACATCCACTGTTCAGTAACACGGTCCCTTCAGGTTAGGAGTTCTCTCCAGTCTAGGTCGCCCTGGGCTCCGGGTTAGGCCGTGTTGCAACAGCACACAGACTCTCACACCCTGGACCTGACCACTCAGTAGTCCCTTCTGCCTCAACTCAGGCCGAAGCTCTCCACAGAGAACCCTGCCCTGTCTCCTAACCTAGCATTTAACCCCGTGTCTCCCTCCGGGGAAAACCTACAAGACCCGGCCTGGAGTGGAGCGTCCCTCCATCCTACCTTCCATACCGGGTTCAATACGTGACAGTGCACATTCTGGGGGACACATAGCGGCCCTCGCATATGATCCCCCTCACTGTCTCACACCTGTTATACTGGTACCCCGCAGGAAGAGATAGGGCCAGCAGCCTAGCTTAAGCAACTGCAGGAGCCAAAGTACAAGCGCAGTAAGGGAGCCAAAGACCAGGTAGGGTGAGAATAACCCCAAGTTGCTCTCAAGACTCTGTGGACAGCTTTTACCATCTGCTCCAGGACTGAGAGTACGACAAAACTGTGAGTCTGCCTCTTACTTGTGCCCGTCGCCCTGCACTCTGTACATAGACATTCCGCAATGCCCCGGGTATTGGCTTTACCCGTGGAGAGTCGTTCCATCCCCAGCTGCCATCCAACATCCCCGGAGGTTCTGAAGCAGCGGTGGTCCCAACTGACCACATCCCACGGGTGGCGACACAACAAATTCCCTGTAAATACCCCCCTTTTTCAACTGAGCCCAGGCCACGGAACCGAGTCACGACCACCGTGATCCCCAAGAGAAAGCATCGGCCCGGTTCCCGAGTACCCCACGGCCTGGGGGCCCATCATATACAACACATAATAATTTAGGGAACACTTCAGTAGTGCCCAGTCTGAGTCACTACAGAGGAAACATGAGAAGTTCAGTTTTTGACAGATTCAATTTAAGGTAGATAGAGGACATGTTGTTGGAGACAGCTGACAGACAATCACTGCAGGGGTGGTGTAATGCAGGTGTAATGTTAGGAGACAATGTTTATAATTGGATGTCATCAGCACAGAGATGCTACTGAAAACTAAATCCATTGATGATATGCACAAAAGGGCAGTGTATAGAGAGAATATTCTCTGGGCATTCATCAATATCAGACTCATCCATTTGAATGTCACATACAGAAGCGTTACTCCTGACTTCTGAGAACACATTTCCACTGCTCAAGAGTCTATTGGCATGCTTTACCTCAATTCATCCAGCAATTGGCATTGTGCTTGGTGATGTATGGTTTGAATGCAGTTACTTAGCCATAGACACATGCAATGACGCTGCCGGAGGAGATTTTTTTAGCTGATTTTAATTCCAAAACATTATTGAGTCAGCAGAGCGTTATATAATAATATAAAATAATAATAAATCTTTATTTATATAGCGCCAACATATTCCGCAGCGCTTTACAATACAGTGCGTTAGTGATATTTATGAACTATTCACCTCAGCACTTGGTGTAACCTTATGTGTAGTCGATGTAGTTGCTAAACAAGTTCAGATAATCATGGATAATTTGGAAGGGAAGAAGTTTCATGAATTGTTACAGGGATGACATCCGATTAAAGGGCCACACTTAAATTCAGGGAGCTTTTTAGAACAACCTGTTATTTGACAAATGTTTGTAAAGACAGAATGAATGGTTACGTGCTTGATTTTATATAACATAATAGGATTGAATGTAATAGCCAAATTAAATAAGAGACTTGTCCCAATACTTTTGTCCGTGCAGTGTATTTTGAAGGGACTGTACATCAAACCGGTGCTTCAGTCCCTTCATTCTTATGGCCACTTTACACGCGGCAACAGGAAGATAGAAAATGGCAGGTGTCGGAGACAATTGTACCTTTTACCTTCAAAACACCTTGCAGATACCTGAATTACATGCAGCCACTTCAAGGTGTTTTGAAGGTAAAAGGTACAATTGTCTCCGACACCTGCCGTTTTCTATCTTCCTGTTGCTGCGTGTAAAGTGGCCATTTGGGTTGGTTCGGATTCTGTTTGATTACATAGATCAGAAAGTGATGATGTATATGTGCAAAACATTAAAACGTGTAATCATTAAATATGGGTAAGGCTACTTTCACACTACGATTTTTTAAAATCCGATGCTGTCCGGTATAAATCGGACAGCATCGGATTCCTCTGATGCCTGGAATCAGATGCCTCCCCTCTTGGCCCCCGGTCCTCCCCTCTTGGCCCCCGGTCCTCCCCTCTTGGCCTCCTCTCTGCACCCCCGGTCCTCCCCTCTTGGCCCCCGGTCCTCCTATGTGTCCTCCGGGTCCCCCCATGTGTCCTCCGGGTCCCCCCATGTGTCCTCCGGGTCCCCCCATGTGTCCTCCGGGTCCCCCCATGTGTCCTCCCCCTCTCCAATCTTTTCTCACCTGTCCACGACTCTTGCACGGTCCAGCGCGTCTCCCGGTATCTTGCTGTTCTGTCTTCTGTGCTGCTAGGACCTCTCGTGATGTCACAATCACATGACTGCGAGTAACCAATAGCCGGCAGTCATGTGATTGTGACATCACGGCAGGTCCTGGCAGCACAGAAGACATAACAGCAAGATACCGGGAGACACCGGAGACGCCGGGGGCCTCGTGGACAGGTGAGTATAGATTTTTTTTTTTTTTTTAACCCTTTGTTTCACTTTTAGGAGCTATTTTAGTGTACTGAGCATGCTCAGTACACTAAAATCGGTCCGAGGAGACATTAGATGTTTCCTCGGACCCTGCTCCATAGGGCCCCATGTCAAATTGATCGGGTCAGATCGGATCTGCACTAAATGCCATCAGATTTGGTCCGATCCGAGTTTGTCCGATTTTAGCACCGATAATAAAATCGGAAAGAATCGGATCGGACCAAATCGGATGGCATTTAGTGCACATCCGATTCGGTCCGATGCCCATAGGGCTGCATGGGGCCCAAAATCGGTCCGATGCTGTCCGATTTTTATCGGACAGCATCGGAACTGATAAAATCGTTATGTGAAAGCAGCCTAAGAGAATCCTCCAGGCTGCAAAGCTGGATTTCATAAATGTTAACATCATATCAATCTTGAAAAGATTTAGCTTTCACATCTAGAGAATACTTGCAGCCATATATGGAATCATTAGCCAACTGTATTTTAATCTATTCTAAATATACACTAAATGAACCCTTGTCCAACATAAACACTGTCATTTACTAGACATTTTTGTCAGTACTGGTATTTTGTGAGGCTTTTGTACGCATAAGGAAAGTATTTTGCAACAAACTGATTATTGGTAATTGTATAATCCATCGTAAGTCCTCGTAAAGCTTGATGGACGCAGAAAATGATTGTGTGTCCATGTGTTATTTCTAGTAGTGTTCAATGTTGCAGTTAAAGTTTTTCATAAAGCCTTCTAAAAATTCTTCTAACAAACCTATTATAACTACATTTATTCAATCTTTTTATACACACTTGCCAACTTTTTATGGTTGACACCTGGGAGATGTACAGCAGAACTGTGGGTGCCCTTAGAAATTTTTGGACATATCCACATGCTATTTTAAAGACACTCCCCTTTTCACTAATTCCCCTCCCATTGTCTGCAAACCCCACAAACATACTTGGCCAAGTATGTTTTTATTGGTTAAGAACGGCTATTTCAGTTGGGGAAAATGTTTAGTTGCTACTAAACAGCATACATTTAAAAAGAGCCCCCAAGAAAGCCTGTGTCTACCTTTGTAAGTATCAGAAGACAACATGGTAAACCTTAAAATCATAAAGCAAAAGCTGCAAATCTGTAGTGCCCCGCTAGTCAGCGCACTACAAAAGGGTACTGCACCCCGAACAGAAGGTGCAGTATTCTTGTCCTGGTAGGGGGTAATAGAAACCTGAAGCTCCACAACCACACACACACACCTAGTGATAGGGGACCAATCAGATAACCCGTTACTAGGGTAACGGTCGCAGTGGGAGATCTAGGTTATATAGTGCATGGGGAAAGAGTGGGAAGGAGAAGTCAGTAGAAACAGATGAGACAACAGAGTCAGTAAAGAGGAGAAATAACGGGAGGGCCCCTCAAGCTGGTGGCCCAGACAGAGAGGAGCCGATAGAGGGTAACTGAATACCCTGGCCCAGTCTGAAATGGGGTACCGGCTCCGAAGCGGTGCAGAGGACAATCCCTGAGCCGCAAACACCGGCGTTGTCGAAAGCTTCATAGGAGCACGATCCAGCCCCACCTACACACAGTCCCCACCAGAAGCAACAAACCGGGTTGAGCACCCCTTAGAGAGAGAAGGGATCTTCATATTACCTGACAGGCCTGGTTCAACAAGCAGGATTCGTGCAGGGCAGCATGAGGAAGAAGGAGAGCGCAGAGAAGGACAGAGAAAGGGATGGAGAAGGAACATCACTGGAGCTTCAGAGGGACATTGCCTACTGCCAGGACTACCCGGTCCACTACCCTAGCTGTAACAACTGCATACCCTGTAAGCTGCAGATTACAAGAGTAAAATACCTGTACAGAGTGAACAAGTGTCTGTGTTTCTTCTTGGTGAACGGAGGTAATTCTGCACTGTGAAGCAGGGACTGCGCTGCCCCATTCCTACCGTGCTACCCTATTCCACCATCAAACCCATACGGCCCCGGGGACCCCGCTCTTCCTGTAGAGAGCCACAACAACTTGCTGCCGCCCATCGCCCTGGAGGCCCCAGCAGCGCCGGTGCCATCACTGGCTCTACAGGTGGCGTCATGACTTACTTTTATCACCTTTTATCCCTGTAAATACCCCTTTTAATTGTCACCACAAGGGCACAGGCTCGGGCACTGACCACCCGTGACATCCGCCGTACCCAAACGCCCGAGAGCTGAGTACCCCAGACCCTTGTGAGCCAGACACACCCGACACCAATTGTGTGACAGTACAAGAATTTGTAAATTTCTATATTTCTCTAATTCCTCTAATATCCATATTAGCTCCATGTGGGATAGCTTGACGAGGTACAAGGAATCGAGGAATGCTTTAGTAATTCCTGCTTCCTAGCCTGGTTTTCTTGTAGCCTTCAGTCAGACATAGTGTTGGGATGGTTCATTACTGGGTATAGTGCACAGCGTGCACTATAGTTAGAGGAATACTGAAGCGTCAGAAAGTGTCTATTCCACAAGACTCTGTTACTGAGAACTGACAATCTTAATTTGGTGCTATTGGAAGTTGGTAGTAAGCCACATATATAGTGATGTCTAGCTAGCGCTCAGCCAAGCATGGATTTATTTGTGTTTTTCAATTTATCTTTTATATCAACAAAGTACAGGAGAAGCCATGTGTGTACTGAACTTTTTTGTCACTGTCTTTGATTCCATTGATTTTGCCAACCAGTATGACGCCAATGTTCCAAACTATGTTTATTGCTATGTATAAGTTTAATGTTACTGTCCGTTCTAAAACTACATATGACTTCGCTGAGGCAACGCCCATTATCCACTCTCTATTCACAGAATCAAAGGAACAAAGAAGGAGTGGAAAGTGGAGGGAACCTCCACACCATCTCTGACTGTCCTGACTGCTACAGTGTCCCGTATTCACTGGCAACAGGGGATTTGGCGTCCTGGGGTCCCTAAGTGAGACAACACTGGCAGCAGCGGCGTCTTGCCTCCCAGTGATACCAGAAGTACATCTAATAGCAAAGTACTCTATCAGGACAGGCACCCACACAAGTTCTGCCCCCTGAAGGTGACACCCTGCTCCTTATGGCCTGTCCAAAACCCTAAGAAAAAACAATCATCAGCCCATATCAGAGTATGCAATTGTATTATTAAAACAGAGGATATAAAGGATCAGGAAGGGGAGTGCAGAACATTATGAAGGAGGACAGCTATATTATACCATGGAATTACATAAGAGACTTGCTGTACGATAATGCACTAAATAATAACTAATGCTTGCAGAAGAAATATCCATATATTAGATCATTATCTATGAAGGTGTATACAAAGTGTCAAGTGCTATATAGATTATGCAGATACATGCATTCAGGCACCATTCATAGGCACAATGTGCCCTTAGATTAGCAAAGATCCTGTGGCACCCCAGGGGTTAATGTGCTACAGTAACATCCAAGGGTTAACTCCCCACACAACACTGGACACTGCACTAGCACTTCTAGGCCAGATGGGGGAGCTAAAGCAGCTCCCTTATATATTCTGGTCTGAGGAGGAAGTAGTTAGTTGATAATTGACAGTTGACAGTTCAGTTTAGTGCAGGGAGCACTAGGAGGATGACCTGTAAAGGGGAGCAGTGCTGAGCTCCTGACAGGGACCAATGACTACTTTCAGGCCTGAAGCCAGGGTCTGAGGAGAGGAGTACAAGAAACAGAGGAACATATCTGGGAGACTGAGTTACCTCATAACTCGCCCCAGAGGAGCGCAGAGACCGGATACCGGACACGTAGCACAGAAAACACCAGGATTGTGGAGGTTTTAGAGCTACACTGTACCTCAGCGAAGTAACACGGCGGGGTCAGAAGCACACAAAAAGACTCAAGTTGCCTAGCAAAGGGGGTACCTGTGAGGATAAACAGGGCCAGCAGCCTAGCTAAAGCAGCAGCAGGGCCATACACACAGCGCAGGAGAGGGAAGCTGAGGACCCGGTCAGGGTGGGAGCAACCCAGCCCCGGTGCAGACTCCGTGGACAGTACTCTGCTACCAAAATCTGCAGTAAAGCCTTGGAAAACTTCAAAACTGTGAGTGTGTGTGATCCTTGTGCTCAAACCCTGCGTACCCTCATAAACTCCCATCATCTCTACTATTACCCCTATCCTGCAACATCCATAGCACCATCTATAGACTATTACTACTACTGCCCAGGTTCTGCAGCATCGCGTGGTCACCCTGACCACAACCCGTGGGTGGCATCATGACAAACTCCCCTGTAAATATCCCCCCATTTATTGTGGAACCTGGGACACGGTCCGGACCAAGACCGCCGAGATATCCCCAGCAGTACCCCGGTCCGGTACCGAGTACCCCGTCCCAGTGGGCTCCACAATCCTATAAAGGTATATACAAAGTGCCAAGTGCTATATAGATTGTGCAAACATATGCATTAAGGCACCATTCATAGGCAGAATGTGGCCATAGATTATCAAGGGATCCTATATAGACCCCAGGCCTTGATCTAATATTGCCCACATTATAATAAGCAAAGGTTTACATCTTTAGGCATAACAGAAATTCACTAATAAAGTGAACCAGAGTGCAAAATTACCTTATAGATCTCACTGGCACGCTGACAGCCCGATACGTGATTCAGTCAAAGGACCTTCTTCATGGAGCGTGTCTAACACTGGGGATAGTGCTCATTAAAAGGCCACACCAACCAATAGAATCCCTGCTGCCCGCTTATGATGCAACCATGCATCATGGTTGCTATGGCGCCGCAATGATGCTGTGGCGTAAGTGATCATGGGATCAGATCACATGACCTCAATTCAGGTCCTTTAGACGCCGCAGACATCTCGCCCGCCGCAGCCAATGATGATGAAGCCTCATGGGCGGGAGGGATGTTTACAAGACTACAACAGATCGTAACAAAGTAGTCCAGGGGCTTTAATACAAAAGATGATAGTACGTTGGACCCAGTTAAAGACACCGATGAATATATGGAATCCCCAGACCTATATAAAGATATCTATATACACAATCACTTATCTAGATTGGCATATCATACACATCAATGATTACACTACATCAAACTTAGAACATATCGGTACAATCATAGTTATGTATGCACAATATAAAATAATCAATATATAGCACTTGACACTTTGTATACGCCTTCATAGATAATGATCTAAGGCTAGGGTCACACTTGCGTGGTGGATGCGTGTTTCCATGCGTTTTTCACACATGTATTTTGTGAAAAATGCATGCAAAAACACATCCATAGGCCCCAGTACAAAAAACGCATGCCCCAATGCCAAAACCGCATGGCTTAAGTGCCATGTGTTTTTTGGATGCGTTTTTGGCTCAGCACCAAAAAACGCATCATGATACGTTTTTTGGTGCTTTTTCAAAAACGCATGCGTTTTTGTAACATGGGGCCCTATGGGAATCACATGCGAAAACGCATGGCACTGAATGGTACCATGCGTTTTTGCTTGCGTTTTTTAAGGCTGCTCCAGACTTAACAGCAAAAACGCAGCCCAAAAACGCAGGCTGCCAAAAACAACCTTAAAAAACGCAGCCAAGTGTGGTTCTAGCCTAATATATGGATATTTTTCCTGTAAGCATTGGTTATTATTGAGTGCATTGTTTTACTGCAAGTCCCTCATGTAATTCCATGGTATAATATGGCTGTCCTCCATCATAATGTTCTGCACTCCCCCTTCTGATCCTGTATATCCTCTGTTTTAACAATAAAATTGCATACTCTGATACGGGCTGATGATTGTTTTTTCTCTGGGTTTTGAGGTGTTCAATTAGCGACTGCCCTATATAATCCTTATTATTATTAGTTTTTGGCAATAGTGCAATCATAAATGGTTTATTTCTTATTAAGGCTGTGTTCGTGGATGTTAATTTCTCATGGCCAGTGAAGTGTGACAGGTGATCTAGCAGGGAGCCAGAGTAGGCTCAGGAGCGCAACAGACCCACTCAGATGCAGAACTACCTGACCTCACAGTACCTC
Organism: Allobates femoralis; assembly: GCA_033576535.1. Classification (NCBI taxonomy): domain Eukaryota; kingdom Metazoa; phylum Chordata; class Amphibia; order Anura; family Aromobatidae; genus Allobates; species Allobates femoralis. Next base: position 209,073,099 of record JARQOC010000004.1, read on the forward strand.
CTTCTCGAGGAGAGACCTCAGGAATCAGCTCATTGGCATTGATTTATCCTCTTAGGACCCACGACCTCACCTCTGGACCACACCCTTTCCAGTGGATTAAGTATTGAACAGAATTCTGCACCTTTCTGGAATCAATAATTCATTCAACCTCATACTCCTCCTGATTCACTGATACACCACGACAGAATCGGGAGCGGAATGAGAAACCATGAGTCTTTTAGCTTTCATAAGGAAGACCTATGAAAGAAATTAGGGATCTTTATGTTAAGAGGGAGGTTAACTCTAAAAGTAACCATATTGACCACTTCTAATGGCCACTTTACACACGGCTACATTTGTAACTTATCCACAGGTAACTTACTGGTTGCAGTGAAATCATGGAGACATAGTTCCATTTGTACACAGCAACAAGATAGAACCATGTCTCCATGATTTCATTGCAGCCAGTAAGTTACTGTGGATAAGCTAGAAATGTAGCCGTGTGTAAAGTGGCCATAAGGCTGCGTGTGCACGATCAGTATTAGCAGTGTTAAGGATGCAGTGTGTTTGCACTGCGTTCATAATTCTACACCAGAGGTCCCCAACTCCAGGCCTCAAGGGCCGCCAACAGTGCAGGTTTTCAGGATTTCCTTAGTATTGCACAGGTGCTAATGTGATCATCTGCACAGGTGATGATTCCAAGCCCTGTGCAATACTAAGGAAATCCTGAAAACATGCACTGTTGGCGGCCCTTGAGGCCTGGAGTTGGGGACCTCTGTTCTATACTGTACAGTACATGCACAGTGAATGGGATTTACAGAAATCTCATGCCCACTTTGCTTTTTTCTTCCTTCTCGAGGAGAGACCTCAGGATCAGCTCTTGGGCAAGGATGCGTCATCTTGAGACCCACGAACTCTCTCTCTGAACCGTACCCTTTGAGTGGATTAAGTATTGAACAGAATTCTGCACCTTTCTGGAATCAATAATCAACCTCAACTCATACTCGCCTCCCCTGGAACTCAGGGGTATGCAATTTTTGTAGTATTAGTCTTTCTTGGCCAAAGGACGTTTGGCCCCCCTAGGCTGACCCGGGGAATCACATTGAGACACCCTGCTCATACTCCTCCTGATTCACTGATCCTCCAGGACAGGACCAGGAGGGGAATGAGACACTATCAGTCTTTTAGCTTTCTTAAGGAAGGACCTATGAAATATATTAGGGAACTTAATGCTAAGAGGGAGGTTAACTCTAAAAGCGACCGGATTGACCACATCTAAGGCTGCGTGCGCATGATCAGTATTAGCATTAAGGATGCAGTGTGTTTGCACTGCGTCCATAATTCTGCACTGAACAGTACAACACAGTGGATAGGATTTACAGAAATCACATGCACACTGTGCTCTTTCATCCGCAGGCTTAAATGAAATGCAGGGTGGCTTTTTGTGCCGCTGCTTGTGCGCAGCTTGTCAATTTAGCAGTACAGAGTCGGAAGATCGCAGCATGTGAATGCAGGGAAAAGCCACTGTGCGCCAAATGCTAACCATGGGCACAGGGCAGCTGCGTTCACCTGCAGAGATCGCCAGCTTCCTTCAGAAGAGGAGACATTGCATCCAGAAGCAGTGTCTCCAGATTATGTGCACATACCCTAAGATAGGAAAAGGTCCAAAAAAACAGAGCCTAAGCTTAAGGCAAGGTACTTGAGTTTCAAATGTTTGTAAACACCCACACCAGATCCCCAACCACCAACTCTTACCCTGAGACCACTGTCTATCAGGCAAAACTTTCTGTCCAGCAGACGATTTCCCCTCTCAAACCACATTTATTCTGTTGGTAGTCCTATTACCACCCAATGAGAAAAGCTGAAGCCTGGGATAAAAGAACAAACATTACAAAAGAATGGAGATGTACTAATCGACTCATGATGTTTATTATTAAGGGCAAGCTCCACCAAAAGTAAATAAACCTCCATTGGAGCTGATTGTTAGAACAGAATCACCTAACTTAAGTTTCTAATGACTGGTTAGTCCTCTCCAATGGACTATTAAACTGGGGAATCACTGAGGAGAAAAATAATTTGGTTTCCATTTGACTACAGCAAGCCTTCCAAAACTTTGATGTAAAGTGTAAACCCCGATCGGACACAATATTAACCAGGACACCATATAACCTGGCCACGTTATTAATAAATATGTTCTTAAAAATTATATGAGATGACACTGGTGAGAGAAACAGACAAAAATAACCCAGATGACAGGCATACCATCAGAGGCTGGAAGGTTAGTAATAAAATCCATTGAGCTGTGCTTCCAGGGTTGATCCGGAATGTGAAGTGGGAGGGGTTTACCAGCTTGAGCAAATCACGGCACCTTGAAACTGGTGTACAGATCACGGGATTGAACGAAGGCCTCAACATCTGAACCTAAGGAAGGCAATCAATACCCCGTTTAACCAGGTGTATGGTTCCCTTAACTCCTCGGTGACCAGTCAAAATGGAATCATGACAGACCTGGATAATACGGAGTCTGAGATTAATGGACACACACAATTTATCCAGAGGGGGCCAAATGCTGTGATTTAACAATCTCCCATCTCAAATCACCATTGAGGAGGAAGGGTTTCCTCCAGCACAATGTCAGGATTCCGGACTTTCTAATTATCATTTGTGTATGGTGATTTCTACCTCGTTCTGGTCCAGGTGTTCCTGCCTTCCTGCCATTATATGCTTCAGTCCATCATCCAGTCCTTGACTTGAGTATTCGGCTTCGATCCCAGGCTCCTGTGTGCATCTCAAACTGCTGTTCCTCCTCCTGCTATTCCGATTCAGTTCTTACCATGCTACTGCAATCTGATCTCAGCAATCCACACCTGCTCCCAGTTTGCCTCCTGCATCGAGCTGTCCTGTGCTTGTGCGCATTTCAGCCTCTGCCAGTCTGCCTCACTCCACGTAAACCCAAGTTTGCTCTAAAAAGCTCTGCTGTGGCTTTTCTGGGTGTTTATTCTGTTGCAGTTGCAGTGTTTAGGACTGTTCGAGAATTTGCTTTGTTACACTGCACTGCATCCAGTTCTGGACTTTTTCTCAGAGACTATACCATTTCCAGGACTTCCTGGGTGTGAACTGTTATTTGTAGACTGTTCTGTTATCAGCCACTTCCAGTGTGAACTGTTACTAAGGCTGGGGTCAAACTTGCGGCAAAATTTTATCCTGATCAGGAACCGCTCCCAATAGGAGCCCATTATAGTAACCGGATGCACCACATGCGATCCGGTTACCGCTTGCGGATCTGCAGCCTGCAGTAAAAATCATGCAAGCTGCAGTTTTCGCAGCGGTAAGGAAACCGCAGCAGGGTTGCTATAATGGGCTCCCATGGGAGCTCATGCGGCTGCCGCAAGGCATATGTGAATGCCTGCGGCAGCCGTATGCTTTGTTCATCCCTGCTGACCGCAGGGATGAACAAAGGGTTAACGTTAATAATAGCTGTGGGCAACATGTCTCTAGGGGGTGCCCACCCTCCCTAGAGACATGCTGTCCACTTAAGTGGGCATGAGAGGGGTTAATGTAGTCTGTATAGTATTGCCGGCTATTGTCAGCTTTGTGAATTTTATGAATGAATGCGGCGGCTCCCCACAGTAGAGGAGATACTGTACGTACAGTATGAGCCCCTGTCCTTGGTCCTGAAAGTTCTAACATTAGGTCTATTGGCAGTGCACCGCCATTGACTAAATGTTACAACTTTCATGACCAAGGACAGGGCCTTATACTGTACGTACATTACGTACAGTATCTCCTCTACCGTGAGGATCCGCCGCATTAATTCATAAAATTCACAAATGCCGACAATAGCTGCAATACTATACAGACTACATTAACCCCTCTCATGCCCATTTAAGTGACAGCATGTCTCTAGGGAGTGTGGGCACCCCCTAGAGACATGTTGCCCACAGCTATTAATAACAGTCAACCCTTTGTTCATCCCTGCGGTAGCAGGGATGAACAAAGCAGGCGGTAAACGGATTGCTCCGGATTACACATCCGGAGCAATCCGGTTACCACATTCTAGTTTCCAGGACACATTTTGTCAAAAAATGTGTCTGAAGGCAATTGCGGTTACCACATCCGGATCTGTGCTCTTCACAGCCCTCCTGGGGACTGAACTGAGCTTGTTGCTCCTCAGACCAGAATAATATAATGGAGCTCACCCTGAAGCCGGGCTTGGTCTCTCCCTTCTGGCAGGGAGGTGTTGGTGTTGATTGTGTGTTGCCTGAGTGGAATACCCTTTACTGCTCACTGGTGACACCTAGTAATGGTGACACTGTGGCACTGTGACTCTGGGGTGCCACATTCCCCCTTAGTGAAAGACAGTACTCTGGGACTATGGCAATTTTTCAACAACATAACATGAATAATATTTTTAAGTATGTACAAAGTCTTAAAAGTGAAAATTAAAAAAAACAATAAATTAAAAAAAGAGTCCAAAAGAGTTCAAAAGCAGTCTCTCCAGAGGTTAGTCCATTTCCCTCCGGGGCTGGTGAATATTATGTACAAGAAAGTCTGTACCACAACCAGTCCAGTGGTATGTAATGGTCCATTTTTAAATAAATAGTTCAAGAATTTGCAAATAGTTCATACAGGAAAGTCTCTGTAGGTACTGGGTTTATGGTTTTAACTATAAATAAACAATAAAGTCCCTACGGGTGTCTCTGCTTAGGAGGCCTGGCTTCACCTATACCACCCCAGGCACTTTCTTTCCCTAACTTGATATGTATGGGGTTTAATCCAGTTCCTCCACCCTTCTGTACACTATGTTTACCGGGTTATATTCTTACTGTATTTACACTAAAACATATGTACATTATTGGTATTCACTTATTAATCTTTATAACAAGCTGGTAACTGACCCTGTGTACTGCGTAGTGATCTCCTTACTACAAGTGTACCGGGTGTACCCAGTGTTAGGCTATGTGCAGAACTATATTTTTCTTGTGTTTCTAGTTCTGATGAGGATGGTGATCTACTAGTAGGACTGGCAAATTCACTGGGCTCAGGAATCTGTTCTTCCTGTTCTTCCTCTATGGGTTCAACTTCCAGTTCTTCTAATCTTGGGATTTCTTCTTGTTACTGCATGGGTTCAGGTGGTAGTGCAGGCACTGGTTTGGGTTCTGCCACTTAATGAAACACGAGCATTGGAACTAATACGGTTCCATGATAGTTGATCCAGGTTTTTGGAAAATCCCCTAAGACTGTATGGAACACATCTTCTTCTTTCTTAGGTTCATCTGTTTTGGTTACAGGATCTGCTGGTGTCTTCAGGGTTTCAGGACACAACTTCAAGTGATCTCTGGATACTACTAAGGATGTCTTGCCTCCATCTTTGTTGATTAAGCACACTTTTGTATTATCAAAGTTTGATGGGAGAACGGTGTATGGTATTGGTACCCATTGATCATCCAATTTATGGGTTCTTCTGTTTCTCTTCAAGACTTGTTCACCAGGTTGCAAAGGAGTTGCGGAAGCATGTTGATTGAAGGTTCTTTCTTGCTTCTTTCTTGCCTGCTGGAGACTCTTTTCAAGACATTCTTGAACTTGTAGGTACTTCTGCTTACGTAGGGTATCCCAATTGGTTGAATCTGAATTTTCTGCATCCGGTTTGACAATTCCCATATCCAAATCAATTGGTAGCTTACTGGGTCTTGCTCTCATAAGATAATCTGGGGTACAATTGGTTGAACTCAGTGGAATATGGTTGTACAAATATACCAAGTCGGGTAACTTCTCTGGCCATTGATTTCTTTCCGATGTTGGCAATGTCTTCAAAAGGTCAATCACTATGTGGTTCATCTTGTCACATAAGCCATTTGTCTGTGGATGATAAGCTGTTGTCCGAATCTTCTTACATCCATACATGTTACAGAATTCTTTAAATACCTCTGCTTCAAAAGCTGGACCTTGATCTCCTAAGACCTGTTCAGGGTAGCCATGAGGTCTGCAAAAGTATGTCTGGAACGCCTGCGCTGCTGTTTTGCTGTAAGATCCTTTACTGGCACCACCATGAGGAAACGGGAATAGTGGTCCACGATTTTCAAGGCGTAGACATAGCCAGATCTGCTTGGTGTTAATTTGACGTGGTCGAATGCGACTAATTACAGTGGCTGCTTGGTGATTACGGACTTGAGTGGAGCTCTCTGACTCTCTTGATCCTTCCACACTTTCTACAATAGTCTTCAATAGATTTTCTCATGCCAACCCAGTAGAATGTTCCTCTTAAGAGCACTTCCAACTTCTTCCATCCAAAATGTCCTGCACTGTCATGGTAAGCTTCTAAGACCATCTTGGCGTCTTTCTTGGGAACCATGATCTGCCAGACCAACTCATGAGTCTTGGGATTCACATGCCTTCTGCATAACTTTTCTTTATACAGGAACAATCTACTTCTCTCCTTCCAGAGTTGTTGAGCTTCTGCTGGAGCATCTTTATCAGGATATGCACCTTCATGTGTCAACAGTCTTTTGACTAGTCCCACAGCTAGATCACTGTCTTGTACATCAGCCCATCCATGATGTGATAAGGGGTTGAGTGTCACATGTTGATTCTTCTGGTGCCCATTTGCTACTTTAGGGCGGTGAAAGGGCGGTAGCTCTATCTTTTCTAGCTCCTCCGTTCCTCTTCCATGTCTCCTAAGTGTGGCATCCGGGATAAGGCATCTGCGTTCCCATTCTTGCGACCTGCTCTGTACTTGATGGTGAAGTCGTAATTAGACAGCTAGGCCATCCATCTCTGTTCCAACGCACCTAATTTTGCTGACTCCAGGTGGGTTAACGAATTGTTGTCAGTGTAGATGGTAAACTTTGCAGCTGCCAGGTAATGTTTAAAACATTCTGTTACAGCACAAACTACTGCCAGTAGTTCTAACTTGAAGGAACTGTAGTTTTCAGGGTTTGTTTCAGTAGGCTGGAGCTTCCTGCTTGCATAAGCTATGACTCTCTCTTTGCCTTCTTGCATCTGCGACAGCACTGCTCCCAGTCCCACGTTGCTGGCATCCGTGTACAGAATGAAGAGTTGATGGTAGTCTGGGTATGCCAGGATCTCTTTTCCTGTCAAGGCTAACTTCAGCTTCACTACACTGGAAAGGAGGACTTCGGGCTGAGGACTTCTTAGATTGTCCTACCAGGACGTCTTGTAGAGGAACTGCTAGCTTGGTGAAGCCTTTGATAAGCCTTCTATAGTAGCCTACCAGTCCCAGGAACTGCCTCACCTCTTTCACGCTGGTAGGTCTTGGCCAATCCTTTATCACTGTAACCTTCTCAGAATCTGGTGCTTCGCCCTCATAGCTCACTACATGTCCCAGGTACTGCACCTTTGGTTTCAGCAGGTGACACTTAGATGGCTTGATCTTCATGCCGTACCCGGACAAGGCTTCAAACACTTCTGCTAGGTGTTGTAGCTGCACTTCATACTTCTTGGAGTAGACTATGATGTCATCCAGGTACATGAGGAGAGTTTCGAAGTTCTTGTGTCCTAAGCAGCACTTCATCAGTCTCTGGAATGTACCGGGTGCATTACAGAGTCCAAACGGCATACAATTGAACTCGCAGAGGCCCATGGGCGTAGTGAACACTGTCTTCTCACGGTCAGCCTCTGCCACAGGAACTTGCCAATACCCACTAGTCAGATCTAAGGTGGAAAAGTAGTTAGCAGATTTTAATGCAGCTAATGAGTCTTCTATTCTGGGTAATGGGTATGTATCCTTGTGTGTAATGCGGTTGATCTGCCGGTAATCTACGCACATTCTCATGGTCCCATCCTTCTTTTTGACTAGCACTAAAGGAGCTGCCCAGGGGCTACAACTGTCTCTTATTACCCCTGCTTGCTTCATCTCTTTGAGCATGTCTTTAGCACATTGGTAGTGAGCGGGTGGTATGGGTCTATATATCCTTTATGGGTGGATGATTACCTGTGGGTATGTTGTGTTCTACCCCTTTGATCTGCCCAAAGTCTAGAGGGTGTTTGCTGAAGATCTGCTCGTACTCCCTCACTACCCAGTATACTCCATGCTTTTGGTGAGAGGGTGTAGAACTGATACCTACATGCAACTTTTGGCAACAATCCTCCAGTTCCCCTCTGAGCTATTACAATCCGCCTGACTTGACGGGTTCAATGGTTCAACTGTGGTGATGGCGTTGTTATCCACAGTGTATAATTTAGCCATGGTAGCATACTTTGGTAGGATCACCTCATCCTCTCCGCAATTTAGAAGGCGTACTGGCACTCTACCCCTGAGTATCTCAACTACTCCTCTGGCCGTCAGTACAGTGGGCCTACTGTCTGAGTACAAGGGTTCTACCAGGGCTTGATAGTCTCACCCTCTGATGTCTATTGCGACTCTACACCAGACCATCATTTCAGTTTTGGGAGGAATTACAATGGGTATTGGATCACTTACCCTTGCATTGCCAATCTCTCCACCTGACAACTCTACCTCCTGCTTCATCATCAGAGCTTTTATATTCTTCTGCAGGACTCGCTGTTGTCTGGAACTGGCAGTAATGGCCATGCACTGTAAAACACCAATCATTTCTGCAAGACAATGTTCCATCACATTCATGCCTATCAAAATAGTTGGGTCATGCTCATGCCAGTCAACATCAATAATTATTATACCCTCATCTTTTAAATCAACCTTCCCAATTTTAATGGTCATGTCCTTAAACCCAATCTGTGGTACTAGTTTACCATTACTAGCCCGTATATTCAAGTCATCATCAGGGCCACGGGTAATGTCTGAATCAGCCCAGTACTGTTTAAAAAGGATATAAGGTGTGGAGGATATCTACGAGCCGGTGTCCAACAAAGCATTCATGGGGATCCCATCCAGCATGACAGGGATTTGTGGACGGCCTCCCACATACCTGTTTCGCCAGCTTGAGGGGCCTTGGGAGTTCATTCCTGAGGAGCGGCCCGCTTCCCCAGGGAATCCTCGTTTAAAGCACACTCCCGGGCAAAATGGCCTGCTTCTCCGCATCGCCGACAAATGGGCTGTCCATCCAGTTGGTAGCGGTCGTTGGGTCGTCCTCTTGTCGCTAGGTATCTCCTGGGTCTCATCCACGAGACATCCTCCTTGCTTGTGTGGAGCCCACTGGGACAGGGTACTCGGTACCGGACCAGGTCGCTGCTGGGGATGTCACGGAGGTCCTGGTCTGGACCGTGTCCCGGGTTCTCACAAGTAAAAGGGAATATTTACAAGGGATATAAAGTTTGTCGTGATGCCACCCACGGTTTGTGGTCAATGATGGGACCACCGCTGCAGCGCTTCTCTACCAGGAGGATGGATGGATGGGCTGCAGCCAGATGGATGAGCCCGCAGCGGGTCAGACTGCTCCTGACAGGATAAAAGGTATTTTAAGCAGTTCAGGGTACCTGGAATCAAACACGGACACACAGGCAGGGTTCACCGGGTTTACTTGTCAGCTCTTCCAAGTCAAACAGCAGTTCTCAGTACAGTTCAATTCTTAACACAAGTTACAGTCACTTTACTCCGGTTCTGCTAAACCCACTGCAGCCAGGTTGCCTCTCTCTGAAATCCCTCACTCCTTCTAGTGTCCTTTCAGGCTATGGTTTCTCTCTCTCTCTGAAGTGCCTCCGGACAGTATAGGGGCAGCTCGGACCCCTGTGTGTCCTCGTGGTTGCTACTGTTCTTCCTATCCTTGGTGTGGGAACTTCAACTTAGAATTGGAGCTCCCCGTCGGTGAATCTGGGGATACCGGGTAAATCTTCGGTCCCCGTCAGAGCCGACACTCTGCTGTATGCCTAACCTGCAATAGCCCTCTCCTGCAAGGCACTACAAGGCTCCTTCTAACCCGTGTGACTCCAGCTTCAATAGGGAAGACTACTCCGCCTGTAGTTGGTCGGTGCTGCTGTGTTCCTGGGACCCAGTACTGCTGGTCCGTCTCTTTCCTCACACTCCCTTGGGATGTCGGCTATGGACGAGCTTTCTCTCCATGGTTTCTCTGGCTTTGTGGATTCTGCGTCTCCATCAGCCCAACCCCTCCAGGACGTGTGTCTCTGTCTTTGCTTCTCAGCCTACTCCGGCCTACTAACTCCTTCCTCCTCCTCTTCCTCTACTTGTACCTTCTGTCACCTGACCTACATGCTTGCCACCCACTGTCTTCTAAACCCACCATCTCTTGCCCGCCAAGAGTTCCGGGCTCCGGGTTAGGTGCTGCCTCCTAGTGGTGTGTGGGATGTCTGTGAGGGTGTTTAGTGTATAAACTGTCTTTCCCCCTACCTGGCTGCAATTCCCTATGTGGCCACCCTGGTCGCAGGGGCGCCACACTTATAGCCAGCTCAATCTTCTCCACGGGCTTGGATCCACGCAGCTGTTGTATCACTTTGGCCATGGCAGCTACAGTTTCGGTTAGGGCATCTATTTTTTGGTCCAGGGCTTCATTAGTGATGGGCTCCGGGGACTTTACAGTAGCTCCAGGTACGGCTGATGGATTTTGCACTGTAGCTGAACACTGGGCAGAGTCTGTATCATGAGGCTCTTCTGCCTGCAATATGCAGATTGCCCTCTCTTTAAACTCCACAAAGTTCAAGTCTGGATTTTGTATGGCCATCATCCACAGTCGCCCTCTATGAGGAGGGAATAATAGTCATCAACAAACTGGTCAATCAGCAACTTATCTTTACCTTGTGCCCAGGCGTGTTCTGCCTGTTTGAGTGCCCTGAGTGCCTCCTGCAAAGTCACTCACACTCTCGTGTGGCTTTTGCCAGCACCCAAAGAATCTCGTCTTAGCTCAGGCATCCACACTGGTCTCAAAAGTGGCTTTCAACCTGGTCATTACATGTTCTACAGTATCTTTATCGTCATCTGACCAGGACTTCACTTCCCGCTGTGCATGTCCAGTTAACTGTCCCAGGAGTATGCTGACACGCTGGCCCTCCGTAAGGGGATATATGCTATAATAACTGTCCAGTTTTGCTTTAAAGTCAGTTAAGGTATTGGGCTCACCTGAGTACTGCGGCAGCCATGTTGCACCCGGAGTGTACGGCATCAGGAACAGCATAATCGGCGACATCCGTCGCCCTCCAGCACCGCCGGGTGCTCCGTCATCTCGCTGTGCAGGGTCCGCTGGCTGCGACATCTTTCCGCCCCCTTAGTTAACTCTGACCCTCCCAGTCTTCTGCTTCCGTCGGGGTGTACAAGAATCCTTCCAGCGTGCAGCAGGGTTTTGCGTCCCCGCCGGATGTCATCAGAGCGCAGGCTGGGCCTTGCTTCGCGCTCTTTACAAGGTGCTGCCCACGATGACACGCCCCTCTTCTTCCCGCCGCACTTAACAATGGCAACAGTTCCAAAACACGTATTTTACACAGTTGACGGCACACAGTACCCGGTTTAACGGGCACGGTATCCTGTTCGTGACACCAGAAAACTGATGCACCCCCAGGCTATGGGGTGCTCGGGAACCAGGCCGGTGCTGTCTGGGATCACGATAGTCGTGATTTGGTCCTGTGGCCTGGGATCAGTCCAAAAAGGGGTATTTACAGGGGATTTGTCGTGACGCCACTCGGGGTATGTGGTTAGTAGAACCACCGCTGCCGTATTCCTGCTGGGGACGGTGATTTGGGGCAGTGTGGATGGTAAGCCCTCCTCGGGTAGGGCTGAGGGTCTCCAGGGCAGTAGTTGGAATGGATGGGTTTGACGAGGGATTGTACACAGTGCAGTTCACTTACTTTGCTGCTGCAGCTTCTTCCAGCCAGTGTGCAGGGGAGGCAGGGATGCAGCTCCTCATGTGGAGGTCTCTTCTGTGGTGCTAGGAAGAAAGCAGTCTCTGGCTCTGCAGGTGGTATTCAGTTGTTAGGCACAGAGTAGTAGACGCAAATAAGGCACACAGACTCCTGTTAGCCGTTCTCAGTCCGTTTACTGGAGTATAAATAGTTGTTACAAGCTGTCCATGGAGTCTGGAGAGCAGTTCGGGGTAATTCTCACTCAGCCAGTTCGTATTGACTTCCTCACTCTACTGGTGTAGTGGCCCTGCAGTTGCTTCAGCTAGGCTGCCGGCCCTGTCTCTGTCTGCGTTGGCCAGTATGACAGGTAACTCAAGTCCTTCACTTTCCTGCCCTCACCTGGGGAGTCAGTGTTTCTGAATTCTATGCGTCGCTGTGTCCCTGGGTAGCTGGAGAATCTGGAGTCCTCCACTTTCTGGTGTTGACTGCCGGTGTGTCTCAACCTGCACGGTCTCGGACTCCAGTGTCCGTTCTTGTGGTGCTTCCTCTGCGGGAGGGGAAGCAAGGTGATGCAGCCTCCTGGTAGGCTTCTGTCTATCTCTCTCCTCTTTCCTCAGACCCTAGCCTTAGGCCTGGTGTTCGTTGTGGAACTCTGAGATTGGCTTGGCACGGCCCTTTTACACTCAGGTCCTCTGCACTGTTCTCGCTGACACTGAAGTGTGCTCTTCACAGCCTCCTGGGGACTGAACTGAGCTTGTAGCTCCTCAGACCAGAATATATAGTGGAGCTCACCCTGAAGCCGGGCTTGGTCTCCCCCTTCTGGCTGGGAGGTGTTGGTGTTGTTTGTGTGTTGCCTGAGTGGAATACCCTTTACTGCTCTCTGGGGACACCTAGTAATGGTGACACTTGGCACTGTGACCCTGGGATGCCACATATGCTTGCACATAGTTTTTGAAGAAAGTTAGAAGGTAAGGTGGGCCAAACATTTTAGAATACTAACAACAGATTTTCTGTATGATGTATGTGTGCACAATCCTTTTGAAGAGTCATGTAATCTCATTTATCATCACTTCCAGGACTTCTTTTTTATACTTTTTTATGCTAAACACAGCTGTCACATATACACTTCTCAGAACATGACGTGGGAAGTGCCAGCAGAATAAATGACTGGAAAAGATGATATAAAGAGCAGACCTGGAATTACTGGAATTACTGGAATTGGAGCAAGTCACAGGTGTTGCTCTGGAGCAGCCAGAGTAGACATAAACTACTCAAGAAGGGCCTGAATGTCGGAAATGAGCTTAAATAAGCAAGACAGGTAGGGAACACATGATCAGGATGAGGCAGCATATCCCATCTGGAATAAGGGCAAGGAGACACAGAAGGTAAACTGGAAAAGCCGTAATACTGACAAATACACACTACATTGTAACCAGCCAATTGACTTTTTTATGCTACAAATAGTGCATGGTCTATTACTGCATACATTTCTAAATGTCATCACTACTATGATCTACATAAAAGGATAAAGACCTTGTTGCTGTTTGCTTTTGCTATTTGTGCTTATAAAAGGGATTGTGAGGTCTAAAACTGATAATTCTGCACTGCAGTCACTCTGCAGACTTGTCAATCCTCCCAGCACATTCACTGGGCGCTGCAAGGATTTGCCAGTTTCTAAGCTGGAAATGGACCTGTTATGCGGTATGCATGTTCCCGGCAACAACACGGCTAGTGGACACGGCCTCGCTCAATACAAATGTAAAATGTATGGAGCGGATGCAACTAATGTATGGAGCGGATGCAACTGACTAATCTGAGCAGCTGTCTAGTGAGTGCGGCATAGCTGCATTCACTTGTATTGAGCGAGGCTGCACCCACTAGTCGGGGGCTCTTGCTGAGAATATGCATACCATATAACTGCAATTTGTTCCAGGTTTAAAAACAGCGAATCCTCACAGCACACACTGCGGGCACTGCAAGCATTGATAAGTCTGCAGTCACATCGAGTGGCTGCAGAATTATCAGTTTTAGACTGAACAACCCCTTCAAAGATATAAACAAAATATGGAAGAGGTTCTGAATATGAAACATAGACTTCGTGTACTGTTTCCAGAAGGATTTTACTCTTTTACCCGTGGTATGGTCATCAATTTAAAATTGGTAGGGGACCAACACCTGGCATCCCCACCAATCAGCTTATAAACAGCTCCATTACACCACACTATGGATACTCCTGGTTACTGCAGATCAATCACATTCAGATGAAAGTAGGCCACAAAACAATGTGACAAAGCTGTAGTGTCCCACAATATTATTTTAGTGGTCATTTATCCAAAAACATTATTCAAATATAATAAAATATTTTTGTGGCATCTCTACTCGTGATGATAACTGGTATATGCACAGTAAAAGTGACATAATAAAGATTCATGCGCAGATGATAACACTCGCCATGAAAGGGGAAAATAATAGGGGTATTCAATTTCCATTATAGAAGTACTAATAGTTTATTTGTAACTATTTCTACTAAACAGTTAATACTGCTCAACTTTTTCAAATGTAGGTGATTAGTCACTATCTGAAACAGAAACAGCTTGAGGTGAGACACAGCCAGATTCTGCTATAAGGGTGAGGTTGTGGAATACAGTTTAATGTCACAGGTCATACAACATGGCTAGACTGAGCCCAGTGGCAAGAAACAAAATAAGTACTTCTAGTACTTCTACAGCAAGGTCTTTCCAAGGTAAAGATTTCAAAGTAGACTGGGTAAATTGTGATATTCAAGCTCTTTTGAATAAGTACCAAGAAATGGGCAACTTTGAAGACTGTAGACACAGTGTTCAGCCAAAGAAACCTACGGCAGCGCATGAAAGATATCTCACTTCCCTTTGAAATTAAAAATGTCCAGCAGTTCCGTCAGCTCACAGTTGGCACCAACCAGTGGGATCTAGCTGCCCACATATACTGTTTGCCAGAAGTAGTGTTCATTAAAGAATTGCTTGCAAAAAAACCTTCAACATGGAAACAAGGCCAAATGACTCAAATATGCACAAAAATATTGAAAAGAATACCAGCAAGTGCTCTGGACTGAAGCTATGGGATGATGTATCAAAATTTGAAATACTAAAGAGCTGGAGAACGGTGCAATAATGATTGTCCGCAGGCAACAGTGAAGCATGGTGGTGGTTTCTTGCACGTTTTCGGCTGCATTTGAGCAAATGAAGTTAAAGGGGGAGTAGTCCCATCTCCAAGATCCTCCAATTAGAAATACAGTATAATTCTTTTGATTAGCTTTGTCACTTACCTCATGTGCAGGACATTGCATTTTAGGTATTCAACCACTTATATAGTGATGGTTAGTTAGTTGCTCATGGTTATAACCATGGATACCTAAACTACATTAATGTCCTGCACATGAGGTAAGCAACATAGCTAATCAAGAGAACTATACTACATTTCTAATTGGAGGTATTTGCTAATTTTATTATTCATACATCTACTATATATAGGGATAGAATCTTGGAGGTGGAAATATCCATTTAAGTATTTGATTAGGATTAACAGTGTCAATGCTGACAAATACAGGCAGATACTTATCCATCATGCAATACCATCAGGTAAATGTCTGAAATTTAGTCTGTAGGAGGAGAACATAGAGTTAATATTGTTAAAGGTAATGTTCTGGCACCCTTGCTCTGTACTTGAGAAGAACGAGTTGACAGACAGCTAAACTCTTTCCCATCGATGCATTGACTTGGACGCAGGGGGTCCTTTACAACTTTTATTGATAGGATCAGTGTAAAACTACGAAAAACAAATGAAAGTATTCAGTACAACATTCAGCATATCTGAGATACATAGCATTACATTTGTTACAGGACATGGTGAATAAACAATAGCTATAATAGCAGAAAACTACTTGATGATAAACATGTAGAACAGGGTACAGGGTAGCTACATTATAGAATTTGGTGAATTCTAGAAAGAGGATCATAATAACTCACCAACTGTGCTATGTAGAGGGAAACAAACAGATGAACTGAAATCCAGAGACAGAGATCAGCATACCAGGATGTCAGTGTCCATAAGGTTCTAATGGCTGCTGCTGAAGAAGAAGAGGGCAAGTCATCAGCAAAGGCTGATGGGAAACTGCAGAAGCCTTGATGAGCAAAATTAGATTGTACAGTAAAAAAATGTAGTAAGAGAACATTGTCAACAAATAGCGGTGTTGGGTAAGTTATCACTGAACAGTAACTAAAACTCAACTTTATCACAAGAAAATAAACTAATTATATGTGTTTCTATAAAGGCATGAAAGAAAATCAGTCAGCTAGTTTTTGTTATGTAATTTGACAGAACCATGAGGCATTGGACAGAGACCCTGCTTCCAGTGATGTATTAGTTAGTTTAATAGGTATAGCAGTTATTATAGAGTCACAGTTTTCTCTTCACAAATTCAAAGTTGAGATGTTGAACTATGTATAATCCTGCTCACACTACAGCTTGGAGGTGGGGTAGGATGCATGAGGCCAGTTGTCCTGTTGTTTTAACCTCCTGCTGATAAAACACTGATTGTAATGAAGCAGAAAAACACAACCCAGTAAGTGACACATCCCAGTATTCAGGATATCTGTTCATACTTTATTGTGCCCCCAGATTCTATAGCAAAAACCTGGTGACAGATTCCCTTTAACAACAATATTAAGCGTAAAGAAGAACAAGGAGACCTAAAAGTGATAATGTGGCTCCTACAGAGACCTGATCTCAAAGTCATTGAGTCTGCTTTGGATTACATGAAGAGACAAAAGGATTTGCACAAGCCTACATCCATCGAAGATGTTGTAATGCCACCAATGTCCCTGCTGCGCTCTGCGGACAGAGACACCAACGCTCTCACCACTCTTCCCATCTTTTCTTCCTGCTCCCAAGGCCTTTGCATATACCACAGGTCTCCTGGAAGAGTGCTTAGAGCGTGCTTGCGCCACTCTTCCTTCTCTTAAAGAGCCAGCGTGCCCTAACACGGAAGTGCTTCTCAACCTATCGCTGAGAGGTAGAGAGTATTTAAGGCATCCTCCCCCCTTTGGGAGGTACCTGAACAATGTGTTTAGTCAGTCTGTTCATAAACTAGTTGCCAGGTTCCCCTGTATAATGAACCCGTATCCTGTGCCCGTAACCTGTACAAAACCTGTAACTGTGTTCCTATTCCCATCCAGTGTGCCTATCTGTCCATACCTGCCATTAACTGCTGCCAGAATCAGCCCAGCTGGCCAGAATCTGTCTAAACCCGCTATACCTGACAGAACTTGCCTGAACCTTCCAGTACCTTGCAGAACCTGCTGTACCTGCTAGTACCAGCCTGTCTATCTGTTTCAGTCATCCTGCCTGCACCTGAGTCTCTACCGTCATTCACGACCACTGGGGTCAGAGTTCCCCTAACGTGGTTCCTGGCTGCTTCCTTCAAGCACAAGCCTAACCTCACCATCAGAGGACATAGTGAAGACAAGGTAGTTGCTTAGTTACCCGATCACGTGGTAAGGTGGGTTTATAGACATGTGAATGACATATGCAAGAATATAAAATGCATATTAGGTATATTAAGCTTTATTCATACAATCAAGTTCTATTCAATGTTTTTATAGATCTAATGTGTACCCATTATAGCCTATGGCACCATAAATATTATCGACTACAAAAATAAAAAAGAATGGACACAGGCCTGGGTATAGTCCATTTGTGGTGCTAGATATGTACACAATAGTGCTTTATTCCCATGTTCATCCATTGCAGCCTGACCTCCACCGTCTCACTGCACCAGTGTACAATGCCTTTGGGCTGCCAGGGTGCAACAATATTTGCTTTTTAGGAGATGTTTTGGAATATCTCCTGAACCAACTCTAAAGAACATGTGCTGTTCCCAGAAGCTACATCCTGGATTTAGTACCCAGAATTGAATTGCTTTTAAATAAAGGCATTGTAAACAATACAAGGATATAAATGACAAAAATTCCAGTCACATGTATCAATTTTTTATTCCTATTTATTGTTTGTGTCTGCCTTCATGGAATTTAGTTTGTAACAAATGTATTCTGTCCAACTAAAAATTAAACAGTACTATGGTATTATTATTATTTATTTATTATTATAGCGCCATTTGTCGCAATGCGCTTTACATGTGAAAAGGGGCATACATAGACAAGTACAATAAACATGAGCAATATAAGTCACACACAGTTACAAGAGGAGAGAGGACCCTGCCTCGAGAGCTCGGTCTACAAGCGATGGGTGAGGATATAGTGAGTGAGGAGAGAGGACCCTGCCCGCGAGGCCTCACAGTCTCTAGGGGATGGGTGAGGATACACTAGGAGAGGAGAGAGGACCCTGCCCATGAGGGCTCACAGTCTACAAGGGATGGAGGAGGATACACTAGGAGAGGAGAGATGACCCTGCCCGCTAGGGCTCACAGTCTACAAGGCATGGGTGAGGTTACAGTAGGTGAGGAGAAAAGACTCTGCCCGTGAGGGCTCACAGTCTACAAGTGATGAGTGAAGATACAGTAGGAGACGAGAAAGTACCCTGCCCACGAGGGCTCACAGTCTACAAGGGATGGAGGAGGATACACTATGAGAGGAGAGAGGACCCTGCCCAAGAGGGCTCACAGTCTGCAAGGGATGGGTGAGGTTACAGTAGGAGAGGAGAGAGGACCCTGCCCGTGAGGGCTCACAGTCTACAAGTGATGAGTGAGCATACAGTAGGAGAGGAGAGAGGACCCTGCCCTAAAGGGCTCACAGTCTACAAAGGCTGGATGAGGATACACTAGGAGAGGAGAGAGGACCCTGCCCATGAGAGCTCACAGTCTACAAGGGATGGGTGAGGTTACAGTAGGAGAGGAGAGAGGACCCTGCCCGTGAGGGCTCACAGTCTACAAGGGATGGGTGAGGATACAGTAGGTGAGGAGAGAGGACCCTGCCCGTGAGGGCTCACAGTCTACAAGGATGGTGAGGATACAGTAGGTGAGGAGAGAGGACCCTGCCGTGAGGGCTCACAGTCTACAAGGGATGGGTGAGGATACACTAGAAAAGTGGTATCCATAAAAACCTATGTAAAAAATACAAAATTATTCAAGGAGAGATGGCTTTACTGACTAACCAGAAAAATGATAGTTGTGAGCCTTCAGAGCACAGACGTTAATAAATGTATCTAGTTCGTTAATGGGAACGTGAGAGCTGATACATACTGCCAGTGGTATGGACAGTATGTTTCAGATGGAGGTGCTATCATTTCACCCAGATATATATTTACTCTGAAACACAGGAACATTTAAGAATAAAACATACATTTAAAAGTTTGTTGGTCATCAATGCTCTCAGGTGACTAATCCAAAAGGTGAAATCCTTTCAGAGTAAAACATACGTAGCCCAAATGATAGAGTCACAGTCTACTACATGCTGCCTGTAGTTCGGACAGCATGAATCAGCTGTAATTCACATTCTGCTTAATCAATGCCAGCTACCACACATCCTGCTACTCCAAAAGTAGTAACTGCAGACTTGTTGATGTGGTGAATATTGTTACAACATGTCACTGATAAAAACAACAATCATCACAGTATTTTGGTCATCTGACGTAGCATACAAGACTCCTATGAACAAAGAAGTACGGTAATGATCCGGCAACGATTCAAAAGCATTCTGTGATTCCTACATATTGCAGAAAACGTAGATTGCCCCCTCCCAATGACCCCAGCCATGGCCGACTTTACAAAATGAGTCCCCTAATTAATTATTTGAAAGATACATTTTCCCACATATTCCCTTATACAGTTGTGGCCAAAAGTATTGACACCCCTGCAATTCTGTCAGATAATACTCAGTTTCTTTCTGAAAATGATTGTAATCACAAATTCTTTGGTATTATTATCTTCATTTAATTTGTCTTCAATAAAAAAAACACAAAACAGAATAAGCAAAAAGCAAAACATTGATCATTTCACACAAAACTCCAAAAATGGGCCAAACAAAAGTATTGGCACCCTCAGCCTAATACTTGGTTGCACAACCTTTAGCAAAAATAACTGCGATCAACCGCTTTCGGTAACCATCAATGAGTTTCTTACAATGCTCTGCTGGAATTTTAGACCATTCTTCTTGGCAAACTGCTCCAGGTCCTGATATTGAAGGATGCCTTCTCCAAACTGCCATTTTTAGATCTCTCCACAGGTGTTCTATGGATTCAGGTCTGGACTCATTGCTGGCCACCTTAGAAGTCTCCATTGCTTTCTCTCAACCATTTCTAGTGCTTTTTGAAGTGTGTTTTGGTCATTTACATGATAGACACTGCACCCACATTATTCTTTAAAGGAATGCCAAAATGCTTGTGAATTATGCATATATAATAAAACAAGAATATTTATCAGCTACTGAAAGCTGCTGTCTAAAGATAAGTGAAAGCATTAGTTGAGTCATAGCCATGTTTTGGGTCATTGTCCTGCTGGAAGACCCATGACCTCTGAGGGAGACCCAGCTTTCTCACACTGGGTCCTACATTATGCTGCAAAATTTGTTGGTAGTCTTCAGACTTCATAATGCCATGCACACGGTCAAGCAGTCCAGTGCCAGAGGCAGCAAAAGCAACCCCAAAACATCAGGGAACCTCTACCCATGTTTGACTGTAGGAAACGTGTTCTTTTCTTTGAATGTCTCTTTTTTTCTCCTGTAAACTCTATGTTGATGCCTTTGCCCAAAAAGCTCTACTTTTGTCTCATCTGACCAGAGAACATTCTTCCAAAACGTTTTAGGCTTTCTCAGGTAAGTTTTGGCAAACTCCAGCCTGGCTTATTTATGTCTCGGGGTAAGAAGTGGGGTCTTCCTAGATATCCAACCATACAGTCCCTTTTCATTCAGACGCCGACGGATAGTACGGGTGGACATTGTTGTACCGTCGGACTGCAGGGCAGCTTGAACTTGTTTGGATGTTAGTCGAGGTTCTTTATCGACCATCCGCACAATCTTGCGTTGAAATCTCTCGTCAATTTTTCTTTTCCTTCCACATCTAGGTAGGTTAGCCACAGTGCCATGGGCTTTAAACTTCTTGATGACACTGCGCACTGTAGGAACATTCAGGTCTTTGGAGATGGACTTGTAGCCTTGAGATTGCTCATGCTTCCTCACAATTTGGTTTTTCGAGTCCTCAGACAGTTCTTTGGTCTCCTTTCTTTTCTCCATGCTCAATATGGTACACACAAGGACACAGGACAGAGGTTGAGTCAACTTTAATCCATGTCAACTGGCTGCAAGTGTGATTTAGTTATTGCCAACACCTGTTAGGTGCCACAGGTAAGTTACAGGTGCTGTTAATTACACAAATTAGAGAAGCATCATATGATTTTTCTAACAGTGCCAATACTTTTGTCGACCCCCTTTTTTATGTTTGGTGTGGAATTATATCCAATTTGGCTTTAGGACAATTCTTTTTGTGTTTTTTCATTGAAGACAAATTAAATGAAGATAATAATACTAAAGAATTTGTGATTGCAATCATTTTCAGGAAGAAACTGAGTATTATCTGACAGAATTGCAGGGGTGTCAATACTTTTGGCCACAACGGTACATATATACATATTTGTATGGATAAGCTCTGGTCCTTTTCAAGACTCCATTTCAAGCAGAATTTTCCAAACAAAAGGTCCCAACTTGGACTGCAAGATATATAAATTGTGTGAAAATGACTCTGGCTATTCATACAAATTTGTGGTGTATGAGAAAAAAGACGCCCAAATCGTTCATCCCAAATTTTCCCCCTCACTGAACATAGCTGGGAAAATTGTCGGGCATCTGGTGCATCCCCTTTTAGATAAGGGATACAATATGTACATTGAAAACTATTATACAAGTGTACCCCTGTTCAGGTAACAGTCTACCAAGAAATCAGTGGCTTGTGTCATCATTTGTCGGAATCAAAGAGTGTTGCCCAAGACGCTTGTTACAGAGAAATTAACCACTTCTTGATATTGCAGTTTTCGATTTTGTGCTTTCATTTTTTCTTCCCCTTCTTCTAAGAGCCATAAATATTGGATTTTTCTGTCCCCAGAGCCATATGAGGGTTTGTCTTTTGCAAAACAAACTGCACTTTTGAATGACATAATTAATTTTATTATGTGATGCACTGGAATAGAGGTGTAACTAGGCTTTTTGGCACCCAGGACAAGAGTTCAGTTTGGCGCAAACCCCCCAGCCCCGCCAGTCTGAGTAGATGTTATGTGACCAAGTGACCAATCATCCATATGCGATTTTTACACTTACAGGCACAGTGACTACTGAAACCAGCAAGAGCTGTTTCTGACAGTGAGTATATTACACATTGTTAGGAATGGGCTAAGGTGCTTAATGTTATGATTAAAGGGCTTGTCCACGTTTGAGATGAAAGTCTGAAGTCCCTCTAAGAGACTGCAGGCCTTCGATTTCTCACAGCGCATGCACTGCACACTTTCAGGATTCTCCCATGCCAATGGCAAGAGTGGACGGTCATGTGAGCACAATTATGTGATTTATATACTTCTGGCCATATTCTGACTAGACATGTCCGGCCTCGCTCAAGTCATTTTCATTGATCGAGGCCTCGCATGTCTTGTCAGCACGTGACTGCATGTATGTAAATCACTTACTTATGTTTACACGACCTCCCGCTCTCTCCGCCAGCACCAGATAATCCTGACAGAGGGCAGTGTGCGCACTGTGAGAATTGAAAAGTCTGCAGTCACATAGAGGGACAGATAGGGTGACTGCAGACTTATCACAAGCTTGGGATAACCCCTTTAATGTTCCTAACAAATAAAAACATAGAACCCTTAACTTGACAGACGGCACAACACTTTATTTACATAGCCATGTATCAAGAAAGCTTACAAATTATGGATTGTTAGATGTGTACAGAATCAGAACAATCAACAACACAAAAACTACATCACCAGGCCCACCAAAGGTACAGAAATGCATTCATATAACTCCCATCAGTACAAAAATACAAAGTCAAAGCCCTCATCAGTACAGAAATTTATCACAACAACCACCAGAGGTACAGAAATGCATCATCAGAACCACCATATGCAGGGGCGTAACTACAATAGGTGCAGGGGTTGCGATCGCACCCGGGCCCTGCAGCCTAGGGGGGGCCCCAAAAGTTCCTTTGGCCCATAGAAAAAGACTAATATTATTAAAGATTTCCAATAATTGGGGGCCCCGTTGGAGCTTTCGCATCGGGGCCCCTGGGCCTGAAGTTACGCCACTGACCATATGTACAGAAACACTATGTCAAAACCTTCATCTGTACAGGAATAAATTACCAGACCCACCAGAGGTACAGAAATACATAGATAGAACCCCCATCATTACAGAAATCACAACCCTCATCAGTACCAAAATTCAACACCAGAACCACCATCAGTACTTGGTAAAACAATTGTAATGTCAGGTTAGACCCATACACATTTGTACTGCATGAACCTACAACTCCTACTACATCCTTAACAGTGGTAAGGAGAACTGGGAGTTGTTGTTACCAGCCAACAGTAAAAACATACAGGAACCACAACACTGATAAGAATTAGTCATTATCATAAATAATCATTTACATCAGGGTACAATTAAGATGAGCTTGTCTCTGATCGAGGTAGTCTTTTCTTTTCTTCATCTTGTCCAGACACCATGATGACTTTTCACATCCACAGATTGCCTCTTCAGATTTCCATCTTCTCCGATCTTCTGGCACGATAACCTTAAAAATAGCAGAATGATCAACATTTTCCTAAATAAAAATATCTGCCCTACACTGTGCCCCGGAATAAATAATTGCTCCTCCTCACTGTTCCATACACAAAAATAATAATAATAATAATAATAATTTTATTCATTAAGCGCCAACATATTATCCAGCACTTTATAATTTAGAGGGGACATATACAAACAATATGAGACAATAAAGAGTAACAAAAATTCAAAAACCATGAGGAGTGAGGTCTCTGCTCGCAAGCTTACAATACCTCTTCTGGTACATGCCCTCCACACTGCCTCCTCATCACACTGCCCTTTCCTTTCCATACTGGGCTCCCTGGTCACACTATTCTCTCACACTGTGTCTCTCTATACAGCCCACTGTTTATAGTGTTCTCCCTCATCACACTCCCCATCCTTGACATACTGTCCCCGCATGCTGTCCCCTCTCCATACAGCCCCACACCTGCCCAGTCTCTATTCTGTGCCCCATTACATTTTTCTCATCCCCTACTGTTTCTTCATTACTTCATCCCCTCCTCACTCCATATACTGTGTCGGCAGCCATTTCCCCTCACTCTACATACTGTGTTCACACCCATCCAACCTCACTCCACATATAGTATCTACACCCATCCCCTCCTCACTCCCCATACTGTGTCCACACCGATTCCCCCTCACTCCACATACTGTGCTGCAGCCATCCCCTCTCACTCCTCATACTGTGTCCATACTGATCCCCCCTCACTACATATACTGTGCGAAAGCCATCCCCTCACTCCTCATACTGTGTCTACACTGATCCTCCCCTCACTGCACATACTGTGCTGCAGCCATCCCCCTCCTTATACTGTGTCTACACTGATCCTTCTCTCACTCCGCATACTGTGCCGCAGCCGCTATCCCTCCCTCAGTTCTTATACTGTATACACATCCCATTTTCTCCTCATACAGCCCTCATTCTCTACCCCCCATTTTCTCCACATACAGCCCCATCCTCTACGATCCCCCATTTGCTCATCATACAGCCCCCATCCTCTACCCCATTTGCTC
The DNA here is from genome assembly GCA_033576535.1 of Allobates femoralis. Classification (NCBI taxonomy): domain Eukaryota; kingdom Metazoa; phylum Chordata; class Amphibia; order Anura; family Aromobatidae; genus Allobates; species Allobates femoralis. Next base: position 209,097,620 of record JARQOC010000004.1, read on the forward strand.
CTCATACAGCCCCCATCCTCTACCCCCCATTTGCTCCTCATAAAGCCCCCATTCTTTACCCCCCATTTGCTCCTCATACAGCCCCCATCCTCTACCCCCCCATTTGCTCCTCATACAGCCTCCATCCTCTACCTCCCATTTGCTCCTCCCAGTTCCCATACAGCCCCATCTCTCCCCTTCCTCTAATTACATAAATTACAATAATCTTTTCAGCTTTGTGAAGCACTTGTCAGCATCCCGCCGCCTCTGCACTCTGGGCCGCCGAGTGACGTCAGCACCGTGATCAGCTGATGTGATCACTCTGCTGATGGTCCCCTGACCGGGAAATGCCTGAAATCAGGGCAGCTGAGGGGCTGCAGTGCTTCCATTGTATAGGCGATAGACGCCTGTACGCTGGACTGCAAGAGTCAGCTAACAGTGGGAGCAGAGAACAGCTGGCTCACACTGCCTGGGGGGTAGAATATGCGGCAGGTGGGGAGACACCTTGGGTTCTGCAGCAGGAGGCCTTGGGCACCGCCTGCTTGCGGTGCCCCGGGCAAATGCCCCACCACCACCAGCCCCAGATATGCTACTGCACTGGAAAGCAGGAAAAAAGTTTAAGTGAAAATTGGAAGAAAATGTATTTTTTTCTTTAATTTACCATGCTCACTATATGGAAAACGTGACTGGCCAATATGCTTCTCCAGGTCAGTATGAATACACAGATACCAAACATGTATACCGTATATACTCGTGTATAAGCCGAGTTTTTCAGCCCAAAATTTGGGCTGAAAAGTCCCCCCCTCGGCTTATACACAGGTCATATACGGGGGGGCTGTGTCCCGGGGGCTGTGGAGGCTGGAGGAGGCGGGGGGGCTGCTGTATGAGCGGCCCCGTCACGTGGGGCCGCTCATTATACATGCACTGCTTCCCCCTGTCAATCAGCGGCAGGGGGAAGCAGTGCATATGGCCCCCCAAAAGCTGGCACTGTCCCCCCTTGTAAGGCCTCCCCCCCGATGCTTATACATTACCATCCCGGTGTTCTGATCGGCGCCGCTCCTCGGTGCTGCGTCTTCATCCTCCCGTCTGCGCTGGCTGCATCCGGGTTCTCCGGCTGTCGCAGCGATATGACGTCATCGCACGACCGCCGGAGATCCTGGATGCAGCCAGCGCGGACGGGAGGATGAAGACGCAGCACCGAGGAGCGGCGCCGATCAGAACACCGGGATGGTAATGTATAAGCAGCGGGGGGGAGGCCTTACAAGGGGGGACAGTGCCAGCTTTTGGGGGCTGTTGGTACCCCCAGGGGGCTGCTGGGTACCCCCTGGGGGCTGCTGGGTACCCCCTGGGGGCTGCTGGGTACCCCTGGGGGCTGTTGGTACCCCCTGGGGGCTGTTGGTACCCCCTGGGGGCTGCTGGTACCCCCAGGGGGCTGCTCGGTACCCCCTGGGGGCTGTTGGTCCCCCCTGGGGGCTGTTGGTACCCCCTGGGGCTGTTGGTACCCCCTGGGGGCTGTTGGTACCCCCAGGGGGCTGCTGGGTACCCCCTGGGGGCTATTGGTACCCCCTGGGGGCTGTTATATGTAGCCCTGGGGGCCTGCTGTATAACACTGGGGCTGCTGTATACTACCACTGGGGCTGCTGGGGCTCCTGTATACTACCACTGGGGCTGCTGTATACTACCACTGGGGCTGCTGGGGCTCCTGTATACTACCACTGGGGCTGCTGGGGCTCCTGTATACTACCACTGGGGCTGCTGGGGCTCCTGTATACTACCACTGGGGCTGCTGGGGCTCCTGTATACTACCACTGGGGCTGCTGGGGCTCCTGTATACTACCACTGGGGCTGCTGGGGAATCTGTATACTACCACTGGGGCTGCTGGGGCTCCTGTATACTACCACTGGGGCTGCTGGGGAATCTGTATACTACCACTGGGGCTGCTGTATACTACCACTGGGGGGCCTGTATACCACACTGCTGGGGGCTGTATACCTGTGCTGGGGTCCACCCTCGGCTTATAGACGAGTCAATAGGTTTTTCCAGATTTTTGGGGCAAAAGTAGGGGGGTCGGCTTATACACGGGTCGGCTTATACACGAGTATATACGGTAGTTTTTTTTGTTTTATTTAAAGGGTGAAAACAAATGGAAATTTGTAAGAAATATGTTTTTGTGTCATTTTTTTGTGACCCTTAACATTTTTATTTTTCGGTATAGAGTGCCTTGTGAGGTCTTATTTTTTGCTCCCTGAGCTAACATTTTTACTGATACCATTTTGGGGTAGATGTAATGTTTTGATCACTTCATATTGCATTTAAATACAATGTTGTTATGACCAAAAAAATTTATTTTGCCAATTTTATTTCTCATTATGACGATTAATTTTTACATATTTTGATGGATGCCTATTCTAAAAAACAGTTTCTCCCACTTTTTATTGTATTTACCAGTTCCCTTAGGGGACTTGAAGCTGCTATCGTTCAATTGCTTGTGCAACACAGAGCTGTGCATTAGCGCTGCTCTTAATAGAATAAATCATGATCTGGTCCCTTTCCTGGTATATATTGTATGCCTGCCCATCCTAGTATATATGTTCCCCATCCTGGGACCATCCTGATTTTTATGCCCGCCTTTCCGGGGCCCCATCCTGTTATATATCGCATGTCCCCCGTCCTTTTATATATGTCCCCTATCCCGGTGTGTACGCCCCATTATCCATTAGGCCCCATCCTGGTATAGATTTTATGTCCCCCTTCCTGGCATATATGTTCCCCATCTTGGTATACAGTGGTGTGAAAAACTGTTTGCTCCCTTCCAGATTTCTTAAAGATAAAATAAGTAAACACAAAATACAGTTTATAAATGAAGGTCTTTATTATTAAGGGAAAAAGAAATCCAAACCTAGATGGCCCAGGTTGAATAAGTGATCGCCCCATCCCCCTTAAACCAAAAATTCATTGTGGTTTATCACATCTTTGAGAAGCTGAGTTCAATTTCCCCAGCCACACCCAGGCCTGATTACTGCCACACCTGTTCTTAATCAAGAAATCACTTAAATAGGAGCTGCCTGACCAAGTGAAGTAGACCAAAAGATCCTCAGAAGCTATACATCAAGCTGCGATCCAAAGAAATTCAGGAACAAATGGGAAACAAAGTAATTATTATTATTTATTTATATAGCGCCATTAGCTTCCATGGCGCTTTACATATGGTAAAGGTAGACGAGGACAAGTACAATATGTATGGACAGTCAAGTCGTACAGCTACAGGAGGGGAGAGGTCCCTGTTTGCGAGGGCTCACAGTCTTCGAGGCATGGGTGGAGATACAGTAGGAGGGGGTAGTGCCGATTGTGAAACAGTGCAGTGGACCAGGTCTCATTGTTGGGTTGGCGAGTGCCTGATGTGTTGGGGGAGAGAGTTACAGAGTATAGCAAATGCACGGGGGAAATCTTATATGCGGTTGTGAGAGGAGGAAATAAGAGGGGAGTAGAGAAGGAGCTCTTGGAAGGATCGCAGGTTGTGTGAGGATAGTTATCGGGAGACCATGTCAGAGATGTATGGAGGGGACAGGTTGTTGATGGCTTTGCATGTCATGGTTAGGGTTTTGAAGTGGGATCTCTGAGAAGTGGGGAGCCAGTGAAGGGCTTGGCAGAGGGGAGAGACTGGGGAGCAGGAGGAAGAGAGATGGATTAGTCGGGCAGCAGAGTTTAGGATAGATTGGAGAGGTGCAAGGGAGGTAGCGGATAGGCCGGTTAGCAGGAGGTTGCAGTAGTCTTAGTTTGGTATCCACACTTGGACACCATTGTGAGAGCCCTACACACACCTATTCATTGTTTCCAATTACCTCTTAGGGCATATAAACCCATTCACATTTCACAATTTCACCAGGGCATAGTGTTAGGACTTGGCAGTGGAGGCTCCTTGTAAGTGGATGCCAAGCTTACTCTCTAGTGGCCACTATTGTAACTAAGATCTCCATTTTTATCATATTTAGCATAGGGCAGTTTCTGCAATTCATTTATACATCATATCCATTGATCCTCTTGTTTCTAGTGCCACTCATTCATTTTCATTTTCCTTAATCATGTAATAGTAGTGTCGCGGCAGATAACCATAACTGTAAGTATATTATTTTCTGCCTGCACCTACGCTTGTGGTGATGCCGTCATAATCTGATTTACATGTTGCAGTAGTCAAGGCGGGAGATGATGAGAGCATGAACAAGTGTTTTAGCAGTGTCTTGGTCAAGGAAAGTGCGGATCCGGAAAATGTTTTTGAGCTGGAGTCAGCAGGAGATGGCAATGGCTCGGATGTGAGGCTTGAAGAAGAGGGAAGAGTCAAGGATTACCCCGAGGCACTTGGCGTGGGGGACTGGGGAGAGAGAGCAGTCATTGACATTGATGGATAGGTCTGGTAGAGGGGGAGAGCATCCTGGCGGGAAGATGATAAACTCAGTTTTGTCCATGTTCAGTTTGAGAAAGCGAGCAGAGTAGAAGGAGGAGATGGCGGACAGGCATTGTGGAATTTTGGATAGTAGGGAGGTGATGTCAGGCCCAGATAGATAGATCTGGGTGTCATCGGCGTAGAGATGATACTGAAGGCCATAGGACTCAATGAGTTGTCCTAGGCCGAGGGTGTAGATGGAGAAGAGTAGGGGTCCCAGAACCGAGCCTTGGGGGACACGAACAGATAGGGGTAGGGCGAAGAGGAGGTGTGGGATTGGGTGACACTGAAAGTCCGTTAGATATGAGACGATCTAGGAAAGGGCTAGGTCAGTGATGCCAAGAGATTCCAGAATCTGTAGTAGGAGGGAGTGTTCTACGGTGTCGAAGGCGGTAGATAGGTCGAGGAGGAGGATGGAGTAGTGTTGCTTGCTCTTGGCGGTCAGTAGGTTGGTGGTGAATTTGGTTAGGGCTGTTTCGGTGGAGTGATGGGAATGAAAGCAGGATTGTAGGCGGTCAAAGAGGGAGCAGGAGAAGAGGTGGGAGGACAGTTCAGAGTGGACGTGTTGTTCAAGTAGTTTTGATGCAGAGGGGAGAAGAGATGAGTAGGAAGTGAAGTAGAATGGGGGGTGAAGGTGAAAAGAAGAGGAAACATTATAGGTAGTAACTATGGATGCAGCTCATCAAGGTGAGAAACATCAGGGAGTGAGGGGCCGGGGATGGGGCGCAGCTGGGGATGAGATGCAGTCAGGGATGAGGTGCAGCCAGGGATAAGATGCAGTCAAGGATGGTGTGTAGCCAGAGATGAGATGCAGCCAGGGATGAAGTCCAAGCAGGGAAGAGATATAGCCAAGGATAAGGTGTAGCGGGGGATGAGATGTAGCCAGGGGTCTAGAGCAGTGAGAAAAAGGGCGAGGTTGATGAGGTCGCACCAGGGTGCTGGCCGTAGGAACGAGATGCAGCCAGGGATGAGGAGCAGTCAGGGATGGGATGCAGTCCAGGATGAGATGCAGCCAGGGATGAGATGTAATCAGGGATGGGGTGAAGCCAGAGATGAGGTGCGGCCAGGGATGAGATGTTGTCTGGGATGAGATGCAGTCAGAGATGAAAATGAAGCCAGGGATATGATGTAGCCAGGGATATGATGCAGCCAGAGATGAGGTGCAGCCAGGGATGAGGTGCAGCCAGGGATGAGATGCAGCCCGAGATGAGATGGAGCCAGGGATGTGATTGAGCCAGGGATGAGATTGAGATCTATCAGCCTGGAAAAGGTTATAAAGCCATTTCTAAAGCTATATCACGAAACAATCACTGATCTCAGGGAAACCAGTCAAAGAAAACACTGCAGGAAGCCGGCAAAAGCGCTCAAACACAGTGAAATCCTAGGTGCATTGCTCCCTGGGAAATACAAATATGCAAATAGAGTCCGTAGAGCCTCGTTTAGGAGTCTCAAACACGGGACTAGCCAGATATCCCTCCAGGGAAGGACCTAGCCATGGGGTTGCTCCATGAGGACAACCTAACCACCATATTAAGTGGCCCTTTCAGTCAATATCCAGCTCTTTATGAGTTTAAAGATATGACAAGGGAAATATGTTCTTCCCTGGAGGGATATCTGGGTAGTCCCGTGTTTGAGACTCCTAAACGAGGCTCCACGGACTCTATTTGCATATTTCTAAAACTATGGTACACTAGCGAACCACAACGACAGTCATTATGCACAAATGGCAAAAACATTGAACAGTGGCGAACCTTCCCAGGACTGGTCGGCCGACCAAAATAACCCCAAGAGCGTCGCGACGACTTGTCAATGAGGTCACAAAGGACCTCACAATAACATCCAAAGATCTGCAGGCCTCAATCAACTCAGTTAAGGTCAGTGGTCATGACTAGTGATGAGTGAGTACTGTAATATTCGTAATCATGTACTCATTATGAGTACTTTGTAATAATCGTGTATTTGTTCCGAATAGCGAGTACAATATAAGCCAATGGGAAACGTGAGTAATTGTCTGTGGGACCCTAAAAAGGGGGTTTGGGGCTTGAGGAAAAAGCTGAAATGGGTGGGAAAGTGATGAAACAGAATAGGAAGAGCCTGGAGAATATGCCTGTATGACTCACATATGGTTTGTGGGAATAGCTTTGTTGCAGGACTACGCCACTGTTACAGATACACAAGAACAACTACCAAACCTAACCTAAATCATATTTAACAGGCCAAAAAGGTTCACAAACAGTTTTTCATGCATAATCACTTGTACACAAGGCTAAATAAACCAGACAAACCAAAAAATATCGCTTTCACCCCTTGTTCACACGTATTGTTGTAGCTTTTTTTTGCCTTTTACAATTGGGAGGGGCCTGAATCACTTTGTAGGTCCCTCTGTCTTACATCATTTTTAGTTAGTACATAATCCTTGTACGGCATTCCAAATAGTATAGCCCTGGTGGTTAGACCACCCCTCAGGGTTTTGTGCACAATCTCCAAAACATCAATGGTAAACAAGAGGAAACATTGGAGTATATTGCAATAAAAGAGTGATTATTTATTTTTTGTTTAAAAATGAGTGAGAAAGGGGATAGAATCTGGGAGACGCAGCTCACCCCTAGAGCAGAGCCAAAGTATCAGCCCAACTGCATGCTGTTACAAAATGTAAAACATGGGCATATTGTATATATAACAAAGGTACAGTTACATACAGTGAATCATTTGCATCTAAACATCATTTGCAACCTATATACATGGTAAGGTTTTGCAAGATCACAGTATATAGACCAAATACATGGAGTCAATGGATCACAATAAACATAATAAAGTGCAAGTGCAGAGGGCAGGTTCTGGTTTAAATATCCATACCATGTCTCCCACTGCCTGACTTCTCCCTGAGGAAGCTAGTCTTCCAGGCTGGCGAAACACGTGTAGGGGCCTCTGATAGGACTATTCTCCACTGGAGCGCGCTCCCCACTATTGTCATCCCCTAGGTATGGATATTTAAATTGACATTTAAATTGACATTTAGGCTTGTGGGATCTCTTTCCTGTGGCTGCCCCAAGAAACTCGGTTTATAGCCACCACTATTTTAGCTGGCGTGCTGTCCACGACTTAAATAAGCATGTGTGAAACAATATCAACAGTGCTGTCACCAACGCTGTAACTAGGAAGGTCAACATAACAACAGACACGTGAAGAGGTTTTTCAAGACAGTGGGGGAGGAAACATTTCCGTGACAGCACGCTGGGTGAATTTTGTGGAGGGTGGGTCAGAGTGACAGCATGGGACGGCACATCACACATCCTACAGATGCCAACAGTAGTCGGCCCAACTTCCATCATTTTTTCCATCTACTCGTATGCCAGTTACTGTCTCTCCTCCTTATCCTTCATGTCACTCTGCAACCCTCAAATCAATTGTTGACAGAGCCTGCAAACCTGAGTTTGGTGAGGGCCCAGAGCTGGCCCTGTAACATATTTTAGGTGGGCCCTCCTCTTTCATTTAGGAGGGCCCTCCTCTATTCATTTGTTGTGGAAACCACTGTCTTTAGAATAATGCAACACATGCAAAGATATGGTTGCTGGCACTGAAGGTCATCTCATTTGTACATTAGGGAGGGCCCTCCTTTATACATTTCTGGAGGCCCTCCTCTATTCATTTGGGAGGGTCTTCGATACATTTTGGAGGGCCCTCCTGTATAGATTTGTGAGGAGCCTCTTTTATACAGTTGGGAGGGCCCTCATCAAGTGGACTCCCACTGCTACAGAGGGGACTTGCAACCCCAGCTTCGATGGGCTGGAGAGGAGGAGGTGGAGGCAAGGCAGCGTCAGGAGAGGATGGGTATTGTTCCTCATGTTGTTGACACAGAACCTTTGCCTGTTTAAAGGTTGGGCCACATGGCACTGTTCGTGTTTAAGTGTCTTTTTTAAGATCGTCACGTAATACACATGTTTGCCAACAAACTATACTGGTTAGCCACCTTTCTCGACCGACGCTACAAGGTGAAAATTTCTTCTCTCCTTTTGAAGCAACAAAAGGGTTGCACAATGGAATCCTTCAAGAGGTGCCATTGTACATCACTTACTGAAAACAACACCCTCTAACAATGCTTGTGGCAGAGGTACCAGCTCTTTTCAACAGCAAGGATTAATAGGGAGCGACATTCACACCTGCTACAACAGAGGGTTAGGAAAGGTGCACAAACTGGGCCATTTTCAATAAACCAGCACATCTGTGCCTGTAACAATGGCAAGGAGATAGAAGTTGAGCAAGATGCTAAAGTGATACTTAAGTGACCATACCTGCATCATTCATGATGATTCACTTCCCTTTAACTATTGTGTGTCCAAGGAAAACACTTGGCCTAACCTCTCCTTATACGCCTTGAAGATGTTGGCCCTGAGGTAGTGTCATGTTACAGCGTGTTTTCTGTTACGGTGGGGTAATGAATCATCACTGATAGCTGCACATGACTCTCCATGGAAAATGCAGGCAGACTTTGATTAAATTAAAAAAAGACTAGATTTATACCCAATTTGTATAATCGAATCCCTCCAAATGACAGCAACACAACTTAAATGCCAAAAAAAAGTTAACTTTTAAAAATGATGTGAACTACAGATGAGCAAAACTTGTAAAGTTTTTTTTGGTTTGCTGAAAGGGCATATGTTCGCCCACTATATCGGCAAAAATGTCAATGAAATACTGAATCACATTCAAATCAATATTGTCACAATAAGGTACCTTTACACGCCGCTACCGAAGGTTAGAAACCACCGGGTGTCGGAGACAATTGTACCTTGTACCGTCAAAACACCGCGAGGTAGCGGCGTGTAATTCAGGTTGTTGCCACCGGTCTCTGTCGACACCTGTTTTTCAGCCGTGCTCAAAAACAGGTAGGTTTAAACCCTATGGTAGCGGCGTGTAATTGAGGAACAGGAAGGTATTTTCAACACCTAGTGAACTCCCTGGGCGCGTGACACAGCCTCCGGGATACCGCGCCCCATCAGCGATCATTGGTGGAAGCTCCTGCATTACGATTGGTTGTCCCTGCATAGGGCGGCATATTTAAAGAGCTGACCAGTCACTCGACACAATTGCAATAGCATCATGTATTAGCCAGCCTTCCTGCGCTGGCTGGCCAATCATGATGTTATTGCTTTGTCCAATCACCGTACGAGCGTATTGTAATCCACAACTCTGGCACACCTATGTGTTGTCCCTGCTGCCCCAGGTCCTCCCATAATGCCTTGTGGCAGCGGCGTGTAAATGAGGGAAGGTGCTCTACAGAAGGTAACCTGCGGCACCCGTACGGTGCTTCCAGGGATAGAAAAAACCTACTGTGGAGCACCTTGTAGCGGCGTGTAAATGCGGTATCAGGTACCGTTAGGAACCGTTGAAATGTGCACGTGCACGTGAGACACCCGGTGGTTTCTAAACTTTTGTAGCGGCGTGTAAAGGTACCTATAGTGGTATCGCCAAAGCAGAGCTTGAAGGTTAATCAGGAATACGGAGATGAGTAGCAGGTGTAGGCATGGTGCTCACAGAGGCTAGGTAAAATCACAAAACACACAACAAATGCACCACAAGACCACAAGAAATGTTTCACCATTTCAAAAAATCATGCCCAGATGGTACCGAAGTGGCATTCATTCACCCAGAATAAAAAGTGTAATTCAACAAAATACCTCTGTTAGCATTCTGAAAATACTGCTGACATACGCAGCACCCCACTCGGTTTCTGTGTATGACTGCGAAACAACTGGCACTTCCCTTGTGTTACCTGCTTCCCAATATGTTGTTCAGGAAGTAGGTCCTGATGCCACCTGCACACAACCTGCAGCTGCACATACACAACAAACATTTAGCATTGTACAGTGGATGTATATCATATATACTTGTGGTGTCAAGGAAAATGGAACATTGAATAGTGCGTGGTTTCTGCCAAACAGAATTACTTGGTAGTAGTACTGCTCAGGATTTTACAAGTACTATAGGACTGTATTAATTTATGAACCTTTGATGGAACAATCCTACCTAAATGTCACCCCAAAAACAACGGGTAACATGGTCTGGTGCGTGCTTGGTAGCAGGCAGTAGGAAAGTTTGGAGTACTGCTGCTTTGCATTGGGAAAACCGCCTTTTTGTAATGTGGACAGAAGCACCAGCAGTTTAAATGGCATGGTGTAAAGTTTGTAGAAGGCAGTAGAAAATATTTGGACTGTACTGCTTTGTGGAGGGCAATAACCGCCTTTTTAAGAGGAGTACTGTGGCCAGCAGAAGCCAGCCTGTCACCCTAAAAACAGCTGGTGACATGGCCTGGTATGTGCTTGGTTGCAAGTAGTAGCAAATGTTTGGACTATATTGCTCTGTGGAGAGCAATAACCATCTTTTTTAAGTGGAGTACTGTGGCCAGCAGAAGCCAGCTTTTCACTCCAAAAACAGCAGGTAACATGGCCTGGTGTGTGCTTGGTAGCAGGTAGTGGCAAGATTTTTGAGTACTGCTGCTTTAAATTGGGCAAAACGCCTTTTTGTTATGTGGACTCAAGCACCAGCAGATTAAATGCACTGCTGCGAGGTTAGTACCAGGCAGTAGCAATTTTTGAGTTCTGCAGTTTTGCATTGGATAAACCACCTTATTAGAATGTGGACAGAAGCAATAACGGATTAAATGCACTGCTGCAAGGTTAGTAGCAGGCATTTGCATGTTTTGGAGTACTGCAGTTTTGCATTGGGCAAACCGCCTTTTGAAATGTGACACAAGCACCAGCGATTAAATGCACTGCTGCAAGGTTAGTACCAGGCAGTAGCAACTTTTGGAGTACTGCAGTTTTAGTTGGGCAAACCGCCTATTTAGAATGTGGACACAAGCATCAACGATCTAAATGCATTGCTGCATAGTAACAGGCAGTAGCAACTTTTGGAGTACTGCAGTTTGCGTTGGGCAAACTGACTTTTTAGAATGTGGACACAAGCACCACGGATTAAATGCACTGCTGCAAGGTTAGTAGCAGGCAGTAGCAACTTTTGGAGTACTGCTGTTTTAAGTTGACCCTATGGACACTGACCACCAGTCACTCGCCCTCCCTGTAGTCTACTCTCTACTGTTTCTTCAGCTCTCAAAGAGCTATTGGTTCGGTTGTATGATCAGCTATGAACGGATCCTTTCCACTCTCCTTGCTCCAATATCTCTCCCTTCCTAATCTACACTGTCACTGAGGTACACTTAAGGTAGCCCTCAAAAGGGCTTTTGTGTTTTGAAGAGGCCTATCACTCTTACTGTCAGCTGAGGAAGACATCCTGTGGACTGGAGTAGTGCTAAGCTCATCCCAGGAAAGCACAGTCTTGAGGGACCCAAGTCAGGGGTCAGAGGAAGTGGATGAAAACCTGTGGAGCACAGTGGTGTCATGCTCACCCCAGAAGAGAAGTGCCACAGAAACGGACACAGATCGAGGCTGTGCAGGCCTAATGACCCGCAGCCGATACTGGAAGGTGGGGAATTCCAAGTTTCCCAACCACACTGTGCATGGATTCAAAGCAGCGTAAAGAGCTCAAGAACAGCCACCTGAGATGTGGGGCTAGAGAAGGACTCGAGTTGCCTTCCATACCGGCACCAAGCAGGAAAGAGCGAGGGCCAGCAGTTCAGCTTAAGCAGCCGCAGGGACCTACCAACAAGGCGTAGCGATGAGGCCTCAGAACCTGTTGTGTGAGGAGAAGCCTGAGTTGCTCTCATGTGCAAGGACTCCATATACCATCGCCTGTCAGTATTCCAGTCGCACCAGTATAATAACTGAGGAACCAATAAACCGTGAGTCTGTCTGTTGTTTTGTGCTCGCCATCCTGCACCCTACACCCTTACCACATCCACTGCCCCATGGATCCACTCTGCCCATGGGGAGCCGCTCCATCCCAGCTGCCTGTCCATAATCCCCAAAGGTTCTGCAGCAGCGGTGGCCACTAACCATGAGTGGTGTCACAAATAACTTTCCCTTTCATCACTCCATTCCCTACCAAGCCAAGAACTCCCTTAACAACTAAACCCAGGGTCACGAAAGCCAGGTCTCGACCCCTGTGACTCCCTAAAACTACTTACAGCTTGGTTCCGAGTACCCCACGGCGCATCAAATACACTCACTCATCACTATTCATGACTCTACCATAAGAAAGAGACTCGGTAAAAATGACCTGCATGGAAAGATTCCAGAACGACAGCCACTGATGAGCAAAAAGAATATAAAGGCTTAACTCCATTCTGGCAGAAAAAATCTTGATGATCCCCAAGACTTTTGGTTGAATTCTGGGTGAACTGACAAGACAAAAGTCAAACTTTTTGGAAGGTGTATGTTCTATTACATCTGGCATAGAAGTAACACATCATTTCAGAAAAGGAACATCATACCAACAGTATGTAAAGCACTATGGAATTGATCACGCTATCTAAATGAATAAATATTATTATTATTATTATTATTATTATTATTAATAATAACAGTAAAATATGGTAGTGGTAGTGTGATGGCTCTAGGTCTGTTTTGCTGCTTCAGGACCTGGAAGATTTGCTGTAGTAATTGAAATCATGAATTCTACTGTCTACCAAAAATCTTGAACAAGAATGTCTGTCCATCTGTTCGTGACCCCAGGCTGAAGCGCACTTAGGTTAGGCAGCAGGACAATGATACAAAACAAACCAGCAAGTCCACCTCTGAATGGCGTAAGAAAACAAAATTAAGATTTTGGAGCGGCCTAGTTAAAATGTTAACCTTAATACGATTGAGATGCTGTGGCACGAACTTTAAAAAGCGAATCATGCTCAGAAACCCTTCAATGTGGCTGAATTACAACAATTATGCACAGATAAATGGGCCAAAATTCCCTCCAGAGCGTTGTAAAGGACTCATTGCCAGTTATCACATACGCTTGATTGCAGTTTTTGCTACTAAGGGTGGCCCAACCAGTTATTAGGTTTAGGGGGCAATCACCTTTTCACACAGGTGAACCTTATAGTGGTTTAGATTTCTTTTTCCCTTAATAATAAAGACCTTCATTTATAAACTGCATTTTATGTTTGCTTTTTTGTTTTTTTTGTCTAATGTTTAAATTAGTTTGGTGATCTGAAACATTGAAGTGTGATAAACATGCAAAAGAATAAAAATAAGGAAGGGGCAAACACTTTTCAACACCTCTGTATGTTTCCTAACGTGGTAAATATGTCCTCATCCTGGTATATACATCCCAGTTCTGCAATAACAAAAAAACAAATTCTACTCATCTCCCTCTGCTCTCTCGCCGTGCAGCTTACTTTTCTACAGCCAGCGCATGAGCCGAGAGCTAACATCCGCATGCATGCCATGGTGCACGACGCCACTGCCATGCGCCCACAGTCACGGGCATGCCAATGTCAGCTGCCAACCTCTGATTGGCTGTCAGCATGTATAGAAACGCAGGGACCCGAGAGGTTGCTGCACCGCTATACCCTTCAGCTAAATATGTGTCCCAGTATGCTCATCCAACTGAAGTATTATTATTATTTTTATTATTATTATTTATTTATATAGCGCCATTAGGTTCCATGGCGCTTTACATGAGGATAAGGGAGACAAGAACAAGTACACTACATCTAGGCGATCGGGACGTACAGGTACAGGAGGGGCAGGGACCCTGTCCACGAGGGCTCACAGTAGGCACTTGACACCCGGTAGTGATGTCTGCGACCATAATCGTCGCACCCCTGGATGGTGTGGACCAAGAGGACTAAATGTTGCAGCCCTACCGGGCTTTTTGCAAGTCATTCGTATGGTACAAAAATCCTGCGGTACACCTAATTCCTGTGTCTTTATATAATGTGTTTCAATTGCACAAGAAAATTGGAAACAAAGGATCTTACCTTGAATTTCAAGAAAAGATAATAAAACTTCTCATAATTGGAGACAAGGGGAATGTGTGGTGAAGAATGATCCAGTGGGGCCAGCAGCATTGTGCCCAGTCAGCATTTTCCCTTGCAAGAGCCACCTGAAAACCAAATAGGCCCAAAAGAGATGCAGGGTATGTTACAAAGATGGATTTAGGAGGGAAACCAGTTATCAGTGTCACACATGTCCTGATAAATCTGGCTTCTGCATTAGGGAATGCTCTGTCGCTACCACACATGCCTAGAATAACTAGATTGATTTTTTGTTTTTACCCTTACCATCTTCAGCCATTTTCTCTTTATTCACTTTCTATTTCTTCATCGCCCATTTATTAATTGGAACAAACACAAAAAATTAAACGTTAATACTCAGTATACACCAGCCAAGATCAATACTGCGAGAGGAATTTACCGAAATGGCACACATTTGATTTTTTTATGCCAGTTTCATTATGCCATGCCATCCAAAGCCACCTGAATGATTTTTTACTGTTTGGTGTTCGAGGACATGCCAAATTGTTCATGCGGATACCTACACACAAGCTGTTCCTGGAATAAGCTTTCTTATTTATTCAGGTATCATAAAACCCATTATACCTGCCAAAACTGTCCACATGTATTGTGACATGCTGCCTCGTCTGGTATTCTGTAAAAAGGATGCATTGTTCTGCATACGTTTCGGTGCCTAAGTTGCTGGGCAGGGACTTGTAGTGTGCCAGCGTGGCACTCTGTCCCTCTATAGAATTGAATGAGCTATAGATCCTTTTTTATGAAAAGAAATAAATACCGTGTGATAAAGGATCTCATCTATGCCAACATGCTATTGTTTCATTTCTTCATTTTAATCTGTTTATTGTAAATTTGAATGCTTTCGTTTTCCTTTTACCTATGTGCAGCAATGTAAAATTCAATAAAGTTTGTGGGAAAAAAAGTGCTCAGCATGCTTGAAATGTTCTTTTGCTGCGTGTGACCATTCTCTGGCTTTGCGACATTGTTGTTACATTCCTCCATTTTGAAACATGTGCCTTTCATATCAGTGCCATTTTCCCCAGCTCCCAACAGTTGAATGTATTGACAGGAGAGTACACAGTATAATTCTCATTCAGCTGGGGACATTGTACTTATCTATTACAGTTGAAATCAGGATTTACATCCACTATATAAAGAGACAGCCCATGTAAGTTTTTCTCACTATCTGACATGGAATCGAACAAACCTCTCCGTTTTGAGGTCAATTAGGATTACCATCATTTATAGTTGCTAAATGCCAGAATAATGAGGAGAAATTTTAAGGCATCTTATTACTTTTTGCAAGGTCACAAATTTATATGCACTTAAGATTATTATATGCCTTTAAGCAATTAGGGACCATTCATGATGTCATGTGTTTGGAGCTTCTGATAGGTTTATTGGCAACATCTGAGTTCATTACAGATGTGGATTGTTTTAATGAACATCTAAAATACACTGCTTCTATCATGGGTAACTGATTGCAGTCTTCTTGAACTGTTGTGGACTGATTTGATATGTTTAATTCCTGTTGGTAAACTCAGAGTTAATGTCAGTAGCTGCTGCAGCATTGTTTCTCGTGTGTTGCGGCTCTGCAGGTGGGATGTTGTGGTGATCACTCCCCCAGCTGTTACATAATTCCTTTCTGCCAGCTTGGTGTCTACCGATAGAGTTCACTCTATGCTAAGGCTGTGATTTGTGTAGATGCCAAGTGCTGCTCTGCTGGAGCTCTTAATGTTTGCTGCGGGTAGTTGCTTGCTCCTTATCTTGACCCCTAGTGGAGGTGAGGGATTATAGTCCAGGGCTGGATAAGAACAGTGACAAGGTTGGCATCCCGGACATCTCCATCATAAGTGGTAACTCCTGGAACAGGTGTCTGCTATGGGACCCATGTCTACAGGGTTGGGTTAGACTAGCTTCCCTGATTCCCTTAACCCATCTCTGCTTTCTTGCTACTACTCTACTTGTATGCTACTAGCAACCTGTGACAGCTTCTTTGTGTAGCATCATGGGAAAGTCTAAAGAAATCAGGCAAGATATCAGGAAGAGAATTGTGGACTTGTACAAGTCTAGTTCATCCTTCAGCGCAATTTCCAGATACCTGAAGGTGCCTCGTTCATCTGTACAAATAATTATACGCACGTACAAACAAAATGGAAATGTCCAACCATCATACCGCTCATGAAGGAGACAGGCTCTGTGTCTCAGAGAGGAACATGCTTTCATCCATCATGTGCATATCAACACAAGAACAAAAACAAAATACCTTGTGAAGATGATGGAGGAAGCTGGTAAGATTGTGTCATTATCCACGTGAAACTAGTACTGTATCAACATGAGCTGTAAGGCCACTCTGCCAGGAAGAAGTCATTACTGTAAAAGAAAGATAAAAAAGCCAGATTAATTTATGCAAATGCACACAGAAACATAGACCTACATTTTTGGAGACATGTCCTTTGGTCTTTTGAAACTAAAATGGAACTGTTTGACCATAATGACCATCGTTACATTTGGAGGAAAAAGGGAGACGCTTGGAAGCCTAAGAACACCATCCCAACTGTCAAACACAGGGGTGGCAGCATCATGTTGGGGGTTTGTTTTGCTGCAGGAGGGACTGGTGCACTTCACAAAATAGATGGTATAATGAGGAAAGAAGATTATGTGGCAATACTGACGCAACATCTCAAGTCATTAGTGAGGAAGTTAAAGCTTGGGCAGAAATGGGTCTTCCAAATAGACAATGACCCAAAGCACACTGCCAAACTGGTTACAAAGTGGCTTAAGGATAACAAAGCCAATGTTTTGAAGTGGCCATCAAAAAGCCCTGATCTCAATCCTATTGAAAAATTATGGGCAAAGCTGAAAAGGTAGGTGCAAGCAAGGCGACCTACAAACATGGCTCAGTTACACCAGTTCTCTCAAGAGGAATGGGCACAGATTCCTGCCAACTATTGTGAGAAGCTTGTGGGAGCATATCCAAAACGTTTGACCCAAGTCATACAGTTTAAGGGCAATGGTACCAAATACTAATGAAATGTATGTAAACTTGTAACTTTGGAGAAAGTAATAAAAATGCCTTAAAACATTTTCTCTCTCTCATTATTCTGGAATTGGCAAATATTAATAATTATGGCAATCCTAATCGACCTAAAACGGAAAAGGTTTATTCTGATTTCATGTCAGATAGTGAGAAAAACATGCATGTGTGTCTTTATATAGTATATGTAAAATTCTGGTTTCAACTGTATATATACATCTATATATATATATATATATATATATATATATATATATATACCTACCTAACACATCCAGAAATCTACAGGCCATTAACCCTCATGCACTCACAGACACCCTCATGTCATTTCTGTCTCCAATCTCCTCAATCTCCTGTCCATACCAGGCAGTAAATCACTACAATGACACTCTCAGAAGCTCCCTGGACCAAGTAGCACCCCTCACCTTCAGAACCTCCAAACAGAGAACCAATCAGCCTTGGCTCACATCACAAACTCGACTCCTCCAACGATGCTCTAGGAGTGCTGAACGTCTATGGAGGAAAACTCGCTCACCAGGAGACTTTATCAACTATAAATTCATGCTCAAAACTTACAACTCTGCCCTTCACCTTGCCAAACAGACCTACTTCACCACCCTGGTCTCCTCACTATCCAACAATCCAAAAAAACTCTTTGACATCTTTCACTCTCTCCTCAGTCCTAAAGTGCAGGCCCCCATCCCTGACCTCTGTGCTGATGACCTGGCTTCCTACTTCATGGAGAAAATAGACAACATCCGCCAGGTAATCAGCTCTCAGCCTCCATCGCTGCCACCCCCATTCTTCCCCACATCTCCTCCGGTTCACTTTCCACATTTGACCCAGTCACAGAAGAAGAAGTCTCCAGGCTCCTCTCTTCCTCTCATCTCACCACATGCACTACTGACCCCATTCCCTCACACCTGCTCCAGTCCCTCTCTCCAGTCGTCACAACTCATCTAACCAAAATCTTCAATCTCTCTCTTCTGGCATCTTCCCCTCCTCCTTCAAACACTCGATCATTACTCCATTATTAAAGAAAACCACTCTCGACCCATCCTGCACAAATAACTACAGACCAGTCTCCAATCTCCCCTTCATCTCTAAACTCCTGGAGCGCCTGGTCTACTCCCGCCTCACCGAGTACCTCTCCACCCACTCTCTTCTAGATCCATTACAGTCTGGTTTCCGCCCCCTTCACTCTACAGAAACTGCCCTCAACAAAGTGACCAATGACCTTCTGACAGCAAAACGTAATGGTGACCACTCTCTTCTTATTCTCCTTGACCTCTCTGCAGCTTTTGACACTGTCGACCATCAGCTCCTACTCTCTATACTGCACTCCATTGGCATAAAGGACGCTGCTCTCTCCTTGCTCTCCTCCTATCTTTTTGACCGCTCTTTCAGTGTATCTTTTGCTGGCTCCAGTTCTTCCCCTCTTCCTCTCACTCTTGGAGTCCCTCAGGGTTCAGTCCTTGGCCCTCTCCTCTTCTCTCTCTACACAGCCCCGATTGGACAGATCATCAGCATATTTGGCTTTCAGTACCATCTTTATGCTGATGACACACAATTATACACTTCAGCCCCTGACCTTACCCCTGCGGTATTAAAGAACACCAATGACTGTCTAGCTGCAGTTTCCAATATCATGTACGCTCTCTATTTGAAACTGAACCTTTCCAAAACTGAACTTCTTCTGCTCCCCCCATCCACTAACCTCCCTATATCTGACATCTCTCTCAGTTTGCGCAAGCACAATAACACCTAGGCAGCAGGCTCGCTGTCTGGGTATTATGTTTGACACTGATCTCTCCTTCTCCTCCCACACACAATCTCTCGTCCACTCCTGTCGCTTACACCTGAAGAATATCTCTAGAGTCCGCCCCTTTCTCACCATGGAAACAACAAAAACCCTCACCGTGGCCCTAATCCACTCCCGCCTTGACTATTGCAATTCTCTATTAAGCGGCCTTCCCCTCACCAGACTTTCTCCTCTCCAGTCCACCCTTAATGCAGCACCCATCTGCCCAATCGTTACTCAGATGCCTCTGCTCTGTGCCAATCATTGCACTGGCTGGCCGTACACTACAGGATCAAATTCAAATTGCTTGTTCTCACCCACAAAGCTCTTCACAGCGCAGCACCCCCTACATCTCCTCCCTCATCTCTGTCTATCACCCCACCCGTTCTCTATGTTCTTCAAATGACCTTCGACTAACATCTGCACTAATCCGATCCTCCCACTCCCGGCTCCAAGACTTCTCCAGAGCTGCACCAATCTTCTGGAATGCTTTACCCCAAGAAATCAGGACTATCCACAACTTGCATGGCTTCAGACGATCCCTAAAAACACATCTTTTTAAGGCGGCCTATCATACTCCCTAATAGAAGTCCTTTGTACTATAGATAGTGAATGGGCTATCTCTCTTGACATTACTCTTCTTCAAACTCCACCAAACCAAAAAGGTTTACACAGACTGTCTGATGACCATCCATGTAAGCTTATTTCTATCCCCCATTTCCTCAAGATGCCTGGACCATGAGTGCAATAAGCCCCTGTACCTTGTGCAACCCCTGTCCCGTTGTCGATTGTAAGCTCTTTTGAGCAGGGTCACCTTCATTTCATGCTTTATTTATTGTATTTTCTTTGTTACATTGACTCTATGCCTATTGTTTGTTATCCAATTATTGTACTATATTTGCTCTCTACTGTAATTACCTACTGTATTATATTTTCTGTACTCTAACCCCTACATTGTAAAGCGCAGCGGAATATGTTGGCGCTATATAAATAAAGCTATTATTATTATTATTACAATGTATATATATATATAATACGGTATACAGTTGTGGCCAAAAGTATTGACACCCCTGCAATTCTGTCAGATATTACTCAGTTTCTTCCTGAAAATGATTGCAATCACAAATTCTTTGGTATTATTATCTTCATTTAATTTGTCTTCAATGAAAAAACGCGAAAAGAATTCTCCTAAAGCCAAATTGGATATAATTTCACACCAAACATAAAAAAGGGGGTGGACAAAAGTATTGGCACTGTTAGAAAAATCATGCGATGCTTCTCTAATTTGTGTAATTAACAGCACCTGCAACTTACCTGTGGCACCTAACAGGTGTTGGCAATAACTAAATCACACTTGCAGCCAGTTGACATGAATTAAAGTTGACTCAACCTCTGTCCTGTGTCCTTGTGTGTACCACATTGAGCATGGAGAAAAGAAAGAAGCCCAAAGAACTGAGGACTTGAGAAACCAAATTGTGAGGAAGCATGAGCAATCTCAAGGCTACAAGTCCATCTCCAAAGAACTGAATGTTCCTGTGTCTACCGTGCGCAGTGTCATCAAGAAGTTTAAATCCCATGGCACTGTGGACGGAAAAGAAAAATTGACGAGAGATTTCAACGCAAGATTGTGCGGATGGTGGATAAAGAAACTCAACTAATATCCAAACAAGTTCAAGCTGCCCTGCAGTCCGAGGGTACATCAGTGTCAACCCGTACTATCCGTCGGCGTCTGAATGAAAAGGGACTGTATGGTAGGAGACCCAGGAAGATCCCACTTCTTACCCCGAGACATAAAAAAGCCAGGCTGGAAATTGCCAAAACTTACCTGAGAAAGCCTAAAACGTTTTGGAAGAATGTTTTCTGGTCAGATCAGTCAAAAGTAGAGCTTTTTGGGCAAAGGCATCAACATAGAGTTTACAGGAAAAAAAAAGAGGCATTCAAAGACAAGAACTCGGTCCCTATAGTCAAACATGGCGGGGGTTCCCTGATGTTTTGCGGTTGCTTTGCTGCCTCTGGCACTGGACTGCTTGACCGTGTGCATGGCATTATGAAGTCTGAAGACTACCAACAAATTCTGCAGCATAATGTAGGGCCCAGTGTGAGAAAGCTGGGTCTCCCTCAGAGGTCATAGGTCTTCCAGCAGGACAATGACCCAAAACACACTTCAAAAAGCACTAGAAAATGGTTTGAGAGAAAGCACTGGAGACTTCTAAGGAGGCCAGCAATGGGTCCAGATCTGAATCCCATAGAACACCTGTGGAGAGATCTAAAAATGGCAGTTTGGAGAAGGCACCCTTCAAATATCAGGGACCAGGAACAGTTTGCCAAAGTACAATGGTCTAAAATTTCAGCAGAGCATTGTAAGAAACTCATTGATGGTTACCGGAAGCGGTTGATCGCAGTTATTTTGGCTAAAGGTTGTGCAACCAACTATTAGGCTGAGGGTGCCAATACTTTTGTCTGGCCCATTTTTGGAGTTTTGTGAGAAATGATCAATGTTTTGCTTTTTGCTTCATTCTCTTTTGTGTTTTTTCATTGATGGCAAATGAAATGAAGATAACAATACCACAACTGTATATATATCTAATATATAAAGCTGAATGTGTGTACGTGTGTGTGTGTGTGTGTGTGTGTGTGTGTGTGTGTGTGTGTGTATGTATGTATGTATGTATGTATGTGACTCACCGTGGCCGGCTGACTCCGGTTTAGACAGGCGATGCTTCCTTCCTCCTTGTCACGGGTGGACCGCGCCTGCCGGTAGTGGGGCCCGGTGTAGTGCAGATCAAAAGTGAAGACGTCTTGGTGGAACAGATTAAAGGGTTTTTTAATTTATTCGTGACGCCACCTATGAGTAGTTCGGTAAGGACTACCGACGCTGCGGAACCTCCGGGGGATGGACAGCAGCAAGATGTTACGCTCCCCACAGGCTGAGCGGTGATCCCCGGAGGCTGGAGCTGCTTAAGATGTTGTGCGGCAGCTGCGGTTACCTTGTAGTGCGGACGGACAGTTCATAAGGAAGCACGGACACAGAAAGTCTCTGCAACGGGTCTTTACTGTAACCAGCAGGCAGTACATGGCATACAGTGGTTGAGTAGTAGACCGGGTGGACTCAGCAGTGATGGTGTCCCTTAGAAATCCGCAGTGTTCCTCCATCTAACTAATTGGTTGCCAGTGTCGCCCAGGAATACCAGATCGGGTACGGGGAGGCTGCTTCAATGCCCTATCCATGATGTACGTTCTGGATGTTTTGGGGAGCCTTGGATCCCTCAGTGGGTACACCGCTGGTTAGACGACTGGAAGTTGGCTGGTGGTGGGGTGCTCCTTTGAAGCTGCTCCTCCACGCTTCTGGTTCGCGTAGCAGAGGTGAACTGCTGCCAGCTTCGGTACCAGTGAACCGGCTGTGAGTTGTGGGCACGGGAGTCTTTTGGGAACCCGTGTAGATAATGCCCAATCCCGGTAGTTAAGGCCTCAGGTGCTGACACCCGACCGGTGACGGCCCAGGGGCCCGCACGGGGTGCGGAGCCCCCACTCCTCTCCAAGTTCTGTGTTCTAGGCTCTGCTCTAGATTCCAGACTCCTTCAGTTCTGTCTAGGCTATTGTGTGTTCTACTACACTTCCCTAACACTCCACCCACCAGGACCTATGATTGTCCCTCTGTTCTAGGTGATGCATGTAGGGTTGGATTTCTATGTTAACCGGATCATTGCTGAGTCAGAGAATATTGCGGCTGCATTTATGGCTGCAATACCCTCTTGTGACGCACTCGTTGCAGGGCGCCACACTCCCCCTTGGTTGAATACGCTTGTTCCCAAGCGTCACACTACCCACGTTACAGAGGTTTTTTTTTTATTTTATAACAGGTTATACACTTTTATTAATGACAGGTCATTGTATGGCATAAAAGTGAGGTAGACAAGTAAACAGGTAAAACACTTAGTGCGGACCCGGCGGGCGGTTGGCTGTTCTTAGATAAAAGTTCAGGCTATAGTCGTGGGATCACACAGTCAGTGATTAACAGGAACAGAGTCATTGAATGAGTTCAAGTTTTAAAAGTCACTGGCACTGAGAACGATGGCGCACCCGGATAGCGAACCACCCATCTGGACAAGCATAGCGTTCGTAGGTGATTACATCGCCCCGGTACAGGTCGCGATCGGGATGATATCTCGGCAAGTTTGACTCAACGTCCGGCGCCCCACAAACACCTCCTCATTCAAACCCACCTCCCAAGCGAACCCCCACCCGGTATGTAAGTTAAAGGTGGAAATTCTACCTTCACGGCGGAGTTCATCAGGCAGCGGCGGCTGGCGGCGGGCCTCGGCACGGGCCTGCATGTTGGCGCGTTCACGGGCTTGCCACTCCTCTCGTCGTCTCTGGCGTACATCTCCGTTGTTACGGCTCAGGGTGTAGAGATGAGTAATGGAGCTGGTGGTTTGGCGGGAAGCTTGAACTTGACGGGCTGTCTGGACCGGCACCCGGTGGAACGGCACAGGGGAAGGTGTCAGCATTGCACCCGACCAGTGTACCCGAGCTGTATGCCCGGTAGGAAGTTCCTCGGTGTCTCCCCAAGCGAACCCGGTGTCGAAATCCTCAGCGGTGCTGCGGGTCTCGTCGTCATCCTCTCCGACCTCTTCCTCGATGACCACATCAGGCTGCTCGTTGGCTGGAGATGTTGAAGTCAGTTCCGTTGTACAACAGGGCGGTGGTGCTGCGGATCCTTCCACAGAGACGTCCTGCAGGGCTTCCAGGCTGCCTGCCTCTTCATCTGTAGCTGTTGGTAGAGGGGTCTCAATCCCGGTTACCAGGTAGGCCTCTGCAATTGCAAGGGAAGCCTCCGGTACGGGGACGAAACAAGCGACTGTCTCGGTAGTGGTGAAACACGTCGCGGGTTCCTCGGCGGGAACCTGGTAAAGGTCAAGTTCTTCCATGGAGCGTATTGGAAGCTCCGGCTCAGGAACCGGGTCGGTTGCGATATTAGTCGCTGGAACGGGTCGAGTTGTGGCCCTCGCGGGAATGATACAGTCTATGGGCTCCGGTGACGAAGCAGGACAGGTGGTAGGCGACGGTGAGGCGGTCGAGAAGCTGGTGACGTCGTCTGGGCTTGGAGTAGCTGTACCCGGTCGGCTCTGCTGCATCGCATGATGTAGTCGTCTGCCTAGGGTCGCGCTCCAGCTGCGAATCGTCCATTCTACTGTCTCGATTAGTCGCACCCGGAGGTCTTGTAGAGCCTCTAGCCAGAAGTCGGGGCTGCCGTCTATGGTAAGGGCAGGATCCGGACCCGGTTGGCCGATGGCTGCTCTGGCCTCCGCCTCGACCTCCCGCATTAGGTCTTGGAGTCTCATGCTGGCCATTCTCTTCTTCGGAGGGAAACCACACCCATTCAACCGGTAAGCGTTCTGGTAGAGCTGGTGAAGAAGGTCTGTGACACTCCCATTTCCTGTGGGCTTTTGTAGTCCAATCGTGGGAAAAGTCTTTGGGGTCCGCCCCCATGGTTGATTCGAGCAATCAGGGCGGACAAAGAGTTTGGCGCCTTTTGTCTTTAGCCCTCCCACGATGAGGGGGGGGGTTGACTCACTCCTACGCTTGCACGTGGCGGATTCTTGTGGCGGGAACGCCATCTTGGGCGCCATCTTGGCCCGATGGTGAAAAGGCGGGAAAGTTCTTTTAGGGACGAACAAAGTCCAAATTGTAGACAATAAAGTCCATTTTAAGCACATTATACCCGTTGGGTAACGGGCCTGCTCGTATCCTGTTCGTGACGCCATTTTCTGACTCACCGTGGCCGGCTGACTCCGGTTTAGACAGGCGATGCTTCCTTCCTCCTTGTCACGGGTGGACCGCGCCTGCCGGTAGTGGGGCCCGGTGTAGTGCAGATCAAAAGTGAAGACGTCATGGTGGAACAGATTAAAGGGGTTTTTAATTTATTCGTGACGCCACCTATGAGTAGTTCGGTAAGGACTACCGACGCTGCGGAACCTCCGGGGCTGGACAGCAGCAAGATGTTACGCTCCCCACAGGCTGAGCGGTGATCCCCGGAGGCTGGAGCTGCTTAAGATGTTGTGCGGCAGCTGCGGTTACCTTGTAGTGCGGACGGACAGTTCATAAGGAAGCACGTGAAAACAATTATGAGCGCACTCCTCTTTTTATATAGTGGGTGCTAGCTTCAGAAATACATGTAATTATTAAACCAATAAATCCACTGCACACCACAAAACCTGGAATTGCCAAAATGGCTGTGTGAATATATTTCATCTTATGTATAGGAATCTAAGAAATATTAGTAAGATATCAAAAGCTGTCCCTGGTCTAAAAGGAAAATACGTGAAAGCATTAGTTTGATTCCATAGCTATGATATCATAAGCCCAGAAGCTATTTACAGAGCTCTCTCACCTGTTCTGGGTCCTATCTCACCCTCTGGACTGCAACTGTGAAATGTGGAATGGGAAAATGCCCTAATGTAATTAAAATCGTGCATCTTAAAGGGGATGTACTAAGACACTAGGTGTAACCCTGCCTTTAAAGGGTAAAGGTAAGAGTGTGAATGTTCTCCTAGCTATACTGGGTGGGGTGCAGCTCAAATAACCTTATATATGTGAAAACAATTATGAGCGCACTCCTCTTTTTATATA
Source organism: Allobates femoralis (assembly GCA_033576535.1). Lineage (NCBI taxonomy): Eukaryota > Metazoa > Chordata > Amphibia > Anura > Aromobatidae > Allobates > Allobates femoralis. The sequence goes on from JARQOC010000004.1 coordinate 209,123,416, forward strand.
GTGGGTGCTAGCTTCAGAAATACATGTAATTATTAAACCAATAAATCCACTGTGCAGTGGATTTATTGGTTTAATAATTACATGTATTTCTGAAGCTAGCACCCACTATATAAAAAGAGGAGTGCGCTCATAATTGTTTTCACATATATAAGGTTATTTGAGCTGCACCCCACCCAGTATAGCTAGGAGAACATTCACACTCTCACCTTTACCCTTTAAAGGCAGGGTTACACCTAGTGTCTTAGTACATCCCCTTTAAGATGCACGATTTTAATTACATTAGGGTATTTTCCCATTCCACATTTCACAGTTGCATTCCAGAGGGTGAGATAGGACCCAGAACAGGTGAGAGAGCTCTGTAAATAGCTTCTGGGCTTATGATATCATAGCTATGGAATCAAACTAATGCTTTCACGTATTTTCCTTTTAGACCAGGGACAGCTTTTGATATCTTACTAATATTTCTTAGATTCCTATACATAAGATGAAATATATTCACACAGCATAAGGAAGCACGGACACAGAAAGTCTCTGCAACGGGTCTTTACTGTAACCAGCAGGCAGTACATGGCATACAGTGGTTGAGTAGTAGACCGGGTGGACTCAGCAGTGATGGTGTCCCTTAGAAATTCGCAGTGTTCCTCCATCTAACTAATTGGTTGCCAGTGTCGCCCAGGAATACCAGATCGGGTACGGGGAGGCTGCTTCAATGCCCTATCCATGATGTACGTTCTGGATGTTTTGGGGAGCCTTGGATCCCTCAGTGGGTACACCGCTGGTTAGACGACTGGAAGTTGGCTGGTGGTGGGGTGCTCCTTTGAAGCTGCTCCTCCACGCTTCTGGTTCGCGTAGCAGAGGTGAACTGCTGCCAGCTTCGGTACGAGTGAACCGGCTGTGAGTTGTGGGCACGGGAGTCTTTTGGGAACCCGTGTAGATAATGCCCAATCCCTGTAGTTAAGGCCTCAGGTGCTGACACCCGACCGGTGACGGCCCAGGGGCCCGCACAGGGTGCGGAGCCCCCGCTCCTCTCCAAGTTCTGTGTTCTAGGCTCTGCTCTAGATTCCAGACTCCTTCAGTTCTGTCTAGGCTATTGTGTGTTCTACTACACTTCCCTAACACTCCACCTACCAGGACCTATGATTGGCCCTCTGTTCTAGGTGATGCATGTAGGGTTGGATTTCTATGTTTAAATTAATTATGTACAGGATGACACTGGAGCTGGCCGTCAAGATATTGACGGACACGAAGTAGTGTGCTCATACACCACTGAGTGTCCGTGTGCTGCTAGGAAACCCCTGAGGACCTCCGTGTAGGAATACCTCTATGGCTGAGACACTCGCCCTTACACGTAAAATAAATAGAATTTTGGGGTTCAGCGCACTGAATATAAAAACGGCGTATAAAAATTAATCTATATTCATTAAAAATTAAAAATTTTTTTTATTGATTTCTCGTGCTGCCATGTATTATATGAAAAACATTAAAAGCGATAAATATGTATCAAAGAGGATCCATTCAGGGAATATGTGTCATCAGAAATTTCTGTAGGCCTTATTCTATAGTCCTGACGTCGGTGCTATGGATTACTTCGTTTGTTTTATTTTATTATTCTTTTGATAATCCTATAGGAAATGAAATTTAGTGTGTAAGAATGGCTATATGAGACCTGCATAAAGGAGATGTCTTTTGAGAAGGTGAGCACGGCGGTTGCCTACCTTTCTGATGGATAGGGGTTATTTGTCAGCTGTCGTATTGTTTTCTACGATTCTCCCTGTAGCGATAGGTTTATACTTAAAATCTGAAACACGAGTGAAAGTATAACTTATAAGGTCTATGGGAGTAGTTTTACACCCTAAATGGTGCAGACATTGCTAGAAAATAAAGTATAAAACCAAAAATATAGCGTTGATACCTGTATACAAAGGGATGTAACCTTCTAATATTCTCCTAAGATCGAGGATGCAGTTCTTAATTCTGAAGATACAGATATCAAACACTATAAGCCACTTGCTGTGTAATCTAATATAACATATAGATTAAATAAGCAGTTTTTTTCTTTCTTTTTATTTACCAGGGGGATCTTACGGTAATTAGTAGATCTTTAGTAAGGTGATCCTCCCATGTGTATAAATCTGTGGAAAGAGTGTCAGGATTAATTGTGTGTTTTTTAATTCCTGTGATTCTTCAACATAATAGCCTACAGGAGATTGTTGATTAATCTTATGTGGTCTAACCTTTAGAAGGATGCCATATTCATAGTAAAAGCAAAGGGTAGAAAGATTGTTCAAATGTCCTGTGTGGTGCTTTCACCTGAAACCAGTGCTTTCCCAGGTCTTGTACATGCGGCTGGCTTCAAGTCAGAAGGGAGAGCAGGAGCCAGACACGCTGGCCCGCGCTGTGCGACGGTGTGGCGTCTTCTGGGTTGCGGTCTCGGGTTTGGCTACGTCACACTGTCAGCTAATCGTCTGCGTCATCTAGGGTCGGTGCCTACATCACACTGTCAGCTAATCGTCTGCGTCATCTAGGGTCGGTGTCTAGGGGCTGGACTGCGTCTGACAAGTGCTGTAAGTGCTGTAATGCTGGAGAGGTTGCACAGAAGTGCGGTCTCTGAACTGACAGGTCTGGAGATCGACCGGTTTCAAAGGGAAACGCCCTTCTTCCACAGGACATTTGAACAATCTTTCTACCCTTTGCTTTTACTATGAATATGGCATCCTTCTAAAGGTTAGACCACATAAGATTAATCAACAATCTCCTGTAGGCTATTATGTTGAAGAATCACAGGAATTAAAAAACACACAATTAATCCTGACACTCTTTCCACAGATTTATACACATGGGAGGATCACCTTACCAAAGATCTACTAATTAAGATCCCCCTGGTAAATAAAAAGAAAGAAAAAAACAGTTTATTTAATCTATATGTTATATTAGATTACACAGCAAGTGGCTTATATTGTTTGATATCTGTATCTTCAGAATTAAGAACTGCATCCTCGATCCTAGGAGAATATTAGAAGGTTACATCCCTTTGTATACAGGTATCAACGCTATATTTTTGGTTTTATACTTTATTTTCTAGCAATGTCTGCACCATTTAGGGTGTAAAACTACTCCCATAGACCTTATAAGTTATACTTTCACTCGTGTTTCAGATTTTAAGTATAAACCTATCGCTACAGGGAGAATCGTAGAAAACAATACGACAGCTGACAAATAACCCCTATCCATCAGAAAGGTAGGCAACCGCCGTGCTCACCTTCTCAAAAGACATCTCCTTTATGCAGGTCTCATATATCCATTCTTACACACTAAATTTCATTTCCTATAGGATTATCAAAAGAATAATAAAAGAAAACAAACGAAGTAATCCATAGCACCGACGTCAGGACTATAAAATAAGGCCTACAGAAATTTCTGATGGGACATATTCCCTGAATGGATCCTCTTTGATACATATTTATCGCTTTTAATGTTTTTCATATAATACATGGCAGCACGAGAAATCAATAAAATATTGTTTTAATTTTTAATGAATATAGATTAATTTTTATACGCCGTTTTTATATTCAGTGCGCTGAACCCCAAAATTCTATTTATTTTACGTGGATTTCTATGTTAACCGGATCATTGCTGAGTCAGAGAATATTGCGGCTGCATTTATGGCTGCAATACCCTCTTGTGACGCACTCGTTGCGTCGCAACTACAGCCACAAAATTTTGCACAGTCACACATCTGGACCCCGAGAGCATCATAGGCTATGTTGTGAGGCGAAATTTTAACCCTGCGCGTTCCAGTTCACCAAACAATTTTGCTCCTATCTACATAATGGGGAAAAAGTGAATAGACAAGTGTTGGAGGAAAATCGACAGCTGTCAGCTATAGCCACAAAATTTTGCACAGTCACACGTCTGGACCCCGGGAGCATCATAGGCTATGTTGTGAGGCGAAATTTTAACCCCGCGCATTCCAATTCACCAAACAATTTTGCCCCTACATAATGCCTCTACATAATGGGGAAAAAGTGACAGTTACCAGTTGACAGTTGTGAATGAGAGGGGCTTAATGATAGCACCAAAGACTAACAGCAGATACCAGCATATAGTCACTAAGGTGGGGCCCCAACATGAGATATTCACCACGCACGGGGACATGTATACACACCACATGCACACAAAGAGTAACAGCAAGTGTATAGTCGCTAAGGTGCAGCCCCAACATTGGATACTCACCACGCATCCGAACAAACACACACACCACAAAGAGACACACACAACACAGAGGCACACACACACACCCCTAAGAGTACACACACCCTATAGCGACACATGCACTCACCCCACAGGGACACACACACACCACAAAGAGACACACACAACACAGACACATACATCACACAGTCCTCCCCCACAAGGACACACACATAGCCACCCTATAGGGACACATGCACTCACCCCACAGGGACACACACACACACACACCACAAAGAGACACACACACACCACACAGACCCCCCCCACAAGGAAACACACACATACACACCCTATAGGGACACATGCACTCACCACACAGGGACACACACACACACACCACAAAGAGACACACACAACACAGAGACACACACACCCCACACAGACACCCCCCCCCCCACAGGGACACACATACACCCCCTATAGGGACTCATGCACTCACCCCACAGGAACACACACACACCACAAAGAGACACACACAACAGAAACACATACCACACAAAAATCCCCCCCACAGGGACACACACACACCACACAGACAGACACAGATGTGCACAAATCACCTCACACAACTCGCCTCATACGTGTGCTATCTTTAATTTCAACATGAGATATTCACCACGCACGGGGACATGTATACACACCACATGCACACAAAGAGTAAGAGCAAGTGTATAGTCGCTAAGGTGCAGCCCCAACATTGGATACTCACCACGCACCTGAACAAACACACACACACCACAAAGAGACACACACAACACAGAGACACACACACACCCCCACGGGGACACACACACACCCTATAGCGACACATGCACTCACCCCACAGGGACACACACACACCACACCACAAAGAGACACACACAACACAGACACACACACCACACAGACCCCCCCCACAGGGACACACACACATAGCCACTCTATAGGGACACATGCACTCACCCCACCGGGACACACACACACACACCACAAAGAGACACACACCACACAGACACCCCCACACACAGGGACACACACACATACACACCCTATAGGGACACATGCACTCACCCCACAGGGACACACACACACCACAAAGAGACACACACAACATAGATACACACACACACATCACAGACCCCCCCCCCACTAGGACACACACACATACACACCCTATAGGGACACATGCACTCACCCCACAGGGACACACACACACCACAGAGACACACACAACAGAGACACACACCACACAGACCCCCCCACAGGGACACACACATACACACCCTATAGGGACACATGCACTCACCCCACAGGGACACACAACACCACACAGACACAGATGTGCACAAATCACCTCACACAACTCGCCTCAGACATGTGCTATCTTTAATTTCCAAACATAAACATCTGATTAAAAACAGCCAATGTGCAACACATGTGCCATGTAGGAAATTAAGGCAGATGTCAGTCACATGAACTGTCTATTATGTGTATGTGTGAGGTAACATATACTGCCCGGCCAGGGGGAGGGTTTACTGTTGGCTGGAGATTTATTAGGCTGCCTATAGCAACCAATCACAGCTCAGCTTCTATTTTCTTACAGGTCATAAATATGACATTTATGACATTCTATTTTGTTATAGCTAACAGCAGTAATTTATTAACCCGAGCGTAGCCGGGTACTACAGCTAGTATTTATATATATATGCAGTATGCTGCTTAGGTCTTAACGATACACCATTATTTCTTAAGAGTGCCATATTGATTTTCAATTTGACAATAAATCCTCAGATAGAATTATGTAGAAATGTAAATTTTGAAATAGGGTCAATAAGTCATATTGGGTTCACAGGACAAAAGTGCCTTAGCGCCCGCGCTGCTGCTCAAGAAGTCACCAGAATCACCGGAATGTCTGGGATAAATGTTTCTCATAACCTCATCAGGTGAGCAGTTTTCATTGCGTTGATACCACCAATGTTTTAAGAGATAAGACCCTATTTGCGCATTCTCATCTCCACAGATTTAGTCATGTTGCACGTTTTTTCTAAAATGCTATAATCATTTGTGCTGAATTTACGACCTAAAAATCAGTCAAACTATACTAATGGGGGTTATGTCTAAGCACAGTAGGAATAGCGCCATAAATTTTGAGCGCTATTTCCTTATCTCTCACTACTACGTATGAAAACTTTGTACTAAAAATGACGTGCGGAAAAAAAAGAAAAGTTTTTTTTTCCCCACTCATTTTGACTAAATCCTAAAAATGTGGGCTCTAAAGACTCATTTCACACATTAATTCTTTAGGTGCTGCAGATACAAAGTGGGGTGAGTTGGTGTTTCAGCTGTTTTGCATGTCAAGAACTCTGCAAGTGCAACATGGTGGCAACAATATATTTCAGCCAAATATTTATTTCTGAATTAAAACATTGCTTCTTCCCTTCCAAGTCCTTTTGTGCGTCTAAACAGAAGCTTCTGATCACAAGTGGGTTATCATCGAACACTATACAGAGTGAGTAACAAACTGCGGGATCCCTTTTTTGTGTTATCTCTTGTAGAAGTGAAAAATTTGGGACTAAGAGAACATTTTCATGAAAAAAAATTTAATTTTTCTATATGATGACCTAATATTATCAAATTCTGTGTAGGACCTGTGGGTTTAATATGTTCACTGTACCCCTGGATAACATTTTTGAGGAGTTTAGTTTCCAAAACAGGGAAAGTTTAGGCACCTTAGGTGTCGTTCAAATGCGACATGGTGCCCACAATCTATTTCATCCAAATTTGGGTTACAAAATTGAAAATAGTGCTCCTTCCATTACGAGCCCTCCCATGTGTCCAAATATAGATTCCTGTACACATGTATCATCGCATTCATAATAATATAATATTTATTCATTTATATAGCGCTATTAATTCCATAGCACTTTACATACATGAGTAATGCTGTCTCTCTTGGGAGCTCACAATCTAAACATCCTATCATTGTCTTTACAATGTGGGAGGAAACTGGAGTGCCCAGAGGAAACCCACGCAAACACAGGGAGAACATACAAACTCCTTGCAGATGTTGTCCTTGGTGGGAATTGAACCCAGGACCTCAAGACCCCAGCGCTGCAAAGGCTACAGTGCTAACCACTTGAGCCACCATGCTGGGTCACAAATTGCAAGGTACAACTTCTTGTGCCACCCCTAGAAGTGAAAACATTGGGACTAAAACGATATTTTAGAGGAAATATTACAATTTTTTTTCAATACACCTTGCATTAATTACGGAGTAGCGGCTGAAAGGTTAAAACATTTCTGACAGTAGAAGTGTTTGAGGGGTGTTTTTTTTTTAATGGTGTCACTTTTGGAGAGTCTCCAATATATAGGCCCCTCAAAGTCCAATTAAATCTGAATCGTCCCTAAAGAAACTGGTTTTGCAATTTTCTCAAAGAAATTAGAAATCTCTTCTAAACTTTTTTTTCTTTTTGTATTTAAATAATTTTATTAAAGATTAAGCAATACATAGGGAAAAATTGTAGTTACAGAGGAATATACAGCTGAACAATTACATCCAAGGTTAAATATAATATCCACATTACAAAAGTTTAGTTCCCTATGTTGAACTGGGGAGGGAAAAGAGGAGAAAGTATAAATGGGGGGAGGGGTAACTGTGAACATAGAACTTGAGTAAGAACAATATTAAAGTGTACAGGGGAATATTTAACAGAAAGATATTTACGTTTTCTCTTTTTTCTTTTCAGAGAGCATAAGAAAAAGATCCTGTCACAGGGTTTCTCCCACTCCCACTATCAACACTGTGCACTGCCCGGTATTGTATAAGGTCCAGTACACCGCTCCACTTCTTGCGTTGTCAGAAAACATTACCGCTCCACCGCGCATGCACACACTTCTGGGTTGCATTCCACGCAATTCCGGAGTGCGTTCCACTACGCCGGACCGGACGTGATGCGGATTACATCACTTCCGCCAGCCGCACATAAAGCACAGCCCATGGACACCGCTCATTGCACTTGCCACGGCCCACCACGGACTTCATTACAAGGTAACATGTGAGCACTCCTGCATCTTTGCTTTTCATACATTGCTATTTCTGCTATTCTTGCTTCCACTATGCTTTCTTATGTAACCTTCCTATTATTACATCACAGGACCTTTTCCCTACAATTCCTGGCCGCAACCTTGACAACAAGCACTATAAGGTATTGATCCCTGGGTCTCTCCCACACTGTTTCTATGGATAGCAATATGATCCCTTACTTTACCCTTATTTCCTAGGTGCTTTCCAATCACCTCATCATAATCAACTACCTGTGGCCCAAGGTTTATACATCCCTGATGGTAAAACAATGATTAACACTATATTAATTCCCCTCTATTTGTATCCTTGATAACAGTATATTTCTATTTTGAACTAATATGGATACTGAACAGGCCTCTATACTATATCACCTTATTAATCCAGTTCCGATGCATGTGTATGTGGAGACCCCAAGGTACTCTCTCTATTTACATATTGTCTTGTTGATGCATTATATCATGCTTAATGTGATTACATTCTCTGGACCATATCCTATGATTCTTTAAGATACTTTGCCTCTATTAATAACTACTATTTCATTGATTTCATCAAAATAAAAGTCTCTTTTTTAAACCCTTTATTCTCTCTTCTTCTGCTTTTCTTCCTAACCTCTTATGATATTCTTCTCTACTCCTTTACCTATTGTAGTGTTATCATGTGTCGGTACCCATTCCATGTTATACTTCCATTTAGGTTCCTGACTTAACGGGTCTTTTGTATTAACTTTTCACCTAGATACACGTGAGGACACTTCAGTCTACTACATAGGTATTCTATGTAAATTTTGTTTCCTCATAAGAAAGCGCAGATGATTCCTATGATGCCGATATGGGTGTTGCCTTTGGCTCCTATACTGAGCCACCACCATTTTGTTCTCATATTATTTTCTTATTGATCTTGATTGTTGGTGTATAAACATATACTGTAATACATCCTAGATTGTGTACAATGTACAGTCTCTAGTTGTTACACTGCCTGTGTTTGCCATATGTATGTATTAGCATGCATTGATTCCTTTTTTCTGTATGTATTTATTATAGATAAATATACTTTGACAAAGACTCTGCCGAGTCAAAACTTAGTAACTGAACACTACTGTACTGTGTCACACCTATGTGAGCAATAAAACTGGACATTAATGATCATACGAGTCTATCACCATTTTTTCATACTTAATTGTGTGCCAAAGTACCATTCCTTACCAGTGTATTATTTACTTTGTGCACCTAATACAGTGAGTCACTCTTCATAATATTGATTACCACATAAAGTGACACTAGTCAGATTTGGAAAACGAGGCTTGATAATTAACATAAAAAGTGGCTCAGTCCCTAGGGGTTAAAGGAAAACTTGTCATGTGAAAAACACTATTAAAGAGGACCTGTCACCCCCTGCTGCATGGCAATCTAAATGCAGCACTGAATGCAGCATGTGTGCTGCATTCAGGGAAGGGGTCCCCCATGTGTCTGTGTGCTGTGTACCCCAAGATATAGCCTTATGAAAACTCACTGCTAAAAGTCATGAGGGCATTCCCTGGGGCTTGAGTCAGCTTGATTCACAGGGGCCATTTCCTCCCCCTCTGCCTCTCTGTGCCACCTCCTGCTGTGCATGCTCTGCCCTCCTCCTCTCCTGCTCTCTGTCTCTCATCCTGCCACACACAGCATGCAAATCATTTGTCCTGACATCAGCTCCAAATTCCTGCCCTGGTGTCTCAACAAAGCATAAACAGCACAGAAGGAGGCGGTACAGAGAGGCAGAGGGGGAGGGAATGGCCCCGTGAATTGAGCTGACTTCAGCACCAGGGAATGCCCTCCTTACTTTTAGCAGTGAGTTTGCCTAAGGCTATATCTTGTAGTACACAACACACAGACACATGGGGGACCCCTTCCCTGAATGCAGCAGACATGCTGCATTCAGTGCTGCATTTATATTGCCATGCAGCAGGGAGGTGACAGGTCCTCTTTAAACTACAAATAAGGAGTTATTCTGGTTAATAGCATTCTGAATCTGCCCGACACCCATATGAGGACTCCTGCTGCCAGGAGGAAATAAACTTTATTCTCCTGGCAGCGTTTGGCTTTCATCCATAGGGGTGACATCGATGCCATTTCAGTCACCACTCAATGTATAGTGAGCGGTGGCATTAACCACACCTCTGCCATTAACTGACAGCCGACTCTAATGCTCAGCAGGATTCCTGCTGCGGATGCCAGGCAGGTTCAGAACCCCATATCTGCTAGTTAATAGCATTAGCATTTTTTCACATGACAGGCTCTCTTTAAACTATGCATGATGAAGAGGCCTGAGTAGTCTCAAAAGCTGCTGTTTGTTGCCACCTTTTTAGTCCACTATTAAAAGGTATCAACTAGAGGTGAGTGACCTCATGACAGCTCGATACTCGGACAAGCATTGGGGTGCTCGGGTACGCTTGTTACTTGATCGAGTATCACGGGTGATAGAGCACCATGCTCAAATTCCAGCCCTGTATGTTTTGCAGCTGTGTGACAACCAATCAACACGTGGGGATTGCCTAGCAGACACGGTAATGCTGTAGCCATGTTGGGTACTTGATGTCATCACTGTGATTGGCCAGCCACACCCAATATAAGACCCAGTGATGCAATACTTGGCACACTCTCAGCTGTCTGCTTTATCATGGCTGGTTATAAAAAATAGGGGGTTCACCATGTCATTAATTTCATATATTTTTTTAAGCATAATAAGCCGCAGAATAAGTTGCACTAGGTGCAATTTCATTATATATGTTGGGCTGGGGGGTTATGCAATTATATCAGGATCTCCTTATCAATGCACAGGGGTTGGAATCATCACCTGTACAGCTGATTAAATGATCACCTATGCAATACTGATGGTGGGTTTACACGCTAGGATATCCTGAACGATATCCTTGAAACGTCACAGATTTGTGAACGTTGAAAAGATACTGTTCGGGCGTCGTTGTAAACCAACGATATAGGATGAAAAGATCGTTGGATTAGTCTTCCTAGATTTGAGATCCTGACCTCAAATCTATCGTTGTCCAATTAACGCTGCTTCAGGAAGCAGCATCGTTCAGTGCGACTGCTTTTGGAACGATATTGTTCAAACAGTTCCTATTCCTGCTGCTTTATTACATCGCTCACTCCTTCCTCTCCTATTTAACAGTTGCGCTGCCGCATAGGATATTGTTAACGATATCCTTGTTTGTGACAGCGCACCAACGCTCACGGTCACGTGATTGTTCCAAGGATATCGCTAACGATATCCTAGTGTGTAAACCCACCATTAGGAAAGCTGAAAACATGCAATGCTGGTGGCTCCTGAGGACTGGAGTTTGGGAATATTGCTCTACAGCATTCATAAAAACGCTGGAAAAAGGCATAAAAAACCCCAGAAAAATGTACTTATTTTGCCTCTGCATTTTTCCTGCCAAGATGTAGAAATTTTGCGGAGATTTCTGCAACCAAATACTCAACATGTACACATACTCCAAAGCTCTGACAACATTGCTCCCAGCAATCTGAGGGTCAGAGCTGTGTCCATGCATCCTCCCCATTCTGATCCCATTCCATGTGAGAGATCCCCAGTAGAGATGAGCAGACCCATGGAAGTTTGGGTTCTGGTGGTTCAACCAGATTTTGTATAAAATTCTGTTCTGAACCCAAGCTTGACCCAAACCTCATTAAAAGCCACTGATTGGGCGGTTCTGCTCTCTACCCACATACAGCCAGCCATAAACAAAGCACTTCCGGGGAAGGGATGATTATTTTTTTTCTTCATTTTATTTGTAGACACTACAGCTGATAACACTGATTTTTACCCCCATTGCACTGCAAGCGGTTTGCACTGGGCACCGAGCGTACCAAAGCACAGTGATGCTCGCTCCAGTGATTTGCGTACATAAAGCACCTCAACTCCAAACCTGAGCACTTAAAATTTTTGTAAAGTCTGCGTTCAGTGTTAAAAAGAAACTTAAAAGTTTGGTTCGCTCATCCCACTCCCCAGCTCTCCTGTGTCTTCTGGAAAAATGCTCGAGTTTCCCCTTGACAAGCATTACACTCTGTACTCACGTCAAGCGTCTGACCTGCTCAACTCAAGTACCGAGCATTCAAGCATTTTAGTGCCCGCACATCACTAGTATCAACCACTAAGAGAAACATCTTTGAATTTCTTAAAAACTTTTAAAAAACTATTTGTTCAATTCTATCCTCAGAATAGGCGATAACATATTGATCAAGGTTGAGTTCAACTGCCAGGACCCTTTTTGAATGGAGTAGTGCTCCTACACAAATGTCGCTCCATTTATTCCCTAGGGCATTCTAAAGCACTAAGCTTATATTTTTCCGCAGCCTAAACGAGAACGAATTGAGCAGTGGTCGGGTATCTGACCTACTGCTCCATTTTATAATGGGGACAAAAATTGTTCATTCTACTGATTGGTGCCATTCTACTGATTGGTGCCATTCTAATGATTGGTGCACTACCCAGCGGACGGACCGCCACCAATAAATATGTTAGTTGTGGTAAATCTAATTTTCTGTTTGGGTCAAAGTTTTAGCCATGTTCATGCATATATATGTATATACTGTATGTAGGTTAATATACATTTTTTATTTAGTAATTTAGGTTTTATTTGCACACATCAAGACTGCAAAAATCATCCTTGCTACCAAAGATGCAAAATGTTGAGAAAGTCCTGGCAGTGAAAGGGTTATAGTTATCACTTATGCAAAGGGAAATGAAAGCGTAGGTACAGCTTTAACGGATATGATTAATGTCACAGGAATCCTATGTACATTACAGCCAGGCACAAAAGGAATGGAGTCAGGGTCACGGTGACCGATGAAATGTCTCCTCCACAAAATTCCTAAATAATAATTCTAATATACAGAGCAATCAGCTTCAAAAATGAAAAGATCACAGGAGAGTCTCCATAAACATAAATGTTCTGTACAATACAGCATTAATAGAATAAGCTTATGTTTTGTTAACCTTATTACCTAGACCCTAATTCTTTCTCTGGGTGACTTGCTAAAGGTCTTGAAATTATATGAATAAAATCAGAGTTTATCCCCATCAGTGCAAACTGTGCTCTGGCATTTATGGTAACCTGGCTCCCATGGCTTGTATGCCGTATATAGGGAGTAAGCCGGAGAATGGAAGGAATGAGACTGTCAGCCTCTAAATAATATAATAATAATATTTATTCATTTATATAGCGCTATTAATTCCATAGCACTTTACATACATCAGCAATGTTGTCCCTATTGAGGCTCACAATCTAAATATTATATCAGTATGTCTTTGCAATGTGGGAGGAAACCAGAGTGTCCAGAGGAAACCCACACAAACACGGGGAGAACATACAAACTCCTTGCAGATGTTGTTTGTTTGTGACTACTGAGTGCTTGTACTGTACGAGAAAAAAAATCAGATTTGATGAAAACTACATGTAGTAAGTGACCGAGCAGTGGAATCTGAGTACCAGCCACTACTTTATGCTGCCCTCAGACAGGACAGCACACACCTGGTGACAGACTCCCACTATAGTGAACTTGTCTCTGTTCACTGGAGACCAGATGAAAGCCCTGACATGCCCAGAAATCCATTTTTTTTTAATTAAATATAAACAGTTTGCATTAAAACTAAAAGCCCCTTATATACATTAAATAAATGTATCGTACGGCCATCAGCCATGTCGCTAGCTCTCTCTTATCCAGGGGTTCTCATTTGACGGAGCACTCTGTGATCTTGATGAGAAATCTGACACGCTTCCGACCCGGGACCTTAGGATACTCGGAACCGAGCTCTTTCGAGGCTTCATCACGGGGATCACAACCTGGCTCTGTGACCCTGGTGGTGTCATTAAAAGTTCGATGTGGGTGGCTCACTCTCCCAGGGATAGGGATCTGGCGTGGAGGGTTCATTCTGGGCAGGGATGACTGGACCTGGGGATAATTGTTAATTTACACGTGATGCCACCCGCAGGCAGCGGCTATATATGGCCATCGCTGGACGACAGTTCTCCCAGGGGCTGATGATCGGGAGGCAGCAATGTTCTTAAGCCCTCTACGGGTAGGGCTGACCCCTGGGGCAACTTGAGGTACCTGAGCGTGTTGGTAGTTGTGTTTCTGGTTCTGTTGACGCATAAGAATGTTCACAGACACAGCAGGTTGCAGTCTTCAGGTCTTTTACTTCAGTCTCTATGCAACAGCCCGCTGAGCACTGGGGTTTTTAGAGGCAGAGATGCAGCTATTCTCGGGTAGGAGGATGACATGTTACCGGCACCCCTTCTCTGTCCTTTCTCTGCCGCCTTACACTGCGCTTGCTTCACCATCCTGCCTTGTGCCTTTGCCACACAGAGCTCTGAGCAAGTAGCTGCAGACTTTTCTTAGGGTTGACCTGCAGTATCTCCCCTTAGCCCTATGGTGCCACCTGTTCAGCAGTTGTGCGAGTTAGTTGACTGTGGCACTTTGAAAGTACCAGTCTTTGGGTTGCTAGCTGAGCCTGGTTTGGATTCTCCACTAGTCTTGGGGTCCTGGTGCCCCCTCTGCAGCCTGGTCCCTTCACTTGCCTTGTGCTTGACAGTGGATACGAGATCATCAGTGGATTGCTCACTTCCCATACCTCTGTGACCCCCTCTTCCTCCTGGAGTCACTGGTTCTCCTTCTCTGCTCCTCAGTCTGGCCTCTGGATGCTTCTCTCAAGTTCTTTTCCTTCTGTGACAGGCTTTCTTGCTACAGCTTAGCTCTAGCTGGTTTACTCTCCTTTTCTCCTCTCTGCAACTCACCCCTCTGCTGTTCAACTGTCTCTCCTCTATTCTAGATGGTTCCCACTCCTTTTATACCCTTTGTCACGTGTCCTATATCATCTATATGTGTGCTTCCTGACTTCACTCGTCCCCAAGTGCTCCCTCTAACTAACTCCCTTCACCACCTGACCCCACTACAATCGTTCCTAGTGTGATCTGGGTGTCCCGGCAACGGTCTGTGCCCCTCTTATCTGGGAGTGGGATACTAAACCCTAACAGTGGGGCAGTACCTCTGTCGTGACTGGATCCGCAGGGGCGCCACAAATCCACAGACAGACATCCCTTGCTGGTGATTCATTTCCAGGAGAACAAAGTGATCAGCAATCTGAAATCGGACATGCCAGATTGACATCTCCCCCAACAATCACTCGGTTGGGGTTCCCATACACTTAAAGTGTTAAGGAGGAATACGATGAAAAATAATCATAAAAATCAAACACCAATGATGTTGCAAGGACTTTGTATGTTCTACCTGTGTTTGTGTTGGTTTGCTCTGGGTTCTCCAGTTTCCTCAGGGTTCACCGATTACGATACTGGAGTATCCCTAATTAGTTATTTTTATTATCCAAAGGAGGGAAAACTCTATTTCAGGTACAATTCATTTTATTTAATAAAATTTTTTTTTTTTATTTATAAACTTGTGATAAAGTGACAGTGATCCGTGATTACCCACCCTCCCTCAAAACACACAAACACACAATGAATACATCTCAAGTTTGGACCTATTCCTCAGACGGTCACCTTCTTGTGTATATCTCTATATATTTCCACTAACAGATCCTGAAGAATTTTTCAGAGTCTATCAGTGGTATATATTCTATATAGAGTCTGATAGTGTAGTGCTTGACCCTGTAGTTTGTTCAGGTTATACGTCCGTTTGTCGACACCTGTCTACGTCAAACAGTATATACCATCATATGTCTTTATACTTATTGAGAATATATTCGATACTCTCTCATCTTTTTAACCAATAATATGGTTTAATGTCCTTTCCCTACGCGTTTCGTCCCTATTGTAGTATAAAGACTCATCAGGGGCTTAATTGTATCTGGTTCAGAAAAAGTGGCATGTGTCCTTATGTGATATGACAATCCACTGTATTTGTGAGTCAAAAGACCCAATGCCGTCCAGAGTGGTATAGTCCAAATGATATAGTCCGAGTGGTATAGACCCTTATTTGTACAGAGTCCAGGATTTGTGTATGGTCGTTTCTTCCTCCTGGAGTGTTTTTCGAAAGTTTACCCTTTGAAGAAGATGTGGAGGACCGAGTCATATTTTCATCTATAGGATCAACTTACAAATGAATCCCTTTATTTCCCATTGTCATATGGTGCGTCTAATTACTAAATTACTAGATCACCCGAGTCAGTGACGTTAGGAAAAAAGTGGGAAGATAGTTTTGATTCCTTTAATCTTTCATCATACCATCAAGTTGGTATATGCATTGTCAGGCTGTCTAGGTATGTGTCTCAGACAATCTTAGGGTTCCTCCAATCAAATGACTTCGTATTGTCCCAATTCACTTCTGATTCTGTTTACAAATACACAGTATACATAAGTAGTTTCATAAAAGATTCTATATTGGATCTTTTGTGATCACTCATACTGTTGTAATATTACCTGAGTTTGTTCTTTTGAACACCCTGGGGTAACGTCCTTTCGTTATACTCCTGGTGACTTCTGTCCTAAAACATTCCAAAATTCCTGTTTTGATTATATTAATAAATCCCACCTTCCTTTGCCTTCCCTTCCCCCCTTTTCCCCTTGATCCCCTTTATTTCTGTCCATATAAATATGAGGTTAAAAATATCTTGTCATACGATGCCTAATGAAGAGACCTGAGTCGTCTCGAAAGCTCACCTTATAACATAATTTATTTAATTTTTGTTAGCCATTAAAAGGTATCACAACCACAAGATTGTTATCTTGTTTCTCACACTGAGAGCAATCAACATTATAAATATGAGTTCATACTCCCATCTCTAGTTATATATATAAGTATGGATATATACTCCCAATCCTGTATTTACCCTCCCCTATATCACTGTATATGGTTTACCCCTTTATAATTGTTTCTGATCATTATATATTCCATATTATTATTATACTACTCAAATATCCCATAAACCATACAGGTATATTCTATCCCTCTTTTCCTTTTAACAATAGTAGTGAATAGTTCCACTGTAAATTGAGTGTTGTAACTTACAAGGTTCGTTACAGTCATCTATGGACTCCTTCCTTCTTATTAGTATGTTGCATCCATCCTGCTTCCTTTAAACTGGTCCTTTTAGGTTATACCTGTTACCCAGATAAAGTGTACTACATATTAGCATCCTCCCTTCTTTATATGTAATCAACATTGGTTATTTTTAGTGGTGCTCAGTTTCATACCTTAACCTTTCCTGTTTAGGTTTCCTCCAGTACCATAGTGCTTTCCAGCCCGTAGACAGTTCCCCCGTGTCGATGGGTTAACTGCCGCCGGCTTTTTGCAACCTAATATAGTCCTCCTCATCCCTAATCAAGCCTACGCCCCTTGTGGCGTCTTCTATGCCACGTGTCAGGCTTTACCGCGTATGCGCCGGCTTCATGACTCTACCGCGCATGCGCGTTATGCGCCTTGCATCTTTGTTGACCAGGGAACGCCCGCGCATGTGCGATTTGCATGCGTTACGCACCTGGAACGCACGTTTCTTCAGCGCATGCACAGGAGCAGTCTCAATGTTTACTGCAGTCTTCCTCAGTTCTAACACTGATTTATGCACATATCCAGGAGCTTTAGAACCTTTAGGAGCAGATTAAATCTTATCATTGTTCCAGACCGGATTACTTACCGTATGTTATTTTTAATAGATGCACTGTTATGGATACAAAATAAGTATTACCTAACTAGGACAGACTAACTTTAGAGACTGAGGAGCAGATTTAGGTATTTATCATTGCTCCAGAAGGGATTATTTATGTTATCTTTAATAATAAACACACCGTTATGGATACAACATAAGTATTATCCAACTAGGACATGTTTAAGGTTATTATTATTATTATTATTATTATAAGGATGGGTGGTCCCCAAACCTCAGAGGCCCTATTTGACTAAATCCTACAATTGTTCTTTCACGGGATTAAAGAGAATATCTGTCTTTTAGGGGAGTTTCGTATGGTCTATGTTAGTCAGATAGTTATGGGATCTATATGATTTAACTTAAAAGAGGGGGGAAGGAGTTAGTGGGGTTTTAGGGAAGGGGAGGGGAGGGGGGGTCAAGGAGGGGGAAGATTCCATTACCACTTTTATGGAGGATCGGGCCATTGTTATATCCCTGGTGGATAGCTCACTTATTCTTATTCCTTCATTTAGTGGGAAATTCCAAAATAGTATAACGGCTCTCTTCCCATTTTCTGGGTCCGTGAGCCTGGCTAGCTCCCTAGGGTCCCTCATGTACCCCCGTTCAAGAGGTTTTGACATTTTCTTTTGGGGTGGAGTAAAGGAGGATAAGTTTTTCCTCCCTGATAAAAACTTGAACTAATGAAAAAAGTTAGTAACTCAAATTTTTTTTATTTTTTATAAAAAACAGGTATATGTTAGCATTTCATTTAAGCCTAGGGGAGTCACAGTTTTTAGTCAATGGATTCACCTTGACTCTTTTTGTAGTATCCGGCGGTCCCAATCACCCCCTCTTATTGACTGGTTTACTACTTCAATGCCACTGAAGGATAGGCATTTTGGATCTCCTCCATGTTCTTGTCTTACATGTCTTGATATTGGTGTATCTCTACTATTCCTTACATCTCCCAGATGTTCACCGATTCATTTTTTTAATTCTCTTTTGGTCTTCCCTACGCATTCCATTCCACAGATACAAGTGCAAAGATACACTACCCCAATCGTTTTACAATTCACAAAATGTCGTGCCTTAAAGGTTCGACCGTTATTTCTACTGGCAAATTCATTCCCAGTTTTTATATATTTGCAGAAAATAGATTTCCCGCATCTATATGTTCCAATTTGCCTATTTTTAAGCCATGTTTCCGTCACCTTTGTAGCTGTGTACATACTATGCACTAATGATCTCTTACATTCCTTCCTCTTCGATACGTGATTGCCGGTGTAGGGGGAATTATACCTTCAAGATCAGAATCCGCAGTCAAGATGCGCCAGTGTTTCGTTATTATTTCCCGTACGTCCTTTGATCTATTGTCATATTTCCCAATAATTCTTGATATTGACTGTTCTTCTCTCTGTTTAGGTCTTAAGATCAGCTCTCTTGGTTGTTGTTCTGCATTTTTAAACACCTCTGTCAGTATTTTTGGAGGATACCCCCTTTCCAAGAACCTCTCTTTCAGTTCCCACGCTTGTTTATAGAACATATCATCTGAGGAACAGTTTCTGCGTATCCTTAGATACTGTCTCCTAGGAATTCCTCTTTTAAGATTTCTTGGGTGGTGACTCTCCCAGTGCAGTAAATCATTGCTAGTAATCTTTTTCAGATAAGTTCTACTTATTAAGCGACCATCAGTTTCTTTTCGTATGGTGACATCTAAAAAATGTAACTCCGTTTTTTGGAATTCAGAGGTAAACCTTAAGCCGATTTGGTTATTATTCAGATCTTTGACAAAATTGGTGAAAGATTCCTCCCCTCCTGACCACAGAATGAACACATCATCTATATATTGCCCCCAAAACAAAATTTGGGGGCACCACAAGATAGTGTAAGATCTCCTCCAAACACTATAGTATCTTCCCACCAGCCCAGGAACAGATTAGCATAGGTTGGAGCCATAGAGCTCCCCACTGCCGTGCCCCTGAGCTGGTGGTAGTACCTCCCACTAAAGCAGAAGTAATTATGTGTCAGAATGAATTGGAGAAGTCTAAGTGTAAATTCACTGTGATCGGTAAACTGCCTTCCTCTTGTACCAGATAGAATTTTATTGCTTCTATGCTTCCTTTATGTGGGATGCTTGAGTACAAAGCCTCCACGTCTATTGAGGCCAAATTAACATCTTCTTCCACCACAATATCCTCCAATTTAGTTAATAGGTCAAGAGTATCTCGGATGTACAGTTGTGGCCAAAAGTATTGACACCCCTGCAATTCTGTCAGATAATACTCAGTTTCTTCCTGAAAATGATTGCAATCACAAATTCTTTGGTATTACTATATTCATTTAATTTGTCTTCAATGAAAAAACACAAAAAGAATTGTCCCAAAGCCAAATTGGATATAATTCCACACCAAACATAAAAAAGGGGGTGGACAAAAGTATTGGCACTGTTAGAATAATCATGTGATGCTTCTCTAATTTGTGTAATTAACAGCACCTGTAACTTACCTGTGGCACCTGACAGGTGTTGGCAATAACTAAATCACACTTGCAGCCAGTTGACATGGATTAAAGTTGACTCAACCTTTGTCCTGTGTCCTTGTGTGTACCACATTGAGCATGGTGAAAAGAAAGAAAACCAAAGAACTGAGGATTTGAGAAACCAAATTGTGAGGAAGTATGAGCAATCTCAAGGCTACAAGTCCATCTCCAAAGACCTGAATGTTCCTGTGTCTACCGTGCGCAGTGTCATCAAGAAGTTGAAAACCCGTGGCACTGTGGCTAACCTCCCTAGATGTGGACCAAAAAGAAAAATTGACAAGAGATTTCAACGCAAGATTGTGCGGATGGTGGATAATGAACCTCGACTAACATCCAAACAAGTTCAAACTGCCCTACAGTACGAGGGTACAACAACGTCAACCCGTACTAACCGTCGGCATCTGAATGAAAAGGAACTGTATGGTAGGAGACCCAGGAAGACCCCACTTCTTACCCCAGACATAAAAAAGCCAGGATGGAGTTTGCCAAAATTTACCTGAGAAAGCCTAAAACGTTTTGTAAGAATGTTCTCTGGTCAGATGAGACAAAAGTAGAGCTTTTTGGGCAAAGGCATCAACATAGAGTTTACAGGAGAAAAAAAAGAGGCATTCAAAGAAAAGAACACGGTCCCTACAGTCAAACATGGCGGAGGTTCCCTGATGTTTTGGGGTTGCTTTGCTGCCTCTGGCACTGGACTGCTTGACCGTGTGCATGGCATTATGAAGTCTGAAGACTACCAACAAATTTTGCAGCACAATGTAGGGGCCCAGTGTAAGAAAGCTGGGTCTGCCTCAGAGGTCATGGGTCTTCCAGCATGACAATGACCCAAAACACTTCAAAAAGCACTAGAAAATGGTTTGAGAGAAAGCACTGGAGACTTCTAAGGTGGCCAGCAATGAGTCCAGACCTGAATCCCATAGAACACCTGTGGAGAGATCTTAAAAATGGCAGTTTGGAGAAGGCACCCTTCAAATATCTGGGACCTGGAGCAGTTTGCCAAAGAAGAATGGTCTAAAATTCCAGCAGAGCATTGTAAGAAATTCATTGATGGTTACCGGAAGCGGTTCATTGCAGTTATTTAGGCTAAAGGTTGTGCAACCATGTATTAGGCTGAGGGTGCCAATACTTTTGTTGGCCCATTTTTGGAGTTCTGTGTGAAATGATCAATGTTTTGCTTTTTGCTTCATTCTCTTTTGTGTTTTTTCATTGAAGACAAATTAAATGAAGAAAATAATACCAAAGAATTTGTGATTGCAATCATTTTCAGAAAGAAACTGAGTATTATCTGACAGAATTGCAGGGGTGTCAATACTTTTGGCCACAACTGTATGACAGCAATGCTGTAACATATTTTCTTAGTACGCAATCCACATATATACTGGCGTTCTGGGTAATCGAGTCAATGTCGGATACAATGGGTCTACCCTTTAATGGTTGTAGACCCTTATGGATCTTTAGTAGGGCGTAGAAAGTTGGTCTCGTGGGATGCTTAACATCCATAAAATTCCACTCATTTTTGTCTATGAAGTGTCGTGCATATGCTTCATCCAAGATGATTTTTAACTCCTTTGAAGCTCTCTGTTGGGTCTTTCTGTAAAATTGCTTATGTAGTTAGTCTTCCAAGATGTTCATACACATTGTTCTGTAACCTGTGTGATCCATGATAACCAAATTCCCACCCTTATCCGCTGGTTTCAATATTAGATCTTCCCTTTTAGCCAAATTGTCTAATGCTTGTCTTTCTGATCTACGTTATGAAATAAACCCCGACTGTTTCAAGTTAAGTCTTTCCAGGTCCTCCCTTACAAGTTTTGTGAACACTTCAAAAGTGTTATTTCCTGTTGCAGGTGGTGTTTTAGTACTTTTTCATTTAAGGTCCATGAATGGGCCTAGGCCTTCTGGACGTCTGTTCCCATCAGATAGGTCGGACATATCCCGAAACGTTGGTAGGTCCTCCTCTGCAACTCCAAGTTCCATACATTTTTCTTTATCATATTTTCTAAACAGAGAGCGCCATTTTAATTTCCTTGAGAACAAGTTTATATCTTTAACCCATTCAAAACAGTCGAAACCGTTTGTTGGTACATATGAAAGGCCCTTCTTTAAGACCTGTTGTTCCACTTTAGTTAATTGATGTGTTGAGAGGTTAATGACCCTAAGAACTTTCCTCGGATCGTTGTTTTCTTAGCGTAGGTTCCCTAAGCGACTTTGAAGATCGTATCCTCTCTGTTGAAGTCCAAGTTCCAAAAAAGATGGTGGTGCAGGTGAGGGAAATGAGGGAAAAGAACAAATCCAGGTAATATTACAACAGTATGAGTGAGCACAAAAGATCCAATATAGAATCTTTTATGAAACTACTTATGTATACTGTGTATTTGTAAACAGAATCAGAAGTGAATTGGGACAATACGAAGTAGTTTGATTGGAGGAACCCTAAGATTGTCTGAGACACATACCTAGACAGCCTGACAATGCATATACCAACTTGAGGGTATGATGAAAGATTAAAGGAATCAAAACTATCTTCCCACTTTTTTCCTAACGTCACTGACTCGGGTGATCTAGTAATTAGACGCACCATATGACAATGGGAAATAAAGGGATTCATTTGTAAGTTAATCCTATAGATGGAAATATGACCCGGTCCTCCACATCTTCACAGGGTAACCTTTGAAAAACACTCCAGGAGGAAGAAACGACCATACACAAATCCTGGACTCTGTACAAATAAGGTGTCTATACCACTCGGACTATATCATTTGGGCTATACCACTCTGGACGGCATTGGGTCTTTTGACTCACAAATACAGTGGAGTGTCATATAACATAAGGACACATGCCACTTTTTCTGAACCAGATACAATTAAGCCCCTGATGAGTCTCTTACTACAATAAGGACGAAACGCGTAGGGAAAGGGCATTAAACCATATTATTGGTTAAAAAGATGAGAGAGTATCGAATATATTCTCTATAAGTATAAAGGACAATGACGGTATATACTGTTTGACATAGACAGGTGTCGACAAACGGACGTATTACCTGAACAAACTACAGGGTCAAACACTACACTATCAGACTCTATATAGAATATATACCACTGATAGACTCTGAAAAATTCTTCAGGATCTGTTAGTGGAAATATATAGAGATATACACAAGAAGGTGACCGGCTGAGGAATAGGTCCAAACTTGAGATGTATTCATTATGTGTTTGTGTGTTTTGAGGGAGGGTGGGTAATCACGGATCACTGTCACTTTATCACAAGTTTAAAAAAAAAAAAAAAAAATGTTTTTAAATAAAATGAATTGTACCTGAAATAGAGTTTTCCCTCCTTTGGATAATAAAGGTTCTCCAGTTTCCTCCCACACTCCAAAGACATATGAAGAGGGAATTTAAATTGTGAGCCCCAGTGGGACCAGAGTTACTGATGTATGTAAAGCGCTGTTGAATTAATAGGTTCTATATAAGTGAATAAATAGTATTGTTATTTATTATTATTATTATTTCCTGACTGGCCTTATTGCTTGGAGATCCTATATGGTAGGTACAGACAGCACTTAGAGACACTGTGTGATGTCATTCTGCAGCTGGACCATAGCTGCCCTCTGCTACTACCCAGTCCAGCCCACCTTTGGGTACAGGCTATAAAAAATTGCTTGAGTGCCATGTTTGAGTCCCCTGATTTAACCAATAAGCATCTGACTGACAGGTAGCCCATTAGACTCTCCCCTGTCAATATTTAATAGGAAATCATAGAGGCCATTCTTAAGACTCTGGCTACCATGGCAAATCATCAGCACAGTGCAATGGAGTTGGTGACAATAGGTTGACAAAAAGTGATCTCTCTTTATCAAAGTCTTTACCTGCATGGTCGGAGTGACCACAGATGTATATAGTTAAATGATCATGATCTTACATAGCTGCAATCCAGTTGTATGTATCTCTGGCTCCCACTGCGGATAGCACAGCTCCTTTGCCAACACCAGGCCCTGCATCATTCATAACCAAAAAAATAAGAATATTAACCATTGAGTTCATAAATAAGATACAAAATAAATAAAAATATATATAATTTTTATTGTGTATCAAGAGAGGACATGAGTGTGTAGTGAAGGATTTTAGATGGCAGACCCAAACGGAACAATGTGTATAAAAGCAATGTCAAAAACAAATTGTTGAATGTGTTGACACAAATAAGACTCAATCATGGAGGTGTAGACATATCTGATATATAATTGCGTTGTGGCAACTTCTGTCCGGTTGTAACGGTATGTCACATCCAGTGGAAGCCACAAGGCAATTATACACCCAAGTAGGGTGCAACAATATGGCATCCGCTGGCGGCAGTGCTGCCACACACTACTACCAGCGGAACCCCCGCCACCGCCTCCCACCACTATGTCCTTGCCCCAACTCTGTTCTCACCCCTGCCTGCCAAGTCTGGTGATACTGATGCCGGTTGAAGACTCCAGGAATACACTCTGCCTGGGGCGGGGCATGTGACAGCTTGTGTGATGTCACATCAGCCCGCCCTCTCACATGATCCGCTCCAGGCAGAGTGTATTCCTGGAGTCTTCAACTGGCATCAGTATCGCCAGACTTGGCAGGGTGGGAACTGAAAGGGGTGAGGATGAGAACTGAGGGGGAGCGCAGGGGGAGAGGCAGAGACACAGGGGTACAGGCAGAGACACAGGGGGACACAGCCACAGGGGGACACAGAGGCACAGAGGCATAGGCAGGGGCACACAAAAAGGGGGACACAGGCACAGGGGGAAAGGCAGAGGCATAGGGGGACACAAACACAGGGGGACACAGGCGCAGGGGACACAAACACAGGGGGACACAAGCACAGAGGGACACAGAGGCAGAGGGGGTCACAGGCACAGGGGGACAGACACACAGGGACACTGGCACAGGGGGACAGGCAGAGACACAGGGAGACACAGGGGGACACCGGCAGAAGGACAGGCAGAGGCACAGGGGGCCACAGACACAGGGGGAGTGGAGAGGCACAGGGGGACACAGAGACAGGGGGAGAGGCACAGGGGGACACAGACACAGGGGGAGGGAAGGACACGCAGCAGCACGGGGGACATGCAGAGGCACAGGGGAAAACAGACACAGAGGGACACAGGGAAACAGGCAGACGCTGTACACGGGAGAGACAGTGCACACGGGGGAAGACAGCACACATGGGAGAGACAGCGCACATGGGAGACAGCACACACACGAGAGACAGAGACGGCACACAGGGGGGAGACAGCGCACACACGAGACACAATCGGCGCACACAGGGGAGATGGAGATGGCGCACACAGGGGAGACGGCGTACACGGGGGGACGGCACAGACCAAAAAAAAAGGCACAAGAGACAGACGGCACAGAGAGAAGACAGCGCACAGGAGGAGACAGGCACAGAGATGAAGGATAGCGCACAGACACCACCCTCCCGATGCGATAGCATCGGGCCCACATCTAGTATTAAATAAGTATGTTCTGTAAAAGAAAAAAAAGAAAAGAAAAAACAGAAAACATTGAGATTTTTCAGTAACTGAAATGATGATAACAAATAGCAAGCTTTCAAGACTACTCAGGTGTCTTCACCAGATAGCACAAACGCTGAAGAGACACAAATTTATAGATGACATGGCACAGGAATAGTGCAGTAAATAAGACAAGTGATGTAAAGCAGAACTATCAGTATGGGATGGAGATAAACAGCTGTGGCAGTAAATAATTGGAGCAGTTCATAGATAAGGAGTGTGAAAGTTTTATTGTCCTCTGAGGTCTGGTCCAGGGCTGTGAAGCCCCACATGTACTTAGGATCCCATTCCTAAATTGATGCAAAGTACAATACAAAATAATACTGTGATAATTGATGCAATAAGACATAAATTCCTGTGACACAATCACTCCTACTGTGAGCATATCAAAGGTGATCATATGTTTCTACTCCAAGACTCTTCAGTCTCCCTGAGATTTAAAGTTACATTTCAATGCTAACAATTTAATATCCATGACGCTGTGATCAGGGATACAAAAATATTTGGCCTCAGGTAAATTTATTAATTTTTCTATTTTTGGTAAGTGATGAGAATTAATCTGCACTGCTATACATCTTAAACCAGTTGGCATCATATTATTGCCCACACTCTCTCTGCTCAAGAACTTATCTATGGTTCTGTGAGAAACCAGCAAGGGTAAACTTAAAAAGGTAACAACTTTATGTGGATTAGAATTTTTTTTGCTGGGTACTGACTACACCTCTCTTCAGAGCCGTGGCTCAGCGCTCTGCTCAGCGAAACACCGCGGCCCTGATGTTAATTGTAGTCAGTACCCAGAAAATGTGAATAGTTTTCCTGTTCCCATTCATTTGAGCATATTTCTATTTCACTGATTTCCCTGCACTCCTCAGCCCTTATTTAATTTTTTAAACAATTACATGGTGTCTCCCCTATTTTGATAACCAGCCAAAGGTAAAGAAAACAGCTGAGAGCTAACAGGCTGGAAGGGGGCCAATATCAATGCCCCTTCCTTGCCTGATATAACCAGCCTGCAGCAGTATTACGTGGGATCCCCCCTTTTATGTTGCTAAACAGCTAATGTAAAGCAGAAAGCTGGGGGCTGCTAATATCAGGGTGGAAAGGGGCCAATATCAATGCCCCTTCCTTGCCTGATAATACCAGCCTGCAGCAGGGGGCTGCTAATATCAGGGTGGGAAAGAACATGATTATCTGCCCCTTCCCAACCTAAATATACCAGCCTGCAGTCACCCTGAGAATTTGCACATGACAATTGTATGTGAATTGGCACTTCGCCTCCACTCTTC
Source organism: Allobates femoralis (assembly GCA_033576535.1). NCBI lineage: Eukaryota > Metazoa > Chordata > Amphibia > Anura > Aromobatidae > Allobates > Allobates femoralis. Next base: position 209,150,738 of record JARQOC010000004.1, read on the forward strand.
CCAATTGCACTGGTGCGGTGGCAATCGAGGTAATTCTTTTGGGGTTGAGGTCAGCTGTAAATTGACAGGTGGTATCAAGCCTAGGAGTTAGTATTAGTATTACTGATAGGCGTATATCAGGCCCCATAAGTGTAAAGTTAAAAAAACAGAGACACAGGACAAAATATTTTATTTAAAAAACCTGCCCGACTCACTTGTTCACCAATTTATTAAAAAAATGAGCAAACAAAAAACATGAGATTAGCGGTGGTGAACGAGGGACTGTGTTCTTTTTTACTTATTTAACCTCCTTCTATTATGCCTTTCAGGTTTCCATTATAGGACTAGATTTTTCCTGTGTCTGTGAGTTTTTTAACTTTATACTTGGCGGCTAAGTAATAAAAGGTGTCTGATAAATGTGATCTATTACTAAAATCAGGGCTTGATGCCAGCTGTCAATTCATAGCTAACATCAACCCTAAAGAATTACCCCCGATTGTCACCACACCATGGCAATAAGGAAGAGCCAGGCAAAAGTGCCAGAAATGGTACATTAAATGTGCTGCAGGCTGGTATGTTTAGGCTGGAAGGGCCAAATTACCATGGTCCTTCTCATCCTTGTAATCCCAACCCCCAGCTGTCATGCTTTTACCTTGGCTGGTTATCAAAAATAGGGGAACCTCACTGTTTTTTTACAATATTTATCTATTTTTGTTAAACAGCTAAGGTAAAGCAGACAACTTCATATTATCAAGCAGAGAAGGGAAATGAATATTGGTCCCTTAACAGCCTGATATCAGCAAACAGCTGGTTAGCAAGTTACCCCATATAGTTTTTTAAAATTATTTATTTTTATACTACACTTGCAGCTGCCATGCTTGGGTTAGGTGAGTAGGCAGTCAGTGTGAGTATTGCAGGAAAGCAGTTAACTGCAACTAATTACATACACCAGCAGTGAGGGTGGATGGGGGACAGGTGAATGTTAATTTTGCTTAAACAGCAGGGGGCCTGCATAGCAGTCTGACTGCAACCAATCACAGATGCTGGCACAGTGAGTGAGCGGGTGAAGCAGTGAATATGCATTCTGTTTAAATAACGGGCCAATACAGCAGTCTGACTGCTGTTTTATTTTCAGGGATACACGGTATGTGTAATTGTTCTGCTCTTACCCCCTTTGCTTCTTTTTGCAGCCTCATAGTCCTTACTACAACCATTTTACAGCCTTTTTACAGCATGATGTTCAGGTTCCCATTGACCTATATGGGGTTTGAAGTCCAGGGGCAAGTACAGGTCAAGCCCAGTCCTTAACCAAACTATTTTTAAAGTGTGGCTGAACCTGACAAACTAGAACAGTGATGGCGAACCTATGGCACGCAGAGCCGTTTTCCCTGGCACGCGGTATCGCCTCTCACTGCAGCTTTGAACTGCCGGCATGATGGCGCCGGCAGTTCAAAGCTGTGTTGGATCGGAGAAGAATTCTCTTTCGTCCACATCTCCCACACTCTAAGCTCCGCCCGACCGGCGTCACATGACTGCGGTCATGTGACGTGCTTGGAGTCATGTGACCCAGGACTGAAGACACGAGGAGAAGAGCAGCGGTGGAGGCGGGAGTACTAGGTGAGTATGATTTTTTTAATTTTAAGCTACTGTATAACTAGCAGGCATGCTGGTGGCATTATTAGGAGGGGGCAGGATGGTGGCATCATTAGGAGGGGGCAGGATGGTGGCATTATTAGGAGGGGACAGGATGGTGGCATTATTAGCAGGGGGCATGTTGGTGAGATTATTAGGAGGGGGCAGGATGGTGACATTAGAAGGAGGGGGCATGATGGTAAGATTATTAGGAGGGGGAATGATGGTGGCATTATTAGGAGGGGGCAGGATGGTGACATTAATAAGGGCGGGCATGATGGTGGCATTTTTACAAGAAGGGGGTGATGGTGGAATTATTACAAGGAGGGGGCATGATTGTGGCTTTATTACAAGGAGGGGGCATATTACTACAGGATGGGGCATTACTACATGATGGGGGCAGGATGGGGACATAGCCGCAAGGGGACAGGGATCAAGCATACTACAAGGTAATAAGGCTGGAGACATTACTACAAGAAGGGTCAGGATAGGGACATTACTGCCAGGAGAGGCTCAGGATGGAGCACAACTGCAAAGAAGGGGTCAGGATGGAGCACATTACTACAAGGAGAAGGTCAGGATGGAGCACATTAGTACAAGGAGAGGGTCAGGATGGAGCACATTACTACAAGGAGAGGGTCAGGATGGAGCACATTACTACAAGGAGAAGGTCAGAATGGAGCACCTAACTGCAAGGAAAGGGTCAGGATGGAGTACCTAACTGCAAGGAGATGGTCAGGATGGAGCACATTACTACAAGGAGAGGGTCAGGATGGAGCACCTAACTGCAAGGAGAGGGTCAGGATGGAGCACATAACTGCAAGGAGAGGGTCAGGATGGAGGACATTACTACAAGGAGAGAGTCAGGATGGAGGACATTACTACAAGGAGAGGGTCAGGATGGAACAGGATAGGGGGTTGTTATAAGTCTCCAACTATAACAGAAGTGGCAGAGAATATCCTCATAAAGCAAACAGATGCAAGCGACTCACAGAGAAGACATTTTTAAGGGGGACTTCAACTAGCTTGACATACATTGGGGAACAATAAATAAATATAGAGCCAGCAGCACCCACGGTAAATGAGGTTATATCAAACCTCCATAGTGGTGCACGTCATACCAGGGAGTCATCCTAGTCAGAGAACAGTTAAATAGAGAGAGACAGCACCACATGCCAAACGGGATCCTTCATAACTTCTTTATTCCAGCACCCCAGTGCAAGCGACGTTTCGGACTGTGTCCTTTTTCAAGCAACAGCATACACAGAAACAGTCCGCTTTATATAGTATAAAACTCCTCCCCTTAATCACATTTCACCAATCGTGCAGTATACAAAACAATTAACACTTTCCCTTAATATACATAAAGATAAAATTACCCCGTCCAATCACATTTCAGTCCTTATTACGCACCGATGCTCATAATGTCCATGATCATTATATAATTAATCCAGGTAATGTCCGCATTGTATTGTTATACTCAGTTCATATAGTTACTTCCTTGTTTTTGCATCCACCAATCCGGGCTGGCGCCTGTGTATGTTGTCATAGTAACATTGTCATTGTCTGGGGGAAATGGTGGATGAGGGAAAAGCCAATATGCTAAATGCCTTTTTTTTTGTTCAATGGTATTTGTACAAGAAAATCCCTTGACAGACAACATGATAATTGAAAACAAAATTTCTCCTACATCCTGAGTACTGCCGAAATTAAAGGGACACTGTCAGGTCATTTTTCAGTATGATACTAATATAACCCTTGAATAGTGCCTGTTCAGATGTTTTAAAAACATGAAAAATCATTATTGTACCGTTTGTAGTTTCCATGTTATCAGCATTGTCTGACCCTGCAGTGAGCTCCTGGAGTAGTCCTCTCCATTATAACCAAACAGGAATAGTCATGTGCTGTATAAACTGTCATGTAATTATGCAATCCCTCTCAGCAGCTCTCTCCTCCCTCCTCCCTTTGCCAACAGTGCAGTGTCAGGTTTCACTTACAGGAGGTCTGTTCTGTTGAGGACACCACGGAGGGAGAGAGGTATTGCCGATTTGACTTATCTAGATTCCATTTGTTATTGTAAGCAGGAATCCCTGCTGTGCTGTGACAGTTTCTGTGTTGTATTTGATGTCTTCGTTGGCTTGAGTCACAGAGAGCAGGGAGGAGAATACAACCCCTCCCAGTCTCTTGTGCAGTGATGTGGTGTGAGTATGTGACATGCATATTCATGTATGGAAAGTGGACAATAGAGAACTAAGTGGATCATTCACTGTGATTGACAGATGGAAAGAATCTCTTTATTTGAAGTTTACAGAAGATAGGAGGGAAATAAAAATAAAAGAAATACATGGAGACAGCTTAGAGAAAGGAATTAGAAAATGATAGCAGTTAAGCTGCTTTCACATCAGGAGTTTTCGCTGATCGCGGCAGTTGCGGAGAAAAAAACGCAACTGCCGCGATTACCGCATAACGGCGGCACTTGCGGTTCACTTACAGCAAGCCACATACAATGTCTATGGGGCTTGCGGTAAGTGTACTAAATTTCTCCATCTTCTGCATTGTCTGTGTCGACGTATATCGAACTGCACTCGGATGTCATCTAAGTGTTGTCCAATGTTTTGCACGCACCTACTGATTTGATTGGGTATATGGGGTATGTGGCGTCCGATCTACACTGCCAATTGCAGCATGCATTGATTTTTTTTTTCCCGCTGATCGACACTGCCCCATAGTAAAACATGGGGCAATTGCTATATGACAAAACATTGGATAGCACTCAACCGTGTTATACAGTGGGTATGGAGAGTATTCAAACCCCTTTAAATTTTTTCATTGCAGACATTTGGTAAATTCAACAAAGTTAATTTTTTTCTCATTAATGTACACTCTGCACCCCATCTTGACTGAGAAAAAAAACAAATGAAGACATTTTTGAAAATGTATTAAAAAAGAAAACTGAAATATCACATGGTCATAAGTATTCAGACCTTTAGCTCAGACACTCAAATTTAAGTCACATGCTGTCCATTTCCTTGTGATCCTCATTGAGATGATGGTTCTACTCCTTCATTGGAGTCCAGCTGTGTTTAATTAAACTATTAGGACTTGATATGGAAAGGCACACACCTGTCTATAGAAGACCTCACAGCTCACAGTGCATGACAGACCAAATGAGAATCATGAGGTCAAAGGAACTGCCCAAGGTACTTAGAGACAGAATTTTGGCAAGGTTACAATAGAATTTCTGCAGCACTCAATGTTCCTAAGAGCACAGTGGCCTCCATGATCCATGGTAGATGTTTGGAACCACCAGAAGTCTTCCTAGAGATGACCATCCAGCCAAACTGAGCAATGATGGGAGAAGAGCCTTGGTGAGAGAGGTAAAGAAGAACCCCAAGATCACTGTGGCTGAGCTCGAGATGCAGTAGGGAGGTGGGATAAAGTTCCACAAAGTCAACTATCACTGCAGCCCTCCACCAGTCGGGCCTTTATGGCAGAGAGGCCCAACAGAAGCCTCTACTCAGTACAAGACATATGAAAGCCTGAATAGAATTTCCAAAAAATACATGATGACTCCCAGACTATTAGAAATAAGATTCTCTAGTCTGATGAGACGAAGATAGAACTTGTTGGTGATAATTCTAAGGGGTATGTATGAAGAAATGAAGGCACTGCTCATCACCTGCCCAATACAATCCCAACAGTGAGGGCCTTTTCAAATCTGCAGTTGGGCTGCGTTTACGTTTGTATGCTTTTTTACCACTAAAAACGCATCCAAATGCATACAAAACCGCACCCATAGGGTTTAATGCAAAGCGCATGCAAAAATGTGGGATGCTGCGTCTAGGGCTGCGTTTGCAAAAACGCATGTGTGTTTTGTGTTTTTGCAAACGCACATGCGTCTTTGCATGCGTTTGCAATGCACTTTGCATTAAACCCTATGGGTGCGTTTTTGGATGCGTTTTTAGCAGTAAAAATACATACAAACGCAGCCCAGCAATAGATGGGAACTGGGCCTGAAACATGGTGGCAGTATCATGCTATGGGAGTGTTTTTAGCTGCAGGGACAGGATGACTGCAATTGAAGGAAACATGAATGTGGCCAAGTACAGAGATATCATGGATGATAACCAAATCAAGAATGCTCTAGACCTCAGACTTGGCCGAAGGTTCACCTTCCAACAAGACAATGACCCTAAGCACACAGTTAAAATAACAAAGGAGGGTTTCAGAACAACTCTGTGGTCATTCCTGACTGGCCCAGCCAGAGCCCTGACCTAAACTCAATTGAGAGTCTCTGGAGAGACCTGAAAATGGCTGTCCACCAATCACCATCCAACCTGATGGAACTGGAGAGGATCTGCAAGGAAGAATGGCCGAGGATCACCAAATCCAGGTGTGAAAAACCTGTTACATCATTTCCAAGAAGACTCATGGCTGTGCTAGCTCAAGAGTGCTTCTACTCAATACTGAGCAAAGGGTCTGAATACTTATGACCATGTGATATTTCAGTTTTTTGTTTTAATAATTAGCAAAAATTTCAAATTTTCAGTTTTTTTTTTAAAGTAAAGATGTGGTGCAGAGGGTACATTAATGAGAAAAAAAAATAAACTTTTTAGAATTTACCAAACTGCTGCAATGAAATAAAGAGTGAAAAATGTAAAGGAGTCTGAATACCTTCCATACCCACTGTACGTCAGTGTGAGACTACGTACAGTTACAGATAGTAGGTTACTGTTTTAGTGCATTAATCACTATTTGTTCAGCAACTCTGCTCCCTGCTTTACTAACATGGGTTTACTGTCATGTAAACCCACATAGAAGGCTGGTGCAAAATAAAAAACTGCTGTCTATATTATTGTTTGTTATCTAAGGGCTAAAGGTTCTCATTGTGGAGAGTCAAATGCCAGTCTGAGGAGACTTAAACGCCTTGCAATGCTCCTCTAGGAAATTAAATATGAAAATTGACTTTTTAGACTGAGAATTGGCATATCACTCTCTGACGGGTCATGTGACCGGCTCTGTGACATCATCACAGGTCCTTCAGCCCCGATGGTGTCGCATCGTGGGAGCCGGTGACAGGTGATGCATACTCCGGGAGGAGGTTTGTTTTTTTTTTACACACAGGGAAGAGAAGAGAGGACAGGATAGGGATTAGATCAGGATAGAGGAGCGGGGGGAAGAAGATGGAGGAGGCAGCAGCAGGGAGAGGCAGGGAATACGGAGCCGACATCGGATCCGAGGTGAACTTGTATCCGATGTCCATAGGCTCCCATTTTGTGGGCACTCGAATCAGCACTGATCTGATGCTGTCCGATTTGAGTCACGGACACAAAATCGTAGCAGGCTGCAATTTTGTGCCAGTGATAAATCGGATCGGATCGGATGGTGTCAAAATCAGATGCCAATAGTGGCACATCCGATCCGATCCGATTCCCATAGGGGAACATGGGATCCGATTTCGGATACGATATTATCCGTTTTGAAACTGATACAATTGGATGACCGAAAATCGTAATGTGAAAGCAGCCTTAGTCTTTGTTTTTCCAAGCTAAATAACCCCAAGTTTAATAACCTATCTTGGTATTGCAGACCCTCCAGTTCTCTAATAACCTTGGTTGCTCTTCTCGGCACCGGCTCCAGTTCAGCTATGTCTTCCTTATACACTGGAGACCAAAATTGGACACAATATTGTAAGTGGTCGCACTAGTGAATAGTATAGAGGTAAAACTGTGTTCTTCACATGAGCATCTATTCCGCTTTTAATGTATCCCATTACTTTGTTAGCCTTTGCAGCAACTTCCTGACACTGGCCACTAAATGTAAGTTTGCCGTCTACCCATACACCCAAGTATTTTTCTATGACAGTTTTTACCCAGTGTTCTACAATTAAGTACATAATTATACATTTTATTTTCTCTGCCCAAGTGCATGACCTTACATTTATCCACATTAAAGTTCACATTTATCCACATCAGGGGCAGACACAGACTGTAGTGGGCCCTTGAGCAAGAAATTTTTCGGGTCCGCCCCTCATAGTGCAACAAAGTTATGTTCTATTAAATATGCAACATGCAAGTTAGGGTGCCTTCACATAGACAAGTTTTTTGTATCCGGTGAGATCAGGTGAAAACTGCATCTGACTTGATATGCTTTCACACTGGCATTTTTCGCCACTAGCAGCAGATCCGGCAGATTTCCGCACCTCTGCCCCCTAACGGACGACTTTTGGTACCAATGTAGCAAGCCCCATTCATTCTCTATGGGGCTTGCGGCCAGCCACGGCAAGTGCAGTTGTGCTAGATGCATTACATGGTGCCACTAAAATATACAGCGGATATGCTGCATTTTTTAGTGCGGAAAAATCTGCACCATGTCAATTTTTGCTGTGGATTTTCCCACCGTAAATGTACTGTATATCTAATATAGAGGCTATGCAGGGCTGGATATAATATCTGGAGGGTGCTGCTGGGCTGTATATATTATTTGCCAGTTGCAGCCTCCAAATTATATATACAGGCCAGCACAGTCTCCAAATAACATATATAGCCCACTAGCCCAGCATTGCCTGTAGTTAATATATACAGCCCAGCACAGCCTCCAAATAAAATATACAGCCCAGCATAGCCTTGTGTTAATATATACAGCCCAACATAGCATCCAAATAACATATACAGCCCAGCATAGCTTCCAGTTAATATATACAGTCCAGCACAGGCTCCAGGTAATATATGCAGCACAGCCTCCAGTTAATATATACAGCCCAGCACAGCCTTCAGGTAATATATACAGCCCACCACAGCCTCCAGGTGATATATACAGCCCAGCATAGCCTCCAGATTATATATACAGTCCAGCATAGCCTTCAGGTAATATATACAGCCCAAAACAGCCTCCAGGTAATATATACAGCTCAGCATAGACTCTGAATAACATATATAGCCCAAGACAGCCTCCACATAATATATATAGGCACCCTCGTTTCCCTTTGTTTCATAATGCTCTCCCCCGTATGCAGTCCACTTTTGGCATAGTGCTTCTCGCCCTATGTGGCCCCCCCAGTTTATGCTGCTTGTCCCCATGTGCCCCCCCCCCAGTTTATGCTGCTTCTGCCCCTATGTGGGTGCCCTGATTCATATTTCTTTTCCCCTCATGAGCCGCCCCATTCATGAGCTTCATGCTTCTCCCCAGGCCAAGGGCCCCCCATTCATGTGCAGCAAGGCCATGCTTCAAGTTCTCCCCAGGCCAGGGGCCCCCCCATTCATGAGCATCCAGGCCATGCTTCAAGTTCTCCCCAGGCCAGGGGCCCCCCCATTTATGGGCAGCCAGGCCATGCTTCAGTTCTCCCCCAGGATGTAGCCCCCCAAATCATGCCTGCCATGCTTCAGTTCTCCCCCAGGACTCCTGAAAATGAAAAGTATGACGTTTAAAAAAATTGGTCTGTCTATGGCAGTGCTTAAAGGAAAACTGTCAGGTCAAAAATCCATATCTAAGGCTGCTTTCACATCAGCAGTTTTACTATGGGGCAGTGTCGATCAGCGGGAAAAAAAAAATCAATGCATGCTGCAATTGGCAGTGTAGATCGGACGCCACATACCCCATATACCCAATCAAATCAGTAGGTGCGTGCAAAACATTGGACAACACTTAGATGACATCCGAGTGCAGTTCGATATACGTCGACACAGACAATGCAGAAGATGGAGAAATTTAGTTCTGTTTCTCACCTGTGCCCCAATACATGCAAGCAAGTGAATCAGATCACAGTAAAATAAGACTCAGCTCAACCTGAAGCAGAGTTAGAGCTGAGTGTCATATAGGGCTTCTTTTCTTTGCTAGTATGATATGAGCGTACCCTGAAAATGAGTCATAAAGCAATTAGAGAAAATCAGGTAAGGTATTTGAACATATTTATATTTATACTTATCTACATTTGTATTAGAGACGATCTAATATTTAGTTCTCGTTGACTCCAGTTCGGTTCCTTTATGTAGTATGTCTTTACGTTTTTTAAGTTTTTATATGATTATTATATTATATCCCAGTCTGTATATATTCTCTTTCCTGTAGGGTTTATAACTTTTAGATGTTTGAATATCTGCATTATAAAAGCCCAAACTGGTTTTGTGGGACAAGTTATTTTAATGGCATATTTATAATATAGGACTTGATTTTAATATTTGTTTACTCAGTTGGTGTGAGCTCCCTCACAAAGAACAATGAACAATAATTCCTTCAGACTTGTCTTATTTATTAATTAAATCTCTAAAATACAGTTGTAGCCCGAGGCTGGCTCCGAGCCTACACGCTACACTCGTGTTTATTTGAGCATTTTTTTCATTGCCATCACTTCACTTACACGTACACTATTACTAACATTATTAACTCCTTCCTATTGTTAGAAAGACTGTGACACATATGTAGACATCCGCCAGGATTGTGACATCACTGATGAGGCTGGTCTTTGGACAGAACATCCCTAACCTTCTCAAGGATGGTGCCGACCTCTGCCATTGCTCCGAGTCCTGTAGGGAACAAAAGAAGTACAATAACCAAAACCGAAGAAACGAAGACAAAAAACAAACAAACCTGATTTCATCTCTGAGAAGTGACCACAACAACTCTAAAATTGAAGCCCAAAAATGCATGTAACATATAGACATAGATATAGAGTCCACACTACCGCTGAAGTTTTATATGCGATCCTAACATCTCTTCAGTATACAATGTGTGCAAAATTATTAGGAAAGTTGTATTTTAGAGGATTATTTTTATTATTGATCAACAACTATGTTCTCAATCAAACCAAAAGACTCAAATATCAAAGCTTAATATTTTTGGAAGTTGGAGTGGGTTTTGTTAGATTTGGCTATCTTAGGAGGATATCTGTTTGTGCAGGTAGCTATTACTGTGCAGAATTATTAGGCAACTTAATAAAAAACAAATATATTCCCATCTCACTTGTTTATTTTCACCAGGTAAACCAATATAACTGCACAAAATTTAGAAATAAACATTTCTGACATGCAAAAACCTTTCTTTATGATGACACTCAACAGCCTTCCATCCATAGATTCTGTCAGTTGCTTGATCTGTTTGCGATCAAAATTGCGTGCAGCAGCCACCACAGCCTCCCAGACACTGTTCCGAGAGGTGTACTGTTTTCCCTCCCTGTAGATCTCACATTATATGATGGACCACAGGTTCTCTATGGAGTTAGATCAGGTGAACAAGGGTGTCATGTCATTATTTGTTCTTCTTTTAGACCTTTACTGGCCAGACACGCTGTGGAGTAGTTGGATGCATGTGATGGAGCATTGTCCTGCATGAAAATCATGTTTTCCTTGAACAATACCAACTTCTTCCTGTACCACTGCTTGAAGAAGTTGTCTTCCAGAAACTGGCAGTAGGTCCGGGAGTTGAGCTTCACTCCATCCTCAACCCAAAAAGGTCCCACAAGTTCATTTTTGATGACATCAGCCCATACCAGTACCCCACCTCCACCTTGCTGTCGTCTGAGTCAGAGTAGAGCTCTCTGCCCTTTACTGATCCAGCCTCTGGCCCATCCATCTGGCCCATCAAGAGTCACTCTCACTTCATCAGTCCATAAAACCTTTGAAAAATCAGTCTTAAGATATTTCTTGGCCCAGTCTTGACGTTTTATCTTATGCTTCTTGTTCAAAGGTGGTCATTTTTCAGCCTTCCTTACCTTGGCCATGTCCCTGAGTATGGCACACCTTGTGCTTTTTGATACTCCAGTAACGTTGGAGCTCTGAAATATGGCAAAACTGGTGGCAAATGGCATCTTGGCAGCTTCACGCTTGATTTTCCTCAATTCATGGGCAGTTATTTTGCACCTTTTTTGCCCAACACGCTTCTTGCGACCCTGTTGGCTATTTGCCATGAATCGCTTGATTGTTCGGTGATCATGCTTCAAAAGTTTGGCAATTTCAAGACTGCTGCATCCCTCTGCAAGACATCTCACAATTTTGGACTTTTCAGAGCCCATCAAATCTTTCTTCTGACCCATTTTGCCCAAGAAAAGGCATTTGACTAATAAGTAAGCACAGCTTATATAGGGTGTTGATGTCATTAGACCACACCCCTCCTCACTACAGAGATGCACATCACCTGATTTACTTAATTGGTAGTTGGCTCTCAAGCCTATACAGCTTGGAGTAGGACAACATACCGTATATAAAAAGCATCATGTGATCAAAATAGTCATTTCTGCACACAGTGTATGTGGTCTGTCATTCCCTGTCATCCTTAGACCGATAGCGTTATCCATTTGTCCACTGGCCATTTCTGACTAATGACATAGGTTTGATTCAGTTATAGCACTTATCATTATTATCTCTGTGTTAATGCTAATATATTTCATATCCGAGTGTTGCTTCAATTTTCATTTTGTTTATTGGTTTTATTTATTGATGACTGTATTAATGATTCCAATTTTATGTGCATTTATTGTTTTGTATGTATTTTACTGTTTGATGTGTTTCGCCGCAAGGGCTCAGTCTACAAGGGATGGGTGAGGATACACTAAGAGAGGGTAGAGATGGTTGTGCGGTGGTTCAGTAGACTGAGGGTCACTGCAGCTTGTAGGCTTGTCGGAAGAGGTGGGTATTCAGATTCCTTTTGAAGGTTTCCACGGTGGATGACAGTCTGATGTGTTGGGGTAGAGAGTTCCAGAGTATGGGAGAAGCAAGGGAGAAATCTTGTATGCGGTTGTCGGAATAAGGGAGGAGGAGAGAAGGAGATCTTGAGAAGATCGAAGGTTGCGTGTAGGTAGGTACCGGGAGACCAATTCAGAGGAGGTTGTGCGTGTTCATTGCTGCACTGTTCAAAATTGACATACCATATTTTTTGGATTATAAGACGCACTTTTGTTCCCCAAATTTTGGGGGAAAGTGTGGGGTGCGTCTTATAATCCGAATATACGGATTATACTGCAGGGGAGGTGGGGGAGCTCTGGAGCCTGTCCAGGGGATGGGGGAGGCTGGGGCGGGCTGGGACAGGCTGCAGGAGATCTCCTGCTCCCGCTCATATAATATGCACTGCAGCGGTCCATCACCGCGGTGCTGAAACCGCACCATGGTGATGGGCTGGGGGAGCAGTGCATATTATATGTGCCTGCACCCCCTAGTGATGGCACATGCCCCCCCCTCTCCTGTTTGATATGGCCCCCCATGCTGCTGCCCAGAGTAAAATAAAAAAAGCTTTACTTACCTCCTCCAGCGCTGATCTCCCGGCTCTCCCTGCTGCCGCTGTGATCGGGCATGCAGAGACTATGTCTCTCTGCTGTGCCGATCACATGACCGGCACTGAGAATCAGGAAGTGGAGGAGCGCAGCGGCAGTAGAGAGACTCGGAGGACAGCACTGGAGGAAGGTGAATAAAGAGTTTTTTATTTTACTATGGGCAGCAGCATGGGGGCCAAAGCCAGGACAGGGGGATGTGTGCCAGTCATAGGGGACATGTGCAAGCCACAGGCGATGTGTGCCAGCAGCATGGGGGACGTGTGCCAGCCACATGGGATATGTGCCAGCCACAGGGGACGTGTGCCAGCCACGGGGGATGTGTCCCAGCCACGGGGGACGACGGGGGATGTGTGCCAGCCACAGGGGACGTGTGCCAGCCAAGGGGGACATGTGCCAGCCACGGGGGACGTGTGCCAGCTATGGGGCACGTGTTTCAGCCACAGGGGACATGTGCCAGCCACGGGGGAACTGTGCCAGCCATGGGGGATGAGTGCCATCAATAAGGATGTGTGCCAGCACAGGAGGACATGTGCCAGCCATAGGGGACGTGTGCCAGCCATAGAGGACGTGTGCCAGCCATGCTGGACGTGTGCCAGCCATGCTGGATGTGTGCCAGCCATGGTGGACGTGTGCCAGCCATGAGGGACGTGTGCCAGCCATGGGGGACGTGTGCCAGCCATGGGGGACGTGTGCCAGCCATGGGGGACGTGTGCCAGCCATGGGGGACATGTGGCATCACTGGGGGATGTGTGCCAGCACAAGGGGGCTATATCCAGATTAAGGGGGCTAATTTAAAGAGGACCTGTCACCAAACCAGGCATGGTGATCTAATTACAGCACTGGATACAGCTTCTTTCCAGCATGCAGGCAAGGGGTCACCCAGCACTTGAGCAGCCCTGTACCCCGAGTAATACAGTTAGAAAACTTACATGCTACAGCCACTAAGGAGGTGGCTAGGGGCTGCAGCCAAGGGCAGATTCACACCCCCTGCCTGTGTAATCTGCCCACCGCTGCCAATCATTCTCTCCCTGTCTGCAGCATTTAAACAGAATTTTTTTCTCTCTCCCGTGTAGCCCCGCCCCCTAAGGGGGAGAGAATGATTGGCAGTGGTGGGCAGATTACACATGCAGGGGGTGTGAATCTGCCCTTGGCTCCAGCCCCTAGCCACCTCCTTAGTGGCTGCAGCATGTAAGTTTTCTAACTGTATTATCTCGGGGTACAGGGCTGCTCAAGTGCTGGGTGACCCCTTGCCTGCATGCTGGAGACATGCTGTATCCAGTGCTGTAATTAGATCACCATGCCTGGTTTGGTGACAGGTCCTCTTTAAGGATGGGGGCTATAGCCAAGGATGAGGGACAATGTACCAGGATGAGGGTGCTATGAGGGAATATATACGCTATATGATTTGTTAGACGGACACTGGCATTATAAGTCAGACCCTATTTAACATTAAAAATGACTTTTTTCTCTTTTCCTTCACCAAATTTGGGGGTGCGTCTTATAATCAGGTGCGTCTTATAAAGCGAAAAACACGGGTAACTGCTGGGGCTAGCCTGGAACAGTACTTGGGTATATCTGATTACAGGTCTGTTATGTTTTACCCCTAACCTTGTAACGACTACGTGTTTTTTAGACTTACCGCTTTAATTTGATTCTCTCATTCCTAGAGCTAGATTTCTTTTTTGTTGATGTAGCAATATGAGGGCTTGTCTTTTTGAGTGATTAATTGTAGCAATTGTGGAATGCCATGATTTATTTTAACATCTAATGTTCTGAAAATTTTTATTAGGTGGCTTGAACCTGCAATCTCTTGATCGCCAGCAGATTATGAAAACGACAGACGCCATGGATAAAAGGCTTTTGTCTGTTACTGAAAAGAAAGGGGGCTAGATTGGTCACTGATATTTTTGTTTTGAAAGTCAGAAATGTATTTTTCTATATGTTCAGTTGTTTGTCCATTCTCACTTTAACAGGTCAAAATAAACAACTGAAATGGGAACATTTACGTTTTTCATTTGGTTGCATAATAATTCTGCACATTAGTAGTTGCCCAATAATTCTGCTCACAGAAATATTCTCTTAAGCAAGATTAAACTTCAATTTTACTATTTTTATATATTCAGGTTTATTAAACGATTGCATTTATTGACGGTGCTATAGTTGTTCAATAAGAATATCAAGCATCAAAAATAAAAATAGTCTTATAGTTGTGCACATGGTGCATAATACCTTGCCATGTTTCAGTATATTGTAAAGTTATTATTGTTATAATATATTTATATAGCGCCATTAGGTTCCATGGCACTTTACATGCGTAGGGGCAGACGAGGACAAGAACGTAAAATGACGAAAATGAAATCATACAGGTACAGTAGGGCAGAGAATCCTGTCCACGAGGGTCAGTCTATCGGAAGAGTGGGGACACAGTAGGAGGGGGACAGGTGATGGTGAGATGGTGTAGCGGATTAAGTCTCAGGTGTGGATTGTAAACTTGAAGGAAGAGGTGGGTCTTCAGGTTTTTCTTGAAGGTTCCCAGAGTAGGGGAGTGTCTGATGTGGTGGGAAGAGAGTTCCAAAGTAAGGCGGCTGCATGAGAGAAGTCTTGTATGCGGTAGTGGGAGGAGGAAATGCGAGGCAAGAAGAGAAGGAGCTCTTGAGAACAGCGCAAATTGCGTGAGGGGAGGTATCGGGAGACCAGGTCGGAGATGTATGGAGGGGACAGGTTGTGTATGGCTTGGCATGTCAAGGTTAGTGTTTTGAACCGGGGTCTCTGGGAAGTTGGGAGTCAGTGAAGGGCTTGGCAGACAGGGGAACAGGGGAGTAGCGGGGAGACAGGTGGATAAGTCGGGCATCAGAATTGCAGATGGTTCGGAGAGGTGCAAGGGAGGTAGTGGGGAGGCTGGTGAGCAGGAGGTTGCAGTAGTCGAGGCGGGAGATGATGAGGGACAAGTGTTTTCGCAATGTCTTGGTCAAGGAAAGAGGGGATTCGGGTAAAGTTGCTGGGTTCCACAGAAGTAGAAGGATAGCAGACACAGAGACCTTTAGGAGGCCCCCAGCTGGAAGCCTTTTGTCACCTCACAATCACATTTTAGGTTCCAGAGTAATGGTCACCATTTCGGAAAGTAAATGAAGCCATGACTCTTGACAGAAGTATTTAAGAAATAAAAGTGATGTGATTGGCACATGCATTCTATACAGCAGGCTCAATTCCTGAGCCCGCTCCGTATAGTAATGACGCCAACAGCCTTCATATGTGTACACAGGCCATCTGTAAAGGCATTAAATGGAAAACATTCATCACTTATGTGGATAAATGTCTTCAGTTTCATATGTATTAGATTTTGCCAGATGAAAAAACCCACACTGTTGCATGCGAACCCCAGGACATGTGATGTAGACTAGGCATATTGATAAAAACAAATTACCGTATAGGTATACCTGATTTATTTTAGTGTCAATTTGCAAAGTTAAAAACTAACGAGCACATCTTGTAAGTTAGAACCATTCTGGTCATTAAGAGCAAATATCATGTTGGAGACTAACCAAGACACACGGACTGCAATAAAACATGGATATGTACCAAGACGCACGGACTGCAATAAAACATGGATATGTACCAAGACGCACGGACTGCAATAAAACATGGATATGTACCAAGACGCACGGACTGCAATAAAACATGGATATGTACCAAGACACACGGACTGCAATAAAACATGGATATGTACCAAGACACACGGACTGCAATAAAACATGGATATGTACCAAGACACACGGACTGCAATAAAACATGGATATGTACCAAGACACACGGACTGCAATAAAACATGGATATGTACCAAGACACACGGACTGCAATAAAACATGGATATGTACCAAGACACATGGACTGCAATAAAACATGGATATGTACCAAGACACATGGACTGCAATAAAACTCGGATATTTACCAAGACACATGGACTCCAGTGAAACAAGGATACGTAAGCAGCACCATACACAACACTAGTTATGTACATTTTACTAAACATTAAACTTCTTTAAAATGCATATGTCCAGGAAGGCCATAAGACACATCATACTAAAGCATCCCTGATACAAATACCAAAGTTACAATCCAAGGTTATTATCAGCTGAATACCCAGAAACATATGGAAGTGGTGGTATATGTTCTCTGACCTTTGTCCCCACACACCAGTGTTTTTTCAATGCATGGAATCTCTATGTAGCCAAAATTGCGAAGACGTTCAATCTGTTCTGCAGTGATTGGATGATCCCACATGGCCGTGTTCATAGCTGGACAGAAGAGCAATGGCTTCTTTAAGTCCCAAGCACGCACTATGCAGCTCTGCAAAATAAAAAACACAGTAAATGAAACACTAGTCAGAACATAAATGGTGCCCAGAAGCCTGCAGCAACCCGTCCCAGAGCAGAGACCAACATCTATGACGTCTCTGTAAGCTATCAAATAAATAAGAGGTGGGGGAACAAGAGGCGCAATAGTGCCCTATTACTAAAGACACTCAAAGTGTGGGTGGTAAACAAGGTTCACTCACCTAGCCCAGTTGTGTGACCCACAACTGGTTTGAAGGCAAAGGATTTTATTTGGCTGCTGCAGGACCTCCACCGACCACTCACACGTGGAATGACCATCAAAGGATTGGGAAAGCAAGGTGTGTTACAGTCCGCGCTGCCAAGTCATCACAAATCACCAGGAATCCAATTTGGATAGCAAAAGATCTTCTTTATTTCCTTTCCTACGCGTCTCGATGCCCTCCTGGCACCTTCCTCAGGAATATCCCTGAGGAAGGTGCCAGGAGGGGCATCGAAACGCGTAGGAAAGGAAATAAAGAAGATCTTTTGCTATCCAAATTGGATTCCTGGTAATTTGTGGAGACTTGGCAGCGCGGACTGTAACACACCTTGCTTTCCCAATCCTTTGATGGTCTCTGTAAGCTATCATTTAACGTAAAGGAGTTGCAGGGAAATTCAACATTTCTCCGGTAATTATTTAGAAAATTGTAAGGGCTGTGGAGGCAGTAAGCCAAGCCTCCAACTCCTCAATTTCCCTGAATCCAACTCCGACTCAACCAAAATGGACACCGACTCCATGATTCCGACTCCTTCATACATGACTCATATTTAAATGATACATTTATTGTAGTACAATGTGAACATCAACTATCTTGGTTCTTTGGTGAGTTTATTCATACCACAGCAGCGCGGACCATGACACACCAGCACTCCCATCATTGTCTTGAATGTGAACATCAGGCGCTTTTAACCATTTATTATGATACAATAATTAAGATATTTAGATAGAACATAATAATAAATCATAATAATATTCATAACATTCTGCATTGAACTACTAGACCCAATTTATGATATATTTTAGGAGTCGGTTCTCTTTTATACCGACTACAACTCTGACTCCACAGTCCCGGTTGTAAGGGTTAAAAAAAAATAAAAATAGCTATAGGACTCAGTTTAACAAGTCTGGGGTTGTTCATGTTCCTCTTGATGAGGCGCTTCTTCATGAATCTGGAGCGTCTGACGAGTGGTGTGCACCTCCATGTGCTATGCCAAAAATCTCACTCCAGCCAGAATCAGAAATAAGATTTCTGGTGTACTGAACGCTACAGCTTGTCATAAGTTAGCGGAGTTGTGGTATCCCACCCCAGCTCTGGCCACTGCTGTTATACAGGGTGGGCCATTTATATGGATGCACCTAAATAAAATCGGAATAGGTTCTGATATCAACTTCCTCTTTGTGGCACATTAGTATATAGGAGGGGGAAAACTTTTCCAGATGGGTGGTGACCATGGCGGCCATTTTGAAGTTAGCCATTTTGGATTTTTTTCAATGGGAAGAGGGTTATGTGAAACATATTGAGAATTTCATAAGAAAAACAATGGTGTGTTTGGTTTTAACGTAACTTTATTCTTTCATGAGTTATTTACAAGCTTATGACCACTTATAACATGTGTTCAAAGTGCTGCCCGTTGTGTTGGATTGTCAATGCAACCCTCTTCTCCCACTCTTGACACACTGATACCAACACCGCAGAAGAAATGCTAGCACAGGCTTCCAGTATCCGGTGTTTCAGATGCTGCACATCTCTTATCTTCACAGCATAGACAATTGCCTTCAGATGAGTGATGAGGCAAACTTTTTTGTGAATGGTGAAGTTAACAAACAAAACCACCACTATTGGTCTGACACTAACCCACAGTGGATAGATCCCTCCAAGTATGTTGGAACACAAAAATTGATGGTGTGGTGTGGTATATGGGGTACAAAGATCGTGGGGCAATTCTTCATCAATGGAAACCTCAATGCCACTAGATATCTGAAATTGCTACATGATTCAGATATCCAGTGGCATTGAGATTTCCATTGATGAAGAATGGTCCCACTATCTTTGAAGCCCATATACCACACCATACGAGGGGCGCCTGAAAAGTTCGAGGCCCACCCATGAAATCTTTTTTGCATGGTCTTGTTTTACAATGCAATATGTTATTTAGTTAGTTGAATGGTCTCATGAGCAATCTGGATTTATTTTGATTTTTTTTGTTTCCGTTACAGCATTTTAAAGTTGGGTCGCAAGACTGAAATATTGAAATGCGCCAGTTCACACATCGGCTGTTGCAATGGCTGCAATTCACTCCTGTGGTTTCCAACTGCTTCAGCACCCACCCTATTCCCCTGATTTGGCTCCCTCGGACTATCACCTATTCCCACAGATGAAAAAGCACCTTGGTGTCATGCACGCCGTAAAGGACTTTTGGAGGAGCAAGAAGGAGCGTTCTACCACAGTGTAATGATGAAACCTCAAGTCATACCTATGTGACCCTCAAGGGAGACTATGACGAGAACCGACTGAAAAAATTTGACCCACAGTCACTACTTCTGGGTCAAGCCTCGAACTTTTCAGGCGCCCCTCATACCATCAATTTTTGTGTTCCAACAGTCTTAGAGGAATCTATCCACTGTGGGTTAGTCTCACATCAATATAGTGGTTTTGTTTGTTAACTTCACCGTTCACAAAAACGTTTGTCTCATCACTCATCTGAAGGCAATTGTCTATGCTGTGAAGATATGAGATGTGCAGCATCTGAAACAACGAATACTGGAAGCCTGTGCTAGCATTTCTTCTGCTGTGTTATCAGTGTGTCAAGAGTGGGAGAAGAGGGTTGCATTGACAATCCAACACAACGGGCAGCACTTTGAACACATGTTATAAGTGGTCATAAACTTGTAAATAACTCATGAAATAATAAAGTTACATTAAAATCAAGCACACCATTGTTTTTCTTATGAAATTCTCAATATGTTTGATGTGTCACATGACCCTCTTCCCATTGAAAAAAATAAAGTTGGATCCAAAATGGCTGACTTCAAAATGGCCGCCATGGTCACCACCCATCTGGAAATGTTTCCCCCTCCCATATACTAATGTGCCACAAAGAGGAAGTTCATATCACCAACCATTCCCATTTTATTTAGGTGCATCCATATAAATGGCCCACCCTGTTGATACAGATGCCTGCTATGTAATAAAGCTGGCATTGGCGTCATTTCCGGGAGCAGGTGACGTAAGTACAACCGTGCCGCTCTGTTAGGTGTCCAGCACGCATGCGCAATGCGGTGCTTGAAGCCTACAGAACGGCGCGGGTGTACTTACGTACGAATCGCGTCATTTCATGACCGCCCAGTGTCCTGTAAACAAGGAAGGGCCTGCCTAGAAAATTAATAGTAGATCACGCCCATTAAGGCGTGATCTACTGACGAACAGGGCAAAGAACATACACGCCCTAAGGGCTAAAGAATATAGCCCCTGCTAATTATAATGCCTAATGAGTAAGTATTAAAATGTTTTTATGCACTTTCACAGGATGCTTTTAGGAGATAAAAGAAGTGTGAGATTAGTGATGAGATGCTGCAGGGACATGTTTTGGTAGCTTAGGTGGCGTTTTCGAGGTGATAGGATCCCTTTAAGGGGTTGTCCACAACAATGGTATTCATGACCAATCTTTTGGATAAATGATTTAGCGGTTTTGTATAAGCGCTACTAAAGCTCAGGCACCAGGATGATGAGGTTTATAATCAGCAATCTTTATTTTCCTCTCACAGCTCCACAACATGTTTCAACTGTTCAAGGCAGTCTTCCTCAGGTGACACTACCTGAGGAAGACTGCCTTGAGCAGTTGAAACATGTTGTGGAGCTGTGAGGGGAAAATAAAGATTGCTGATTATAAACCTCATCATCCTGGTGCCTGAGCTTTAGTAGCGCTTCTACAAGACCGCTAAATCATTTTCTTGCAAACTTCTATTCCCCCTGAGGGATCAGCGGCTGGAGCAGCACAGCGAGGGCACAGTGGTGAAGGATCTGGCGTTCCCTAGATAAAAAGCAGTGACGCACATCTGGGACCGGCGCCACGTGACCGGAAAGGTCCTGTACGGACAGCTGGGGACCAGCGAGGTCAAAGGAGCGGAGCGTGCATATTGCCGGGGGTCCCCCATATATCAGAGGCCATTACACTGGGTTGTGCAGGTCGTGCACAACCCAAACAGGTGAGTGGCCACCTGTAATAACGCCATATTAACTGAGCTATAGTGATCCTACACATGCGCCCCTTCTCTCCCTTTTTTTTCTTACAATCTTTTGGATAAGTCATCAATATCAAATCAGTCATCAATAGTAGCTGGTTGTCAGGACCCAGCAGCTGTCAATAAACAGTATGACAGAGCAAATGTGTTCTGATCCATACACTGTTTGCATCTTGACGCTGCTGGAGCTGGTAACAACTGATCCATGGAGTATAAGACATTAATATAATTGTAGTGGAAAACCCTTTTAATTAATGTAACCATTTTGAGGCTGGTTATGTAACTAAAAAAAAGCCGTTTAATGTGTCATATACGAGAGGTGTCTGTAATATGTCTCCAAATACAATGCAAATTATCTGCAAACTGTATGGCTATCAGTATAGTGACACCAGTGCAAACTACAGGAGGAGAGATAGGCAAGTGACAAAGCTTTTATCTTCTGCTCAACATTTTTATATGGGTAGATAAAGGATGGCCAGAGGCTTTGATGTGAAGGGAATAAATGATCCATGTTCCTTAAGTGGCCGCCTCAGGGGCTTCTGATACAATTTACAGTAAGAAAATGTCATTTTTTTTATGTCAAAGTTAGAATAATCTTGGGAATACAGTATTGACAGTCTTTGATGCACTCAAATGAGTGACATGTACTTACATCCATTACAGAAAGTGACCTCAAAGGGGCATCACTATCACAGGATAGTAAAAGTTTCACACTACTTATCTGTGGAATGCTCCAGTATTTACTGCTCCAGATGTTTCCCTCCTTAAAAGGATAGATAGGCTTTATGGCTTTGGAGTAACCCCTGACTCTGCCTTATCCTTCAAACCACATATCCAAGCCCTTGCCACCTCCTGCCGCCTTCAACTCAAAAATATTTCCAGAATCCATCCCTTCCACGACCCTCAATCTACTAAACTACTAGTGCATGCCCTCATCATCTCCTGTTTCGACTACTGCAACCTCTTTCTCTGTGGCCTCCCTGCTAGCACTCTCTTGCGCCTCTCCATCTGTCCTTAAATCTGCTGCCCAACGAATCCACCTCTCTCCTCGCTGCTTCTCCACTTCTCCCCTCTGCAAATCCCTAGACTGGCTCCCAATTCCCCAGCATATCCAATTCAAACTACTAACACTGACTTACAAAGACATCTACAATCTGTCTCCCCCATATATCTCTGAACTAATCTCCCATTATCATCCAACTCACTCGTAATCTTCGATCCTTCCAAGACTTCCTTCTTTCCTCCACACTTCCCCATGTAACCGCCTGCAAGACTTCGCCGAGCATCCCCCATTCTCTGCAATTCTGCACCTCAAAACGTCCGACTATCCCCCACACTCGAAACCTTCAAGCGGAACCCGAAAATGCATCGCTTCAGAACAGCCTACAGCCTGCAATGACCACAGTGCCACCTCATCACCACTGGACCTGGCGCTCCACAACCACCAGAGCAGACCCAACCTATTGTCTCCCTCCCCACTGCTCTGTAGAATGTAAGCCCGCAAAAGCAGGGTCCTCTCTCCCCTCTGTACCACTGTTAAGGTACCGTCACACAGAGACATATCGCCGGCGATATTGCCGGGGATCGCGGGAGCGCGCATCCCTGACAACATCGCCGGTGAGATGTCACACTGAGCAACTTACCGGCGATGTCGCCGGCTAGTTGCCGCGGCTATCGCTTGCTGAGTTGCCCAGCAACCCAGCGAGCGATAACCCGCAATGTAGTAGATAGGCGGAATCGCCCGTAACATTGCGGATTGCCGCGTTACACAGGGCGATCAAGCATGATCGCCTCAGCAACATCGCCAGGTTTCCCAACATTGTTGGGAAACCTGGCGATGTGACTCAGGCGATTCATCGCCTGATAATCGCCCTGTCACACGCGGCAATTCGCCGGCGATGTCGCCGCAACCTGGCCACGCCCCTCGGTTGCCAGCAACATCGCCGGCGATATGTCCCCGTGTGACGGGCCCTTTAGTTTGTTCATTGTATTTTTCACTTGATTGTATGTAACCCTTTATCATGTACAGCACCATGGAATTAAAGAGGACCTGTCACCCCCCCCCCCCCCCCAAAGATTTCATTCTAAAGGCAGCACTGAAGGCAAGGGGTCCCCCATGTGTTTCTGATGTATAAATCATTAAATACAGCCTTTTAAAATGTGTAAAACAAAGTCAGGAGGGCATTACCAGATCCATGAGTCAGCTCCTTCTCCTGCTTCTATGCTTCTATGTTCTTGCCTCCTCCCAAAAACCCCAGCGGCGATGCTGTTACATGGGAGCCTATTGCTCCCATCGCGTGTTAGATCGTCGTCCCCCTGTTACATGGGGCGATGTGTACACATCGCCCCAGAGTGCTCGCCTGGTTTCACATCACTGATGTGAAACCAGGCGACCAGTCAGGGGCGATAATTAGTGCCGACATCGCCCCTTTAAATTAGGCGACGCAGGGGCGATATCGGCGTCGATAGGCCACGCCCCTACGTCACCTAAGAAATCGGTGGTGCCATCGCCAGGTGTGACGGTACCCTAAGTCCTTGTGTTTATAAGTTTGCCTCCTGATATTTTGTAAAACCACAGGATACAATAAATACTCATACCGTGTTTCCCCGAAAATAAGTCACCCCCGAATATAAGTCAGGGCAGGGCTGGCGCAGAATTTTCCAATATAAGTCATACCCCGATTATAAGACAGGGTGACTTATTTTCGGGGAATACGGTATAAGACGGGGGGGCACGGGGGGTGGGGGGCGCTGCGCAGTATTTCCTACCTTCTCCCCCGGTCTGCTGTGCCTTGTGGTTCCCACTGCTTCAGTTCCATCATCATCAGTGCTGGGGCCTGCCATCTTGCTTCTTCTCTCCGCCCCCGGCCAGTGATGTCAGAGCAGGCCGCGCTGTGATTGGCTAGCACCCATGATCACGTGTCACGATGATGATGGAACTGAAGCAGGGGAAACCACAAGGCACAGCAGACCGGGAACGGAGCAAGGACCCCACCGGAAGGCACAGAGGACATCCTAGCACAGAAGAAGAGGATCGAGGAGGCAGCACAGCGGTCGGCATGGGGGACAAGGTAGGAAGCTGTGTGTATGTGTATATGTGTGTGTGTGTGTGTGTGTATATATGTGTGTATATGTGTGTATGTATGGGTATGTGTATGTAAGTAGGCTGGTGGCTGCCAATATAAGCCATACCCCGAAAATAAGACATGGGGCCACTTTTGGCCCCCAAAAAAATATAAGACAGTGTCTTATTTTCGGGGAAACACGGTAGAAGAAATTTAGCTGGTAGAAAAGAAAACCGGGCACTAGTCACCTTACACAGGTATTTAAAGCACAAAGTCTATGTGGCTGACCTCTAGGTCATCAGGTGTTGCTCAGCTCTAGTATAAGAAATGAATATCCAAAGAAAGAAACTGAGCGGCACTCACCAGGGTCTTCTGTGCAGTGTACGGATTTATTCCATTCTGATAAACAGGGTTACAAAGGTGCAGGAAAGGAAGGACAGAAGGGTAGGACCCTTTCCTGCACCTTTACAACCCTGTTTATCAGAATGGAATAAATCCGTAGACTGCACAGAAGACCCTGGTGAGTGCCACTCATTTTCTATTTTGAATAAAAACTCATATCTCTCACCCACAAAGCTCTCCACAGTTCTGCACCCTCCTAGATCTCATTCCTCTTCTCAGTCTACCACCCTACTTGTGCCCTCCGTTTTGCAACAGATCTTAGACTAACATCACCCATAATTAGAGATGAGGGGACCTGTGGAAGTTCAGGTTCGGGTGGTGCAGTCTGACTCTTTATAAAGATTTGTTTGGGACCAAAACTTGACCAGAATGTCATTTGAAGACACTGATTGGGCAGTTCAGCTCTCCACCCAGATACAGTCAGCCATAGGCAAGCCTATTCCGGGGGTGGGAGGTCAGGGATTTGTCTTTGTTTTTATTTTGGAAACAAACTACAGCCGATAACTTTGCTTTGGTCCTCAGTGTGAACTGATCAAACAATGCAAGTGGCTAGAACTGTACCAAGCAGCAAGCGTACCCAGCAATTTTCGCTGGAGTGCTTTGGATACATAAAGCACCCAAACTCCAATCATTCATCTCTACTCATAATTTGAACCTCACACCTTCATTGCCAAGACTTCTCTCGTGCTGCGTCAGTGCTCTGGAATGAACTACCCCAAACCTTGCGACTAATATCTAGCCCCCATGTCTTTAAGTTTGCATTAAAAACACATCTCTTTAGACAGGCCTATCACTTCAACTCTCTAACCTAACTCTCCCTTGTTCCCTTCTTCTAAATGATAACTGTCACGCAGGGGGGGCCAGGGTGCCCAAAAGTAGGATGGAGCTGGGCGTAGGGAGTCAGGGAAGCCTGCTCTGGCCCTGATACTGGGGTCCCTGACTCGCCCTGTACTCGGAGGTACCTCTGAAGGTGAGTAGGTCCGAGCCGCCAGCCTAGGACGCTAAAACTCCTGAGAAGCCCTAGGCATAAGCCCCTACCTCCACCCACAGACCACGGAACTCAGCAGTTTCCAATGGAGGAAGAAACAGCAGCTTTAAGATCAGCGTCTGCTCACAACAGGTCACAGTCCAGAAGTGAACTGAATCAGCAACAGGTGGATGTGATCCGACCCATTTATGGCCGAGGGGTAGGGAGCAGCCAGCCCAGACACACCCTCAGCTCACCTAAGCATGAGTCATATTTATCACACACACCTGCTACAACTTGCTCCCGCTCATTAGCTTCCTCTCTCCACACTGAGCAGGGGAAAAAAAGCCTTCATTTAAATCACAGCAGCAGCACTTCCATACTACAAGGCAGTCAATAAGTAACATTAACCATAGCCTTCTCTCATAACATTCTCTCTCCTATTAATCCCTCTCCACATCCTCCATACAACCAATAGTATGTAAGGGCATTTAAACTGTTAAAATTGTATTCATATATATCCAATCTCTGTATATGTATACATATATATATGGGTTAAGCGCACAATATGGCTAGTGGCTGGAACCTTTCTCTTTTAGTCTATAGATTGTTCTTGGTCTCAGTGTCTATTAACCTCTTAACGACGGCCTTACGTCTACAGACGTCGGAAAAAAGGGTACTTGTGCCTAGCCGACGTCTGTAGACGTAAGGCAGGAATAAGCCCATGTGTGCCGCCCCTGGAGCTAAAATCTCTGGGGTATCAGCGTACCGATAGCTGAGACCCTAGAGATTAGGAATTGGCTGGTATTTTACCGGCACCAGTAATGACAAAAAGTGACATTGCCGGTAAAAGTACTTTCACTTTGATCCGACATGAAAACACATGTCAGATCAAAGTGAAAGCATTAACCTCTAACTGCCTCAAGACCCACCCCCCCTCATCCCCCCCACCCCCATCCCTCCCCCGGAACATCTAAAAATGGCGACGGCCAGCGGTAAAACCCACCGCCTCCGCTGCATCTCTATGCGATCTGACAGGTCAGATCGCAGAGATGCCGCCATTCCTGGGGGTCCTCTCAGTGGCCCCCAAATGTCACTATCCCCCCCCGATCTCCGCTCCTCCCTGCTCCGCTCCCTAGCTACCCCTGGTCCGCACCCCTCCGGTTATCAACCCCGCCCCCCTCCAGGTCATCCCCTGCCTACCCTCGACCCCCCCGTTCCCCCTCCGATCCGCACCCCTCCTGCCTCCCCTCGACACCCCCTTCCCTGCCTCTCATACTTACCGACCTCCGATGTGGCCAGCCCATCCTTCAGCGTCGCCCGCCGTCTTCTCTCTGCCTCTGTCCCGGCGCCGCTGCTCTGCGTGTGTCGGGACAGAGGCAGAGTTAACCCCTGAATGACCACACAGGGGTGATCTGCAGTTAACCCCTTGTGTGGTCACAAGGGGTTAACTGTAGATCATCATCCCTGTGTGGTCACAAGGGGTTACCTGATCTGCAGTTAACCCCTTGTGACCACCCTTGTGGAGAGCCCCTGTGTGCTTAAACATTGGAGCTCCCCCACAAGTGACCCCATTTTGGAAACTAGACCCCCCCAAGGAACTTATCTATATGCATAGTGAGCACTTTGAACCCTCAGGTGCTTCACAAATTGATCCATAAAAATGAAAAAGTACTGTTTTTCACAAACATTTTCTTTTGGACTCAATTTTTTCATTTTCACATGAGCAACAGGATAAAATGTATCCTAAATTTTGTTGGGCAATTTCTCCTGAGTACACCAATACCTCATAAACCACTGTTTGGGCGCACGGCAGGGCTCAAAAGTGAAGGAGCACAATTTGACTTTTTGAATGGAAAATTAGCTCCAAAAGTCAAATTGCGCTCCTTCCCTTCTGAGCCCTGCCGTGCGCCCAAACAGTGGTTTATGACCACATATGAGGTATCGATATACTCAGGAGAAATTGCCCAACAATTTTTAGGATCCATTTTATCCTGTTGCCCATGTGAAAATGAAAAAATTGAGGCTAAACGAACAATTTTGTTGGAAAAATTAAAATGTAAATTTTTTTTCCACTTTACTTTAGTTCCTGTGAAGCAACTGAAGGGTTAATAATCTTTTTGAATGTAGTTTTGAGTAGCTTGAGGGGTGCAGTTTTTGGAATGGTGTCACTTTTGGGTGTTTTCTGTCAGGTACACCCCTCAAAGGGACTTCAAATGTGATGTGGTCACTAAAAAAAAGGTTTTGTATATTTTGCTGGAAAAATGAGAAATTGCTGATGAACTTTGAACCCTTATAACGTCCTAACCCCCAAATGTTATTACCTCATGAAGGGACACTGGTCAGAATTGCAAAAAACGGTCTGGTCATCAAGGTAGAAATTGGCTCCGTCACTAAATGGTTAATAACAGTGTATTGATATAACCCTTTCTCGGAAATTTTATTGAACGTCTTTAAAACAATTTTAAAATAAATTTGCGTAGATACACAAATATCAGCATTTAGACTGTAGTGACCGATGACTGGATCATGCAGCTTTAACCCTTACTACCATAATGATGGCCGGCTCAGACATTGCAAGCATGTCCTACCTACTGTGTCCCCCCCATTTCCTCATAGATTGTAAGCTTAAAACCAGGACCCTCATTCCTCCTGTAACTGCTGAACAAAAATGTTACTTTGTCTGTCCATTGCCCCTCGCTCAATTGTAATGTGCTGTGGAATATATCAGCACTATAAAAATAACTTTTTTATTATATATCTGATATAGATACGTAAACTGTCTCTTAAGCTTCGCTGTCATCTTTTCATATAGACATAAAAATATAGTTTTAACTTACATGAAATCAGTAACCTCGTATGGTCGACTTATGATACGTGCATGCATGCCACCTAGTGGTAGGTCAGTGTTACTGAACATGGTATTGAAAAATGTTCTCCTTTAGCCAAGTTAATAATAGAGATTCAAAGCACCACTCTGGCGTCACTAATCCATGGCCATAGTAAAATAATAACCAGCCACCGTATTCTGCTCTTCCTAGCCTCGCTCCAGCCCTGATCTGCTTTCTTGTGACTGCAGTTCCTAACTGACCAGAAGTCACAGCTAAAGGTCACAAGCACTGAGTAAGTTGAAGAGAACCTCTTTCTGGTTCTCATAGACTTACATTAAGCAGTGACTTCTGGTACATCCAGCAAACACTTGTCACGCTTGGGAGGTAAGGGAATCAGGTAACAGGTAGGTGAATTGGGTAAAAGGGGGTCAGGAGAGCCTAATCTGACCCTGATGCTGGGGTCCCTGGCTCGTCCTGATCTCGGAGGTACCTCTGATGGTGATGAGTTCCGAGCCGCCACCCTGTACGCTAAAACTCCTGATTAGCCCTAAGCTGAGGGCCCCTACCTCCACCCAAGGGTCAGGATTCACAGCTTCTCCCAAGGAAAGACTTTGGCCTAGCAGCTAAGCATCAGCACAGCACCAAGACCTAGAGCACATAGCTATCAGCAGCACCTGACAGAGCAGAGGGAAGGCTGTTTAAAGCCAGGGGAAGGGCATTCCAGGTGAGTCACACATTAACTCCTGAACCAGCAATTGAACATAATAGTGACTGCAGTTCTGGAGCACACCACAGGAGGCAAGGACCTTCACAACTATCAACCATGCAGCTCTTAAAGACAAACACAGCAGCATCCAGCAATGACAGTGCCATCTAAGCACGTGACAACACTGGGGTGATCTGGCACATCACAACTAGCAGAAGACGACCAGAGAGACTACAAGAACAGCAGGAGAAGGCAGCTGGTAAACATTCTACTATGGGCAGGGAACAAGCATTACTGGTAGTAAAATTTAAGTAAAAAAAAAAAGGCGAAGTTGTGCTTTAATATAAAAAAAAGAAAAGAAAAAAAAAAAAGGTCTTCATAGAAACCTACAGATCTTGAGGGTACCGTCACACGCGGCAATATTGCTAGGCAATTTGCTGGTTGCAGTGAAATCATGGACACATTGTTCTATTTTGTTGCCGTGTACAAATGTAACAATGTGTTCATGATTTCACTGCAACCAGAGATCTGTGAACAATCTCTGCACCATTATCTGTGTGTGTAACTGGGCCTTAATTGATGACAGCAGCGGCCGAATCCACACACTGCTGTTAAGGGCAGCTCCTGGCTGTATCACAACCACTATCGGCATTGATGCAATCTTAGGGTACCGTCACACGCGGCAATTTTGCTAGCAATTTCACTGGCAATTTGCTGGCTGCAGTGACATCATGGACACATTGTTACATTTGTACACAGCAACAAAATAGAACAATGTGTCCATGATTTCACTGCAACCAGCAAATTGCCAGTGAAATTGCTAGCAAAATTGCGGCTTGTGACGGTACCTTTAGAGATAAAGCATAAGTTGCTAAAGAGGGTGTCCTCAACCTGGACAGACCCAGATGCATTTTTTTTTTTTAAACAATGCAGAAAATACTGGAAGTGTTTAAGGCTATGTGCGCACTTGCCGGGTGTTGGGCGGTTTAGCTGTGTAAACCGCCGGTTTGTTTACATTAGTTTTATTTAAATTTATGTTAATCCAAACCGGCGTTTGGATTAACATTAAAACCAATGTAAACCGACCAAGGCTGTGCACACACCGGCGGTTTACACAGCCTCATCCGTTGCTAACCCGCAGGTTTCCCAGCGGGTTAGCAAAGAATGAGCATGTTCTATAAAACGCCGGTTCTTCAGCGGCTGCATGCAGAATCATGTGCTGCTTCCAGCCGCTGCAGAATCGCCGCCGAGAAGCCGCTGTGCAACCGCCGGCTACCGCCCGTCACCCGCCCGGCTCCCGCCGCACATACCCGCCAGGAAGCCGGTGGACGGCGCCGGAGCATCCTGGCGGGTTCCGCCCAGCCGCCGCCGACCAACCCGCCGGTAATGTGCACATACCCTAAGGCTACATTCACATTGTGCATAATATTCACGCTTGTTTGCGCGCGCTTTTACCCCAAAAGCGCATGAGCGTCTGCATTTGCTGGCAAAGTCAATGGAAAGTCACTTTTACTGTTCAGACGCTTCGTCATTTTACGCTGCGCTTTTATGGGAGAAAGCGCGCTCGTAAAAGGAATCAACATGTCAATTCTTTCCGCTTTTTAGTGCGTGCTTTCTCCCATAGGGGCCATTATACCGCTGGAATTACGCAACGCTGATCAGACAGTGCACAATTCCAGCGCGTGTAATGGCAGGTGCTGGAGGAGAAGCAGGATGTGATGTCACACGGGGGAGGAAGAATCCTGTCTTCCTCCCCGTGTGACATGCAGTTTAGCTTTCTATATACACTGCAAAAGCTAAATTAAAGTTATCAAAAGGTCTTAAAAATACAAAAATAGAATTATTACCTCTCCGCCGGCTGTTCCCGGGACCCGAGGCATCCACGTCTGATCTGCTGCCAAGACCTGAAAATGTTATTGGCCTGTAGCGATCAGCTGATGTATCACGTGACATATCACATGATTGCTACCGGCCAATCACAGATCTAAAGTCCTGGCAGCAGATCAGATGTGGATGCCTCGGGTCCTGGTAAACGGGAAAAGCCGCCGGAGAGGTAAGTATTCTATTTTTTTATTTTTAATACCTTTTGATAACTTTTAGTTAGCTTCCGCAGTGTATATAGATACACTGTGAAAGCCAAAATGCATGTCACACGGGAGAGAACACAGGATTCTTCCTCCCCAGTGTGACATCACTTCCTTCTGTGCTTTTGGGGGAGAAATCCGGTTGTAAAAAAGTGCGGTGTGTGAATGCACCGCGTTTTTTTACCTGCGCTAAATAGTGCGACCGCAAAATGTGGCAAAAACCGCATGCCCCAAATAACGCAGAAAAAGAGCAGCATGTGAACGCAGCCTAAGGCAAATATGCGCAAAAAATACCCAGGAGTCTTCCTGTTTTAATTTTAGGCATTTACAAGAATGGTCTACTTTCTTCTTTAAAACAATTGCATTTCTGAATGACTGAAGTTTTTAAAAGATGCTCAAAAGCCACAGCAGGTCATTTTTCCATAGAAATAAATATGAAGATTCTTTTAAATCATCACTCCAGTGGTGTTCTTTATCAGCACTAGTGCTTCTAATCTAAGTTCCCTGAGCCTAGTACTAGACTCACCCGCTGGTATCTTCTCTTTTTATCTGCTTGCTCCGGTCTTGCTATGCCAACTTGTGACTGAAACATCTGATTGCCTCAAGTCAGAGGTAATTGTCATAAGTGTAAGAGAATAGTCAGACATAATATGCCAAACAGCCAGGTTGTGCCTTGCAGCCATCTTGGACAGTCTCTAGTCAACTCATTTTGCAGCTAATAAACTGAAGCTCTCCCCGAAGTGGAGACATAAAATTACATCAGTGTCATCAGTAAGTACGGATGGAGTCCAGAAGACTAAATAGAACAGCTGCAGGGGACAGCGATAGTTAATAAGTGGTGTTATATGGTAGGGAGCACTGTATATGTTGAATTGATATAGAAACCAGGACAATAGGGCTGTCAGTGTTTGAAGAATTATGTGAGTAGGCTAAGAGCACTGATGAGAGTAATGATATTAGCTAAAAGGAACATGGAGATGTATAGGATTATAATGAGGTTTGTAGCAATGTTCATAAATATAATCATGTATCATTGCTTGCTTTGTTCTAAAATGTACAGTATATCTTTTGTCTGCAGTATGTAGTTTCCTTTGTCTAATTATAAACTACTAGATGGCAGCCCGATTCTAAAGAATCGGGTAGTCTAGAATCCATATATAGTTTATTTAGTAATAGTTAGGGGAGTGCGGTGAAATTAATTGTGTGTATAGAGGTGGCTCAGTGGTTAGCACTGCGCGGTGGCTCAGTGGGTAGCACTGCGCGGTGGCTCAGTGGTTAGTACTGCGTGCGGTGGCTCAGTGGTTAGCAGTGAGTGCGCTGGCTCAGTGGTTAGCAGTGAGTGCGCTGGCTCAGTGGTTAGCAGTGAGTGCGGTGGCTCAGTGGTTAGCAGTGAGTGGGGTGGCTCAGTGGTTAGCAGTGAGTGCGGTGAGATTGGTCAGCGCAGCGGTGTGGGCAGAGTGGTCAGCGCAGCGCCGTGGGCAGAGTGGTCAGCGCAGCGCCGTGGGCAGAGTGGTAAGCACACACATACACTCCGCTATACTTACCACCGACCCTGCGTCTTCCCCGCCGCCTGGATCCTGAGTCGACATGTCGCCGCCCCCGGACGACTGGATCCAATATGTTGTCCGGGTAGTTTTTGAAGACATCTTGGACGCTATATTGGATCCAGTAGTTTGGGGGCAGCGACATGTCGACTGAGGATCCAGGCAGCGGACGCAGGGCCGGTGGTAAGTATAGCGGAGTGTGTGTGTATGTGTGTGTGTGTACAAAGTTGAGGGAAGTGTGGACAAAGTGACGGAAGTGCGTACATACACACATATACACACATAGTGTACATTGCATATGGAGGGGTGAGGAGAGCGGAGGCTGGAGGGCAGGGGACAGGGAGAGGAGAACAGAGGCTGGAGGGCAGAGGAGGGCGGAGGCTGGAGGGCAGAGGACAGGGAGAGGAGAGCGGAGGCTGGAGGGCAGAGGAGAGGGAGAGGAGAGCGGAGGCTGGAGGGCAGAGGACAGGGAGAGGAGAGCGGAGGCTGGAGGGCAGAGGACAGGGAGAGGAGAGCGGAGGGTGGAGGGCAGAGGACAGGGAGAGGAGAGCGGAGGCTGGAGGACAGGGAGAGGAGAGCGGAGGCTGGAGGTCAGAGGAGAGCGGAGGCTGGAGGGCAGAGGACAGGGAGAGCAGAGCGGAGGGCGGAGGCTGGAGGGCGGAGGCTGGAGGGCAGAGGAGAGGGAGAGGAGAGCGGAGGGTGGAGGGCAGAGGACAGGGAGAGGAGAGCGGAGGCTGGAGGTCAGAGGAGAGCGGAGGCTGTAGGGCAGAGGACAGGGAGAGGAGAGTGGAGGTCGGAGGCAGGAGAGCGGAGGCTGGAGGGCAGAGGACAGGAAGAGGAGAGAGGAGGGTGGAGGGCAGAGGAGAGGGAGAGGAGAGCGGAGGCTGGAGGGCAGAGGACAGGGAGAGGAGAGCGGAGGCTGGAGGGCAGAGGACAGGGAGAGGAGAGCGAAGGCTGGAAGGCAGAGGACAGGGAGAGCAGAGCGGAGGCTGGAGGGCAGAGGACAGGGAGAGCAGAGCAGAGGCTGGAGGCTGGAGGGCAGAGGACAGGGAGAGGAGAGTGGAGGCCGGAAGGCAGAGGACAGGGAGAGGAGGTCGGAGGCTGGAAGGCAGAGGAGGGCGGAGGCTGGAGGGCAGAGGACAGGGAGAGTAGAGCGGAGGCAGGAGGGCAGAGGCCAGGGCAGAGGAGGCTGGAGGGCAGAGGGCAGGGCAGAGGCTGGAGGGCAGAGGGCAGGGCAGAGGAGGCTGGAGGGCAGAGGCCAGGGCAGAGGAGGCTGGAGGGCAGAGGCCAGGGCAGAGGGGAGGGCAGCGGAGGCTGGAGGGCAGAGGCCAGGGCAGAGGAGGCTGGAGGGCAGAGGCCAGGGCAGAGGAGGCTGGAGGGCAGAGGCCAGGGCAGGGGAGGCTGGAGGGCAGAGGGCAGGGCAGAGGAGGCTGGAGGGCAGAGGAGGCAGAAGGGCAGAGGAGGCAGAAGGGCAGAGGAGGCAGAAGGGCAGAGGAGGCTGGAGGGCAGAGGCCAGGGCAGAGGCCAGGGCAGAGGAGGCTGGAGGGCAGAGGCCAGGGCAGAGGAGGCTGGAGGGCAGAGGCCAGGGCAGAGGAGGCTGGAGGGCAGAGGGCAGGGCAGAGGAGGCTGGAGGGCAGAGGCCAGGGCAGAGGAGGCTGGAGGGCAGAGGCCAGGGCAGAGGAGGCTGGAGGGCAGAGGCCAGGGCAGAGGAGGCTGGAGGGCAGAGGCCAGGGCAGAGGAGGCTGGAGGGCAGAGGCTGCAGGGCAGAGGAGGCTGGAGGGCAGAGGCTGCAGGGCAGAGGAGGCTGGAGGGCAGAGGCCAGGGCAGAGGAGGCTGGAGGGCAGAGGCCAGGGCAGAGGAGGCTGGAGGGCAGAGGCCAGGGCAGAGGAGGCTGGAGGGCAGAGGAGGCTGGAGGGCAGAGGAGGCTGGAGGGCAGAGGCCAGGGCAGAGGAGGCTGGAGGGCAGAGGCCAGGGCAGAGGAGGCTGGAGGGCAGAGGCCAGGGCAGAGGAGGCTGGAGGGCAGAGGCCAGGGCAGAGGAGGCTGGAGGGCAGAGGCAGCTGGAGCCGGTAGGGCAGAGGCTGCTGGAGCCGGCAGGGCAGACTCACCACGGGCCGGCCATCAGGTGTACTGTAGCAGGAGAGGAGGGGCGGGCAGAGCTGCAGGAGAGGAAGTCCCGCCCTCCCTCCTCTGTAGGCAGACGGCAGGGAGCACGGGTATCCCCAGGGTGTGTGTGGGCCCCCGAGGTGGCGGGCAATGGGCCCCCCCTGCCCCCCGGTATGTAGCTACTGGCTGGAGGGCAGAGGGTGGAGGGGAGTGGCTGGAGGGCACACGGAACTTCCGAGATCGGAACGTTCCGTGTGCCGGTGCCTGTAGCCGGGGGGCAGCCTGGCTACAGTGCACTGGATGAGCCTGGGCGAAGACCATCACGGAAGTGGGCGTGGCCTTTTCCGGAAGTGGCCTTCGGGTTTTATATATAAGATATGGTGGCCTGATTCTAACGCATCGGGTATTCTAGAATATTTATGTAGTTGACATACTGTAACTGACAGAAGTTGTTCAGTCAACGTGAGTGAACTACATGTATATATATATAGCAGCGCTATGGTATATGGTGGTACATTACAGCACATGTATAGCAGCACTATAGTATATGGCGGTACACTACAGCACATGTATAGCAGCACTATAGTATATGGTGGTACATTACAGTACATGTATAGCAGCGCTATGGTATATGGCGGTACATTACAGTACATGTATAGCAGAACTATAGTATATGGCGGTACATTCCAGTACATGTATAGCAGCACTATAGTATATGGCTATAGTATATGGCGGTACATTACAGTATATGTATAGCAGCACTATAGTATATGGCGATACATTACAGTACATGTATAGCAGCACTATGGTATATGGCGATACTCCGCTCCCCGCGGCCCCCGCGCTCCTCCACAGTAAAGGAGAATGGAGCCGGGGGGGGGGCAAGAACAGCGGGGAACAGGATGGAGGAAGCGGGGCAGGATGGAGCTGGAGAAACAGGATGGTGGGAGCGGGGCAGGATGGAGCCAGAGGAGCAGGATGGTGGCGGGGGGGGGGGGGGGGCAGGTTGGTGGCAAGCGGGGCAGGATGGAGCTGGGGAAGGCAGGATGGAGACGGGGGGTAGGATGGAGGCAGGTTGGCAGGATGGATCTTGGGGGGTAAGATGGAGCCGGGGGGGGGGGGCAGGATGGAGGCAGGGGGGCGGGATGGAGCCGGCGGGGCAGGACAGAGGCTTGGTGGTCAGCGCAGGACGGAGGCTCGGTAGTCAGCGCAGGTTGGAGGCTCGGTGGTCAGCGCAGGACGGAGGCTCGGTCGTCAGCGCAAAATGGAGGCTCGGTGGTCAGCGCAGGACGGAGGCTCGGTGGTCAGCGCAGGACGGAGGCTCGGTGGTCAGCGCAGGACAGAGGCTCGGTGGTCAGCGCAGGACGGAGGCTCTGTGGTCAGCGCAGGACAGAGGCTCGGTGGTCAGCGCAGGACGGAGGCTCGGTGGTCAGCGCAGAACGGAGGCTCGGTGGTCAGCGCAGGACGGAGGCTCGGTGGTCAGCAAAGGACGGTGGCTCGGTGGTCAGCAGAGGACGGTGGCTCGGTGGTCAGCAGAGGACGGTGGCTCGGTGGTCAGCAGAGGACGGTGGCTCAGTGGTCAGCGCTGTGCGGTGGCTCAGTGGTCAGCGCTGTGCGGTGGCTCAGTGGTCAGCGCTGGGGCGTGGCTCAGTGGTTAGCGCTGTGCGGTGGCTCGGTGGTCAGCGCAGGACGGAGGCTCGGTGATCAGCACAGGACGGAGGCTCGGTGGCCAGCGCAGGACGGAGACTAGGTGGTCAGCGCAGGACGAAGGCTCGGTGGTCAGCGCAGGACGGAGGCTCGGTGGTCAGCGCAGGACGGAGGCTCAGTGGTCAGCAGAGGAGGGTGGCTCGGTGGTCAGCGCAGTGCGGTGCCTCGGTGGTCAGCGCTGTGCGGTGGCTCAGTGGTCAGCGCTGTGTGGTGGCTCGGTGGTCAGCGCTGTGCGGTGGTTCGGTGGTCAGCGCTGTGCGGTGGCTCGGTGGTCAGCGCTGTGCGGTGGCTCGGTGGTCAGCGCTGTGCGGTGGCTCGGTGGTCAGCGCTGTGCGGTGGCTCGGTGGTCAGCGCTGTGCGGTGGCTTGGTGGTCAGCGCTGTGCCACCACCGCCCCGCACTCCTCCGTTCCGGCGACATGTTTATTCTAACATGGTATCCGAGAACTCTCGCCATCCGAAAAGTCTCGCGAGACTTCCCGGACGCCACATTGGATCCAGTCCTCTGGGGGCAGCGACATACTTTGTCCAAGATGGCGTCCCGGTAAGTCTCAAGAGACTTTTCGGACGGCGAGAGTACCCGGACGCCATGTTGGAATAAACATGTCGCCGGAACGGAGGACTCTGGAGGCGGCGGGGAAGAGGAGGAGGAAGGTGCAGGGCGGGAACGGAGGTCTGTAGGCGGCGGCGGGGAAGACGCAGGGCCGGTGGTAAGTATGGCCGACATGGTGCATGGTGTGTGTGTATGTGTGTTAGTGTCGGAGTGTGTGTGTTAGTGTTGGAGTAAGTGTGGGGCCGCAGCTTGTAGCGATGGCAGGAGTGGGGCTTTGGAAGAGAGTGGGTGTAGAGGCTACTTCAGCCAGGATGTGACGTACCACACCGTTACATCCTGACGGAAGTAGCCTTAGGGTTTTATTATAATAGAAAAGCCTAAACCATAGTCTGGGGTCAGACCACCCACTGCTTTTTCATTTGGCACCTGTGCGTGCCTGCGTGCCACAACTTACTTGTCTTCTGAGTTTGCTCTGTTGCGCATCTCTAAGGCTACTTTCACATCACGATTTTGTTCCTGTCCATGGGGATCCTCTTTTTTGCAGGACCCCACGGCCACGAATGGACAGGCCCGGATGTGTGCCTTCGGATGCCACTTCTGTATCCGGATTCATGATTTTCACAAATCCGGACACAGAAAGAGCTGGGAGGAGCCCAAGCCTGCAAAGTGCAGGCAAGCGGGGCACTTTCACTTTCGCAAAGTATATATAGATTGCGGAAGTTAAATAAAACAAAGCAAGTGTTAAAAAAAATTCTCACCCCTCCGGCGTGTGTCCCGCAATGTGCGGCATCCAGCTCCGAGGGCTTAAGGACCGAGATCAGCTGACTAGGCGGGTGGGGCAACCCGATCAGCTGATTGGTCACATGACTGCATCAGCGCGGTTTAAATCACCCTCCCACCGATCAGTTTTGGCGGTCACTTGATTTAAACCACTCAGCTGATACGACCAATCAGCTGATCAGGTTGCCCCAGCAGGTCAGCTGATCTCGGTCCTTAAGCCCTCGGAGCTGGATGCCGCACATCTCGGGACACTCGCTGGAGAGGTGAAGATTTCTTAAAATTATTTTTAACACTTGCTTTGTTTTATTTCACTTCCGCAATGTATGTATATACATTGCAAAAGTGAAATACCATGGAAACAAAGCAGTTTTAGTCGGGTCCGGGAAACGATCCGATGTTTTCTCGGACCCGCATTCCATAGGCCCCCATATTATGTGCCGCGGATCGCATCGGATTCGATTGTGTCCAATTTGGTCCGCTTGCCCAAAATGGGACAAATCTCCGGTACTAGATACAGCAAAAAATTGGACAGAGTCAAATCCGTGTCAATTTGGGCACAATCGGATGGCCATACAGGACTCATCCGTGCCCATTGGGTTACATGGGGGTCAAATCCATTTTACAACGGATAGCCATGGATCCACAAAAATCGTAATGTGAAAGCAGCCTAAGTCTACTTCCATATCTGTGGTATTTACAATTCTGGCAGATCTGGCAAATCTGAACTTTTGAACTTCAGGTTTGCCAGATCTGCCATTTTGCAAATCCAGCAGAAATCCACCATTTTTGCGAAAAGGCAATGTGGCACACTTGTGCCAAGGTTGTTCTTATGCCACTGCATTGTAAAGGGACCTCCGGACATGTGTGGTGACTCACTTTTCCCCCACAATCCAGCACTTCCGGCGCCGAAAGAAAATTGCTGCTAGCAGCGGTTTTCGTCCAGCGCAGGGGGTGCCGGACGTTTTGGATAATGGTCCAAACCGCAAGCCTCAACACATGTCCGGAGATCTCTTTACAATGCATTGGCACAAGTGTGCCACATTGCCTTTTTGCAAAAACGATGGCTTTCTGCCAGATTTGTAAAAACGCAGATGTGAAAGCACCTTAAAACCTCAGTCCCTGCTTCAAGAAGAATTTTCTACAGTCTTCCATGAAGTTCTTCTAGCCTTTGCAACAACAAGCGCTCAATGCAAGTCTATGAGGGCCAGAAGGAGGCCAGAACAATAGACTTACATTGAAAAGTGACCTCTGGCGTGCTCCAGAAACACTAGCGAGATCTAGCAGGTCAGAAACTGGCAGAGACTGATGGGAGTGGCGACAATAGAAAGTAAAGACAGCGGCATGTTACGTATAAGACTAGGGGCAGGCACTTAGATTAGAAATACCACTCTAGCGCTGCTATATCGAAACAGACCCGCTCAATAAATGCTGGAATAAAAACGTAGCGTAAAAAGATAACTGAAGGACCTGGAGAGAGCCCACAGGTACATGGAGAGCATACAAACTCCATGAAGCAGTTGTCCTTGGTTGGAATATAATCGAGGACCCAATGCGAACCATTGAGACATTAAAATCAGGTCAGACCCTGCTAGTACACCTGTATTACACATTGTATGGCCAACATAAAGTATATAAAATCAAAAATTACTTTAAATTTGATCAAAAAAACAATTTGATGAAAACAATCATATGTCAGATTCAATTTAAAAAGAAGTCAGGCTGGTTTAATATATTGTTGGATATTCCGAGACAGATTGTTCTTCCATCCCCGCTGTGATTGAAAATTGTTGCCATTGTGGGCAGCTTGAATTATTCTATCATAGAATATTCTGAATTGTGAAGCACTGCAGAATATGTTGGCACTACATAAAGATTATTATTAATATTAATATGCACTAAAATGTGTATTAAGGCTTCATCAGCCTAACAACTGTTTACAGGCAATCATTCTTTCAAATACTCCATGACCTGATGAGTGAATCGGTTTAATAAGTGAATTTAGGACACAACTGACCTATTGAATAAACTGTCAGCACTAGGTCCTCTACCAGAAGGAACAATCCTCGCCACCATGGATGTGGAATCTCTGTACAGCAACATCCCACACTAGGATGGATTAGGTGCCTGCGAAACCTTCCTGGAAAACACAGGGATTGCTGCTGATTCTGTGGTGAAGCTTACAAAATTCATCCTCACGCGCAACTATTTTACATTTGACGACATATTTACCGGAGATTGGCTCAGAAATGGGAAGCAGATTGGCACCACAGTATGCAAACCTTTGTATGGCCAAGCTTGAAGGTGACTCTTTATCCTCTTGTCCTATCAGGCCTCTGGCCTATTACCGTTATATCGATGACATTTTAATCATCTGGACAGAGTCTGAGCAAAACTGAAGACATTCCATGAACACTTTAATCAGTTTCATCCCACCATCAACTTAACACTCAACTACTCCTACACTGAAATCAGCTTTCTGGACACCATCATTAAGCTACAGAACAATGAAATAGAGACATCCTTGTACCGGAAACCAATTGACCGTCCAACATATGTCCGATGGGACAATTTTCATCCAAAACACATAAAAAACTCTATTGTGTATAGCCAGGCCATCAGATACAATCGGATATGTTACAACCCTACAGATAGACAATCACCTTAAAGACCTCAGAAAGACCTTTTGAACCAGGGCTACCATCTAAGAGCAATCAAGAACCAGATTACAAAAGCCACCAGAATATCAAGGAATCATCTCCTACATTACAAAACTAGAGAAGAGAACAACAGAGTTCCTAGCCACCAGAATATCAAGGAATCATCTCCTACATTACAAAGCTAGAGAAGAGAACAACAGAGTTCCTCTCGTAGTCACCTACAATCAAAGTCTGGAGGTTCTAAGAGGAAACTGCAACCACTCCTACAAAAAGATGACCGACTAAAATCAATATTTCCAGATCCCCCACTCTTGTGCTTTAGACAACCTCCGAATTTAAAAAACATCATTGAAAGAAGCTCTGTCTTCTCCAGCAGCTACAGGAACCTTTTCCTGCAACCAGAACAGGTGTAAAACCTGTCCATCTATAATGACAACCGACAAGATAAAGATTCCTGGGACAGATCAGGACAAGATCCCAGGTAACTTCAGCTGCACCACAAGCAATGTGGTGTATTTAATCATATGTACCAAATGTCCAACAGGTGGCATATACATAGGGGAGACCGGACAAAAATTCAGAACAAGAATTAATTCTCATCACCACACAATAAAAGAAAGGTACATGGACCTACCTGTAGCAAAGCATTTTTGCAGCTCTAAGGCATGCAGATGCAAATGCAGTGCATACGCAGCCATACTGATGTGAACGCAGCGGAGAATCTCCGCATGCGTTCACATTAGTATGCAATATGATTTGTAATCACTGCACACGTACAATGTCCGGTATGCTTAAGGTGAAAGTTTATTATACAGTGCTGAGTGAAGCGACAGGCAAGTTAGACGTTTCGGCCAAAACATTGGCCTTGTTCATATTGTCGCCCTTATGGTTGCTTCGGAATAAACAGCTGGAACAGTGTGGTTTTATGTTCATGTGGTAAAGCCAGCTTTGGGTGATATATATACCCGTTGCTATGATATTCAGAAGGGAATGTCCATCAGGATGTATGCTTATAGGACGAGGATCTGCAGGATAGGCTGCGTCTTCGGTCTGGTCTAGTGGTTAGATGTAGGGATCCCTTCAGATTCAAGACTTCCCTGGATTATCATAGATGAGACAGAGTACAAGGGTCTCTGTGTGAAGAGCTCGCCCTTTAGTGGAGCCACAGGCGTTCTAGGCTGTTATGTCAGCTTGTGTTGTATGCTCCGAACCTAGTTGGTGATGCTATTGTGGCGGAGCTTTCGCTTTCCGTCAGTGGTATAGCAGTGCTAGCACATCAGTGCATTTGGCATGCAGACGCAAACGCAGTGCATACGCAGCCATACTGATGTGAACGCAGCGGAGAATCTCCGCATGCATTCACATTAGTATGCACCCCGGCCAGCCAATCAGCTGTCTCGGGGGCGGCTGGGAGGAGGAGATCAGCGGCAGAGATCTCCTCCTCCCGGCCACAGCTGATCTCCCACCGGTGTTTGAAGATTTGAAGAAACAGCTGATCTGGCAGCTGTTTAAATCTCCCGCGCCGACACCGAATAGGGTGATATCGGTGAAGGAGATATGAAACAGCTGATCGCTGTTTCAAATCTCCCGCGACACCGAATAGGTGAGGTCGGTGCAGGAGATTTAAACAGCTGTCAGATCAGCTGTTTCTTCAAATCTCCTGCGCTGACACCAGCGTGAGAGCAGCGGTGGTTCTAGCTGATCTCCCGGTGGCCACCGGGAGAGATTTCAATGAGATCCGCAGCGTTCTCCTGAGCTGTCATGCGGAGGACACTGGGGATCCATTGCCTTCAATGCATTGTGTGCGCTTGCGGACGCTTGCAGATAAAACAAGCGCCCGCGACCGCACAAAAAATGCAACATGCTACGTTCGGAGTGCGCTCCGAGGGCGCGCAAATTGTGCGCATCTGAACGCAAACACAACCGAACGCAGCCAAACGCAGGCACATGCGTTCCCATGTGAAACATAGGAACGCACTGCGCAAGCAATTGGCTGCATTCGGTGCGCTGCGCTTGCAAACGCAAGTGTGAAGGCACCTAACCACAGGGTGACAGACATGAGTCTGCTCATTTTAAAAAGTAACTTCAAGTCTCAGAAAGAGAGAATATGGGAATCCATATTGAGAACGACCTTTGACATATTCAAAACAAGATTGAATGTCTCACAAGGATTCATGCCTTTTTACATCAATTAAAAGGGCATTTGGAGATATTACATCTTCGAACAGACCCCAGTTAGAGGACAATGAACTTTTGAGACTTCTTACGTGAACTGTCTCGCATGGATTTATTCAACCTGTAAACGTGAGATAAATGCGCATAGGGTCTTATCCTTTTTACAAAGGGTTATAGCGGTGTATATTAGGAACTGCTCACCTGGCTCAGTTGTGTCACCCACAACCGGTATAATCGCCTGTAAGATGGCTTGTAGAGAATGGCTGTTGCAGGGCCGCACCTTCACGATAACCGTGGAAACAGGAATGCTGTAATGGGACAAAATGCCGAATTGCCCGCGCTGCCACCAGGAATCACCAGGAAACAAGGAGTTAACTGGGCAGATGTTTCTTTATTTTATCCTACGCGTTTCAGAGCCTCTATCCGAGCTCCTTCCTCAGGGAACATCAATGTTCCTCATGTTCCCTGAGGAAGGAGCTCGGATAGAGGCTCTGAAACGCGTAGGATAAAATAAAGAAACATCTGCCCAGTTAACTCCTTGTTTCCTGGTGATTCCTGGTGGCAGCGCGGGCAATTCGGCATTTTGTCCCATTACAGCATCGCATGGATTTATAGCTTTCTACACTCACTGAGGAATTTTTAGGTCTGCACAGACCACTAATCATAGAACAATAATACAATTTGTGCCTCTTATCTCGGAATTTTGATTTGACCTCTCCAGTTCCTCTCTCCCTCCCAAGACTGACTCTGCTTTATATCACCTGTCGTATTTACTGCATCATCTCACCCTGCTTATGTATATATGTTCGTCCTATCCCGCCGTTCTCCCTTTCCTGCACCTTTGTAGCCCTGTTTATCAGAATGGAATAAATCCATACACTGCACAGAAGATCCTGGCGAGTGCTGCTCATTTTCTTCTTTGGATATATTAATTTCTTATACTAGAGCTGAGCAACATCTGATGACCCATAGGTCAGCTACATAGACTTTGTGCTTTACATACCTGTGCAAGGCCCCTAGCCCCATGCAATGTTCATCCCGTTGAAGCTGTAGTAACAGCGAAACGGCTCGCCGTCGTTCGCCGACCCCACAATCCCTCTCCCCGCATCCTGTCATGGATTGAAGATGTCCTTTGACTGAACTTGAATAAAGGAGTTCTTGCTGCAACTGTTCAATGGTAAGTGCCGCCTGCTTTCTTTCTGCAAACAGACATATATATATGTGTGTGTCTTCAGAATGTGTCATTATCAGCCTGATGAAGAGGCTCCAGTGTCCCGAAAGCTTGCTATGCTTACCATCTGTTCAGTTACCCATTAAAAGGTATCAACCACTGAGGACTCTCAGATTCTAAGGGGTCTTTCACACTTGCGTTTTTTTCCTGATTTGGAAGATCAGGAAAACACCTGATTCTTACAGGATTCATTTTTTTTGCCCATTCTCTTTAATGATTTCAGGAGAAAACATGAAGCAAAAAGATTCTACCTAACAAAATTATTATTATTAGGTATTTATATAGCGCTATTAGGATACATGGCGCTATACAAGTTAGAGGGTAGACAAAGACAAGTGGTCGAAAAACGACGACAAATCGACAAAACAATCGTACGGTTACAATAGGGCCAGGGATCCTGTCCGCGAGGGCTCACAGTCTAGAGGGGGTGGGGAGGGAGACAGT
This sequence comes from Allobates femoralis, assembly GCA_033576535.1. Lineage (NCBI taxonomy): Eukaryota > Metazoa > Chordata > Amphibia > Anura > Aromobatidae > Allobates > Allobates femoralis. The sequence continues at coordinate 209,195,473 of JARQOC010000004.1, forward strand.
AGGAGGGGGAGAGGTGAGATGGTGCAGTGGATTGGGTCTCAGTGTGTGTTATAGGCTTGTAGGAAGAGGTGGGTCTTCAGGCTTTTCTTGAAGGTTCCCAGGGTAGGGGAGTGTCTGATGTGGTGGGGGAGGGAGTTCCAGAGTCTGCTGGAAGCACGAGAGAAGTCTTGTGTGCGGTTGTGGGAGGTGGAAATGCGGGGGGTTGAGAGGAGTTCCTGAGAGGAGCGCAAGTTGCGTGAGGGGAGGTAGCGGGAGACTAGGTCGGAGATGTAGGGAGGGGACAGGTTGTGTATGGCCTTGTAGGTCAGGGTTAGGGTTTTGAAGTGAGATCGCTGGGGGATGGGGAGCCAGTGGAGGGCTCGGCGGAGAGGGGAGGCGGGGGAGTAACAGGGAGATAGGTGGATGAGACGGGCAGCAGAATTGAGGATGGTGCGGAGAGGTGCGAGGGAGGTGGCAGGGAGACCGGTGAACAGGAGGTTGCAGTAGTCCAGGCGGGAGATGACGAGGGCGTGGACAAGTATCTTGGCCGTGTTGTGGTCAAGGAAGGAGCGGATGCGGGCAATGTTTTTAAATTGGAGTCGGCAGCGAGGGCTTGGATGTGGGGCTTGAAGGAGAGGGAGGAGTCGAGGATTACCCCGAGGCACTTGGTGTGGGCGAGGGGTGAGAGTGTGCAGTCATTGACGGTGATAGATAGGTCAGGAAGCGGGGCGGGGTTGTTCGGGGGAAAGACGATAAATTCGGTCTTGTCCGTGTTGAGTTTTAGGAAGCGGGTAGAAAAGAAGGATGCAATGGCGGATAGGCATGGAGGGATTTTGGATAAAAGGAGGGAGATATCAGGGCCAGACAGATAGAGCTGGGTATCGTCAGCGTAGAGGTGGTATTGGAGTCCATGTGACTCGATGAGATTGCCTAGGCCAAGGGTGTAAATGGAGAAGAGTAGTGGTCCCAGGACCGAGCCTTGGGGAACACCTACAGAGAGGGGGTGGGGCGAGGAGGAGGTGTGACAGTGGGTGACGCTTAAGGTCCCGTCCGTTAGGTAGGAGGAGATCCAGGAGAGGGTGAGGTCAGTAATGCCAGGAGACTCAAGAATTAAAGTGAATGGGCAAAATACAGTAAGAAACAGGTTTTTCCTGATCTTCCAAATCAGGAAAAAATATGCAAGTGTGAAAGGCCCCTAATATTTTTGAATCCAATGTGTTTTGTGATGTAAATATAGAAAAATGAGAGCAAGCCGCTTGTCATATCACTAATTTGTAGAGACAAATACAAAAAAAATCTTATCTGCCCTAGCACTGCAGCCACCTGACCAATCCTTGGCAAAGCTCCCTCCCATTATATTATTATTATAACATCATTTATTCCGTGGCACTGTACATGTGAAAAATGGGCATACATAGACAAGTACAATAATTATAAGCAATACAAGGCACGCACAGGTACAAGAGGAGAGGGGACCCTGCCTGCGAGGGCTCACAGTACACTATGGATGGGTATGAATAAAGTAGGTGAGGATAGAGGACCCTGCCAACGTTGACTCACAGGATACAAGGGATGGGTGAAGATACAGTAGGTGAAGGTAGAGCTGATTGTGCAGCAGTATAGTGGTCTGAAGCTCACTACAGGTTGTAGACTTGTCGTAAGAGGTGGGTCTTCAGGTTCCTTTTGAAGGTTCCCATGGTAGGTGAGATGCTTATGTGTTGGGAAAGAGTTCCAGAGATGTACAGAGGAAATCTTGTATGTGGTTGTGGGAAGAAGAGGGGAGGAGATAAGGACATCTTGTGAGGAACGGAGCTAACGTGCAGGTATGGCTGCCTTCACATCAAGATTTTGGAGCATCCGTGTGTATCCGTTTCAAACGGATACACATGGATCCGATTTTACCTCCCATGTATTCCTATGGGCAACAGATGTGCTCGGATGTGTCCCTATTGGCATCCGATTTTAGCACCATCCGTTGCTGTCTGATTTAGTCACAGAGCCAAAATCACAGGCTGCTCAATTTTGGTGCTCGTGACTAAAATCGGACACCACGGATCCGTGATGGCCCGTAGGAAGTTACAATGGGAGCATATGGATATCGGATCCGTGACTACATCGGATCCTATGTCGGCTCCGTGGTTATGTACTGACCATGCCCAGAAGCAGTGCTCAGTACATAACCCTGTCTCTCCCTGAAACTCCTTCCTCCATCTCCCCCCTGTCCCCTCCTCTTTCCTCTGGTATATATATAAAAAAAAATAAAAATCTCCTCCCAGAGGATACAAGATAAGATAAGATAAGATAAGATAAACTTTATTGATCCCGGAGGAAATTACAGTATTACAGCAGCAGAACAAAGATCAAGAACATTTCACACTTTACAAAATAAGTTGATCGGCTCGGTGACGTCACAAGAGGTCCTGCATCCAGATGGAGACGGTCGCATCCCCGGAGGCACCGGAAAGGTGAAGTATCCTCCAGGAGGAGATTTATTATTTTTAACACACCGGAGGAAAGAGGAGGGGAGAGGAGAGGGGTGAGGAGAGGGGGGACAGGATAGATGAGCGGGGGGAAAAGGAGATGGAGGAGGGAGAGACAATGAGAACAGGAAGAGACAGGGAAGATGCAGGGAGAACAGGGAGAGGCAGAGGGAACACAGGATCCACCCGGATCCTGCATAGATTCGGATCGCTATTTGCCATCTGAATGCAGGGATCCGTGTAGATCCGAGGCTGTCCAGGGTATCCTGCAAAAACAAGGATCCCCATGGACAGCCCAAAATCATGATGTGAAGGCAGCCCAAGTAGTGGGAGACCATGTCACAAATGCATAGGAGGAGACAGGTTGTAGAAGGCTATTTATGTCTTGGTTAGGGTTTTGAACTGAAGTCATTGGGCAATGGGAAGCCAGTGAAGGGATTGGCAGAAAGGAGGGGCTGAGGAATAGCAGGGAGACAGGTAAATTAGTCTGGCAGCAGAGTTTAGGATAGATTGGAGGGATGTAAGAGCATAAGAAGAGAGACCCACAGAGCAGTGAAGTGAGCATACGAAACTAGGGAGAGTGAGGGGAGCAGTCACTGACTTTGATGGATAGGTTTGTTGGGGGAGTTGAGTGAAAAAAAAAGATAATGAATTCCGTTTTGTCCATGTTAAATTTTAGACATCGAGCAGAGAAAAAAGATGAAATGAACACATACTGTGGAATAATGGTTGGTACGGAGTTGATATCTGGTCCAGAGACGTAGATCCGCGTGTCGTCAGTAAAGAGATGCTACTGAATCTACTCCACAACTTACATAATTTCAGGCGTTCCCTAAAAACACACATTTTTAGGGCGTCCTATCATGCTCCCTAAACAAAGTCACTTACACATAGCTTATTCACTCCACCAGACCCAAAAGAATGGCTAGTGACCACTCATGAAGCTCTTACTAGTGCATCTCAATGAATTAGAATATCATCAAAAATCAATGTAATATTGCCATGTGTCAGGACATTTCTGGGAGCCCTGAAACACGTTGACTACTAAATCAATATTATACTCACCCTTTGATTTATCATGGAATACAACAGTGTGGTTTTTAAACCTTTATCCGCCCTACTTTAATTTCTGAAATTATGATCTTTGGGTTTTCATTGACTGTAAGCCATAATCATCAACATTAACAGAAATAAACACTTGAAATAGGCAAATTTGCACTTCAGTAAGGAAGTGGAAGAACTCCAGTGCCACCTTTAAGTAGCTCCTCAAAGTCATAATCGCTTTCCAACAAGCCTTTTAACATGACTAGGGGATTTGTGCCGGATCAGAACCCCAAACTACAGACGCTGCGTTTCGGGGTAACTGCCCCTCATCACTTGAAATAGATCACTCTGTTTGTAATGACTCTACAGTATAAGGATAACAATTGGAGCCATGTAAATTTTTCTTCTCTCTTTTCAAATCATTGGATAAGTATAAATTAAAAGTCCTGATGTATAGCAGAGATACAGGCTTTTAAATAAATGTTCACCACATTTTCTACAGGTAAATATATCTTTGTACCCTGTTAGCCAGTAGATAAATAGAACAATCTGAGAGTCATCGGTGATTGATACCTATTATGGCAAACTGAACAACACTGAGGAATCTCAAATGTGAATTTTTTCCACCTAATTTTCTAAACTATTCATATCTTTCAATTATGGTAAGATGTGCTCAGGTAAGAATTAGAGAACTGAAATCTATTAGGATAATTAAGAATATTGTTTACTAAGAGTCTCCACTGGAGTAGAAGATACTAAAGAATGTACATCTGTCACTTTATGGCTGTTGAACAGAGACAAGAAGTGTTACATCACAGATAACCTGAGCAATAAATTGTAAAGGAATCTGCTACAGATGGAAGATATAAGAAGTGCTGAGGACCTCATTATATGCCATGTGAAGAATTCTGAGGACTGGACTGAAGTGAAAAGTATTTATGCTATTTTTAATTGAAATTTATTTAGACAATCGCAATTCAACCTTAAATGGTTTTTGTAAGAAAAAAAAAGTTAATTTTTAATTAATTCATCTTGGAATAATAATACGTTTCACAATTGGATGTGGTTAAAAAACAATGTTCCTGTGGTGAGATAGCCTTATAAATGTGTCCCTGCTATGTACTGTGTAATGGCTATGTCTGACTGTACAGGGACATGGTCTGATCATACCACATCTCCTGTGCTGAGATTGTCTTATATATGTGTCCCTGCTATGTACTGTGTAATGGATGTGTCTGACCATACAGGGACATGGTCTGATCATACCACATCTTCTGTGCTGAGATAATCTTATATATGTGTCCCTGCTATGTACTGTGTAATGGCTGTGTCTGACCATACAGGGACATGGTCTGATTATACCACATCTCCTATGCTGAGATAGTTATATATGTGTCCCTGCTATGTACTGTGTAATGGATGTGTCTGACCATACAGGGACATGGTCTGATCATACCACATCTCCTGTGCTAAGATATTCTTATATATGTACCCCTGCTGTGTACTGTGTAATAGATGTGTCTGACCATACAGGGGACATGGTCTGATCCTACCACAGGATGGCCCCACTATCTTTGTACCCCATATACCACACCATACTATCAAATTTTGTGTTCCAACAGTCTTGGAACTATATATCCACTGTGGGTTAGTGTCAGACCAATAGCGGTGGTTTTGTTCGTTAACTTCACCATTCACAAAAAAGTTTGCCTCATCACTGATCTGAAGGCAATTGTCTATGCTGTGAAGATACGAGATGTGCAGCATCTGAAACAATGGATACTGGAAGCCTGTGCTAGCATTTCTTCTGTGGTGTTGCTATCAGTGTGTCAAGAGTGGGAGAAGAGGGTTGCATTGACAATCCAACACAATGGGCAGCACTTTGAACACATTTTATAAGTGGTCATAAACTTTAAATAACTCATGAAAGAATAAAGTTACATTAAAACCAAGCACAC
>JARQOC010000004.1:209201033-209302397 GCA_033576535.1 Allobates femoralis
TGTACCTCTCTGTGTGGTACCTGGCAGTGGAGGGGTTACTCTGGGGCTCACTGTACCTCTCTGTGTGGTACCTGGCAGTGGAGGGGTTACTCTGGGGCTGAGTGTACTCCTCTGTGTGGTACCTGGCAGTGGAGGGGTTACTCTGGGGCTCAGTGTACCCCTCTGTGTGGTACCTGGCAGTGGAGGGGTTACTCTGGGGCTCAGTGTACTCCTCTGTGTGGTACCTGGCAGTGGAGGGGTTACTCTGGGGCTCAGTGTACCTCTATGTGTGGTACCTGGCAGTGGAGGGGTTACTCTGGGGCTCAGTGTACCTCTCTGTGTGGTACCTGGCAGTGGAGGGGTTACTCTGGGGCTCGGTGTATCCCTCTGTGTGGTACCTGGCAGTGGAGGGGTTACTCTGGGGCTCAGTGTACTCCTCTGTGTGGTACCTGGTAGTGGATGGGTTACTCTGGGGCTCAGTGTACCTCTCTGTGTGGTACCTGGCAGTGGAGGGGTTACTCTGGGGCTCAGTGTACCTCTCTGTGTGGTACCTGGCAGTGGAGGGGTTACTCTGGGGCTCGGTGTATCCCTCTGTGCTGTTTTGGTGGAGTCGGAGTTGGAGTCAGTAGAAAATGGACTGACTCCTACTCCTAAAATATATAACAAATTGGGTACAGTCATCTGTTTTTTGCTCCGTTTGGTATGCAACTGCTATGCGAGTGTCTGACATTTCTCTCAGATTCTTAGATTCCTGTGCAATCTGTTTTTTTCTCAGCAGATATTACTGTAGAATCATTTACAGGAATATTTAACAGTTGTCTGAGCTCCAAAATGATAATGTATCAGTGAAAAAAACTGATGCCTCTCGGATGGTCCATGTGCTGTCAGTGTGCGGTGTGTGATTTTGTCGGACCCATAGACTTGCATTGGCGAGTCTCATGCATGAATCGCAGACAGTCGCAGCATGTTGCAACTTTTTTCTCTTCCAGAATCTGGCTGAGAAAAAATCGTCTGACACACGCCAATGTGCTCTCAGACATCGAATAACATTGGTCCGACTGCAATATAAGATCATGCATGTAGTCCTACAATGTCTGCTGGACATGGTATGGGGAGGGTTTATGGCTCAGTTAGTACACACCATACTTCATGTTGTTAACCAGTTAATGCTCTCTTGTCCACCGCACTACAGGATGAAGAGGAAGAAAGCGAGACAGGCAGCGTCATGGCATCAGAGAGCCCCTGACCGTGAAATAGAAGATCCTCAGATCCTGGTACTGTGACATAATATTAAAAATAATATTTTTTGCATTTATATTACACTATGCACTCCACAGCACTTTACATACATCATCAACACTGTCCCCATTGGGGCTCACAATGCAAACATCCTATCAGTATGTCTCTGTAGTGTGGTTGGACAAACCTACAAACCTTGTATATGTGCTCCATCGAATGTGGGGGGAGAAGCTGCAAGTATGGGGGAGAAGCTACATGAAATTTGGGGAGACAGGGGGGATGTGGGGGCGGGGCCGCGACAGGGAGGTCTATGACGGGGGGGGGGCGCCATCGCTTACAGTGCCTAGGGCGGCAGGAACTGCAAATACGGCCCTGCCTGGAGCAGCGGTGGAGAACGTCTGGCCGCTGTGAGGAGCAGAGAGAGCACTGTCAGCAGCCGGGACTTCCTCACACAGAACTGACAGCAGGCAGTGTCAGAGCGAGGATGAGGTGTGTGGACGGGGACAGCACGTGAAGTCCTGCATCCCGCATGAAGAGGAGCAGACAGAGCTGCAGCAACAGTGTGGAAATAGATGAGGTATGTGTGCCCCCCAGCAACAGCTGCAGCAAACAGTGTGCCTCCCCCAGCAGCAGCCATATGTCTCCCCCTTGGCACCAGCAATATGTGCCCCCCCCCCTTAGTAGCAACATCACTGTGCTCCTTCAGCTGCAGCAATAAACAATATGTGTACCCCCAAGAAGAAGCTGCAGCAATCAGTGTGCCTCCCCCAGCAGCAGCCATATGTCTCTCCCTTAGCACCAGCAATATGTGCCCCCCCCCATAGCAGCAACAATCAGTGTGCTGTCCCCCCAGCAGCAACAATATGTGTGTTTACCCGTGCAGCATGGAGGGGGTCCCATGCAGCCCAGAGGGGGTCCCGTGCAGCACGGAGGGGGTCCCGTGCAACACGCAGGGGGCCCTGTGCAACATGCAGGGGATCCTGTGCAACATGGAGGGGGTCATGTGGTGGTATATACAATACAGTGGTGGTATTACTATGTGGAGGGCACTGTGGTGGTATTACTATGTGGAGGGCACAGTGGTGGTATTACTATGTGGAGGGCACAGTGGTGGTATTACTATGTGGAGGGCACAGTGGTGGTATTACTATGTGAAGGGCACAGTGGTGACATTACTATGTGGAGGGCACAGTGGTGACATTATTATGTGGAGGGCACAGTGGTGGTATTACTATATGGAGGGCACAGTGGTGGTATTACTATGTGGAGGGCACAGTGGTGACATTACTATGCGGAGAAAAAGAAAAAATAGTGTTGTGCCACCTGTGGACCTCTCCTGTCTTTAAAGCGGTCGTATTATAAGCAAACTAACCTTTAAAGGCTGTGCCCGATCCGCACAACCAGATTGTGAGCGTAGTTTGTGGCTCAGGCTGCCAGCCTTGGATCTGTAGTGCTCCTGTGTCCTCAATCACCTCTGCTCCTGGCCTCGTGCTGTCCACACTCTCTCTCCAGGGTTAGGTCAAAAAACACCAGGTTGATCCATTAACCCTATCCCTCCTGCAGCTCTGTCACCGCTTTCCACAATGGAATTAGATTAATAGAATTCAAATAGAATATGCGGTTCTAAGGTAGAGCGCTGGTATGAGACGGGATACTTAGATCTTTATCTCCGTAACTTTATTCATAAAAAGCTCCAGACCACAGCATGTTTCGACGTACAGACGTCTTCCTCAAGCGGATCCGCATATTCTATTTGAATTCTATTACTATGCGGAGGGCACAGTGGTGACATTATTATGTGGGGCAGTAAGAGGAGCACTGTTTTTGTACCACGCAGCATGTGCAGTAAAAGGGACAGCAGCAATGGCTCAGTATTGGGGGATCAGTAGGATGAGGAGTTTGTCCAGTTTGGGAATAGATCGGGCTGGAAATGTGAGATGTCAGATGTGTCTTTGTTGTAATCTATGTAGATGGCTGGAGAAGTTGTCATGTCCATCTGGGGACCTAGAATGGGGGAACATGGGGGCCCAAGACGTTATTACTATATGGGGGCCAAAATGAGGAACATACATTATTTGTTTATGGTGGGAAGTGGGGACATATTTACTGTAGGGGCCAATCAGGCGACATTATTACTGCTGTAATATAATTTTCCATGAGGGGAACCAAAGGGAGGCCTTGTTACTGTGCGAGGCGGTATGATGTTGCTTTTTTGGTCGTTTGATGTAGTGTAGAAGTCTTGGGAAAAGTGTGGAATGTGCTATGGAAGTGATCAGTTTTATACAGTAGATAACTGTTATTTTCTGCAGAGATGAGTCCTGGCTAGAAGACGTGATATTTGTCTGCGACAGGGGAAGAAGAAACCTGAAGATGAATGACTTCACTAAGATACATCTCTGGTGAGTAGGTGTATTACCTATTCACGCACACTATACACTATATACAGAGCTCCTGTGTATAATGTCACTGGTGATCTCTGCATCACCTGTACACTGACACTATATAGAGAGCTCCTGTGCATAATGTCAAAGGTGATCTCTGCATCACCTGTACACTGACACTATATACAGAGTTCCTGTGTATAATGTCACTGGTGTTCTCTGCATCACCTGTACACTGACACTATATACTGAGCTCCTGTGTATAATGTCACTGGGGATCTCTGCATCACCTGTACACTGACACTATATACTGAGCTCCTGTGTATAATGTCACTGGGGATCTCTGCATCACCTGTACACTGACACTATATACAGAGCTCCTGTGTATAATGTCACTGGTGTTCTCTGCATCACCTGTACACTGACACTATATACAGAGCTCCTATGTATAATGTCACTGGTGTTCTCTGCATCACCTGTACACTGACACTATATACAGAGTTTCTGTGTATAATGTCGCTGATAATCACTGTATTTACACTGACCAAATATATAGAGCTTTTTTTAATCTTCATTATTGTAGTATTATTCTTCTATGGGTTGACGGGATTTTATTGGTCACTATGTAGTGGCATTATGTGCTCTGGTGATGGCGTTGTGTATTTGTCCCTTGAATGTGGAATTATTCAATTGCAATATGTCGGTTATATGTGGTCTTATCATGGTGTGGCAGTATTTATACCTTGCACGTGGTGGTATTTGATCACAGTTTAGTAGTAATATGTGCTCTGATCACAGTGTGGTGGTATGTCTCCTTTACATGTGGTATTACTGGTCTTGGTATAGTGGATTGTGGTTGATTATTAGTTTTTTTCTGATATCAATAAGAGGAAAATTCTTTATTTCCAGTAGATATTAAAAACTTGGTTGCTTAACCCCTTCCTGTCCTGTGGCACAGCAGCAGCAAAATGCACTTACAAAGGTTCTCCAGAGAAAGCAAGTAATTATCTCGTCTAAGGCCACGTTCACACAGTGAGTATTTGGTGAGATTTTCACTTCAGTATTTATAAGACAGAAGCAGGAGATGGTGAGAAATGCAGAACATATTACCTCTGATTGCTCCACTCCTGGTTTTGTCTTACAAATACCGAGGTAAAAAACTCACCAAATACTCAGTGTGCGCACATGGCCTAAGGATGTGATAAGGTATTAGTTGGTGGGGGTGCGACTGCTGAATGAGCAGCTTTTATCCCCATTATGTGTCCAAAAAATAGAAAAATATCCAGCATAGAGTCTTGAGATCTAGATCCTTAAAAATTCATTATATTAGAAAAGTATTAAAAAGCACATTTACATCAATGTCCTTAAAGACAGTCCTTAGTCATAGGTTTGTTTTGTCCCCATTAGGCTGGAGGTGATGTACAGCTCGCCCATGATCCCTTCACTCCCTCAGTGGCTGTGAGCGCTGTGTTTGCCTTTTTCTGGGAGCTCCAATGATAATGAATGGAGCCGCGGTCACATCATTACCGGCCGCTGCAGTTAATAAAAGGGGTAAAAGTGCCACATTCTTCTGACGATGTGGTTTTGATTGGTCGGATTCCACCAATAACTAAGTGATCACCTGCCGAACCTGACGATTGTTGGTAACTTGTTTTCACCAAAGTATCCCTTTAATGTACACTACAGTAATGGTACATCGCAGTAATGGTGAGCGCAGAGTGATGTGCAGGAGTAACCGCTATAATAGGTATAACGGCTAACAGGTATTTGCATATAGCGGGTGAGTGGGCCCCTGGAGTCAATTTCCCTGGTGGGCCCCAGACACCCCAGTCCGACCCTGAAGGCAGCACTGAAGGCAAGGGGTCCCCCATGTGTTTCTGATGTATAAATCATTAAATACAGCCTTTTAAAATGTGCAAAGTCAGGAGGGCATTACCAGATCCATGAGTCAGCTCCTTCTCCTGCTTCTATGCTTCTATGTTCTTGCCTCCTCCCAAAAACCCCAGCGGCGATGCTGTTACATGGGAGCCTATTGCTCCCATCGCGTGTTAGATCGTCGTCCCCCTGTTACATAGGGCGATGTGTACACATCGCCCCAGAGTGCTCACCTGGTTTCACATCACTGATGTGAAACCAGGCGACCAGTCAGGGGCGATAATTAGTGCCGACATCGCCCCTTTAAATTAGGCGACGCAGGGGCAATATCGGCGTCGATAGGCCACGCCCCTACGTCGCCTAAGAAATCGGTGGTGCCATCGCCAGGTGTGACGGTACCCTAAGTCCTTGTGTTTATAAGTTTGCCTCCTGATATTTTGTAAAACCACAGGATACAATAAATACTCATACCGTGTTTCCCCGAAAATAAGTCACCCCCGAATATAAGTCAGGGCAGGGCTGGCGCAGAATTTTCCAATATAAGTCATACCCCGATTATAAGACAGGGTGACTTATTTTCGGGGAATACGGTATAAGACAGGGGGGGCGCGGGGGGTGGGGGGCGCTGCGCAGTATTTCCTTCCTTCTCCCCCGGTCTGCTGTGCCTTGTGGTTCCCCCTGCTTCAGTTCCATCATCATCAGTGCTGGGGGCTGCCATCTTGCTTCTTCTCTCCGCCCCCGGCCAGTGATGTCAGAGCAGGCCGCGCTGTGATTGGCTAGCACCCATGATCACGTGTCACGGGTGCTAGCCAATCACAGCGCGGCCTGCTCTGACATCACTGGCCGGGGGCGGAGAGAAGAAGCAAGATGGCAGCCCCCAGCACCGATGATGATGGAACTGAAGCAGGGGAAACCACAAGGCACAGCAGACCGGGAACGGAGCGAGGACCCCACCGGAAGGCACAGAGGACATCCTAGCACAGAAGAAGAGGATCGAGGAGGCAGCACAGCGGTCGGCATGGGGGACAAGGTAGGAAGCGGTGTGTATGTGTATGTGTGTGTGTGTGTGTGTGTGTATATATATATGTGTGTATATGTGTGTATGTATGGGTATGTGTATGTAAGTAGGCTGGTGGCTGCCAATATAAGCCATACCCCGAAAATAAGCCATGGGGCCACTTTTGGCCCCCAAAAAAATATAAGACAGTGTCTTATTTTCGGGGAAACACGGTAGAAGAAATTTAGCTGGTAGAAAAGAAAACCGGGCACTAGTCACCTTACACAGGTATTTAAAGCACAAAGTCTATGTGGCTGACCTCTAGGTCATCAGGTGTTGCTCAGCTCTAGTATAAGAAATGAATATCCAAAGAAGAAACTGAGCGGCACTCACCAGGGTCTTCTGTGCAGTGTACGGATTTATTCCATTCTGATAAACAGGGTTACAAAGGTGCAGGAAAGGAAGGACAGAAGGGTAGGACCCTTTCCTGCACCTTTACAACCCTGTTTATCAGAATGGAATAAATCCGTAGACTGCATAGAAGACCCTGGTGAGCGCCACTCATTTTCTATTTTGAATAAAAACTCATATCTCTCACCCACAAAGCTCTCCACAGTTCTACACCCTCCTAGATCTCATTCCTCTTCTCAGTCTACCACCCTACTTGTGCCCTCCGTTTTGCAACAGATCTTAGACTAACATCACCCATAATTAGAGATGAGGGGACCTGTGGAAGTTCAGGTTCGGGTGGTGCAGTCTGACTCTTTATAAAGATTTGTTTGGGACCAAAACTTGACCAGAATGTCATTTGAAGACACTGATTGGGCAGTTCAGCTCTCCACCCAGATACAGTCAGCCATAGGCAAGCCTATTCCGGGGGTGGGAGGTCAGGGATTTGTCTTTGTTTTTATTTTGGAAACAAACTACAGCCGATAACTTTGCTTTGGTCCTCAGTGTGAACTGATCAAACAATGCAAGTGGCTAGAACTGTACCAAGCAGCAAGCGTACCCAGCAATTTTCGCTGGAGTGCTTTGGATACATAAAGCACCCAAACTCCAATCATTCATCTCTACTCATAATTTGAACCTCACACCTTCATTGCCAAGACTTCTCTCGTGCTGCGTCAGTGCTCTGGAATGAACTACCCCAAACCTTGCGACTAATATCTAGCCCCCATGTCTTTAAGTTTGCATTAAAAACACATCTCTTTAGACAGGCCTATCACTTCAACTCTCTAACCTAACTCCCTTGTTCCCTTCTTCGAAATGATAACTGTCACGCAGGGGGGGCCAGGGTGCCCAAAAGTAGGATGGAGCTGGGCGTAGGGAGTCAGGGAAGCCTGCTCTGGCCCTGATACTGGGGTCCCTGACTCGCCCTGTACTCGGAGGTACCTCTGAAGGTGAGTAGGTCCGAGCCGCCAGCCTAGGACGCTAAAACTCCTGAGAAGCCCTAGGCATAAGCCCCTACCTCCACCCACAGACCACGGAACTCAGCAGTTTCCAATGGAGGAAGAAACAGCAGCTTCAGATCAGCGTCTGCTCACAACAGGTCACAGTCCAGAAGTGAACTGAATCAGCAACAACAGGTGGATGTGATCCGACCCATTTATGGCCGAGGGGTAGGGAGCAGCCAGCCCAGACACACCCTCAGCTCACCTAAGCATGAGTCATATTCATCACACACACCTGCTACAACCTGCTCCCGCTCATTAGCTTCCTCTCTCCACACTGAGCAGGGGAAAAAAAGCCTTCATTTAAATCACAGCAGCAGCACTTCCATACTACAAGGCAGTCAATAAGTAACATTAACCATAGCCTTCTCTCATAACATTCTCTCTCCTATTCATCCCTCTCCACATCCTCCATACAACCAATAGTATGTAAGGGCATTTAAACTGTTAAAATTGTATTCATATATATCCAATCTCTGTATATGTATACATATATATATGGGTTAAGTGCACAATATGGCTAGTGGCTGGAACCTTTCTCTTTTAGTCTATAGATTGTTCTTGGTCTCAGTGTCTATTAACCTCTTAATGACGGCCTTACGTCTACAGACGTCGGAAAAAAGGGTACTTGTGCCTAGCCGACGTCTGTAGACGTAAGGCAGGAATAAGCCCATGTGTGCCGCCCCTGGAGCTAAAATCTCTGGGGTATCAGCGTACTGATAGCTGAGACCCTAGAGATTAGGAATTGGCTGGTGTTTTACCGGCACCAGTAATGACAAAAAGTGACATTGCCGGTAAAAGTACTTTCACTTTGATCCGACATGAAAACACATGTCAGATCAAAGTGAAAGCATTAACCTCTAACTGCCTCAAGACCCACCCCCCCTCATCCCCCCCACCCCCATCCCTCCCCCGGAACATCTAAAAATGGCGACGGCCAGCAGTAAAACCCACCGCCTCCGCTGCATCTCTATGCGATCTGACAGGTCAGATCGCAGAGATGCCGCCATTCCTGGGGGTCCTCTCAGTGGCCCCCAAATGTCACTATCCCCCCCCCCCCCGATCTCCGCTCCTCCCTGCTCCGCTCCCTAGCTGCCCCTGGTCCGCACCCCTCCGGTTATCAACCCCGCCCCCCTCCAGGTCATCCCCCGCCTACCCTCGACCCCCCCGTTCCCCCTCCGATCCGCACCCCTCCTGCCTCCCCCCGACACCCCCTTCCCTGCCTCTCATACTTACCGACCTCCGATGTGGCCAGCCCATCCTTCAGCGTCGCCCGCCGTCTTCTCTCTGCCTCTGTCCCGGCGCCGCTGCTCTGCGTGTGTCGGGACAGAGGCAGAGTTAACCCCTGAATGACCACACAGGGGTGATCTGCAGTTAACCCCTTGTGTGGTCACAAGGGGTTAACTGTAGATCATCATCCCTGTGTGGTCACAAGGGGTTACCTGATCTGCAGTTAACCCCTTGTGACCACCCTTGTGGAGAGCCCCTGTGTGCTTAAACATTGGAGCTCCCCCACAAGTGACCCCATTTTGGAAACTAGACCCCCCAAGGAACTTATCTAGATGCATAGTGAGCACTTTGAACCCTCAGGTGCTTCACAAATTGATCCGTAAAAATGAAAAAGTACTGTTTTTCACAAACATTTTCTTTTGGACTCAATTTTTTCATTTTCACATGAGCAACAGGATAAAATGGATCCTAAAATTTGTTGAGCAATTTCTCCTGAGTACACCAATACCTCATATGTGGTCATAAACCACTGTGTGGGTGCACGGCAGGGCTCAAAAGTGAAGGAGCGCCGTTTGACTTTTTGAATGGAAAATTAGCTCCAAAAGTCAAATTGTGCTCCTTCCCTTCTGAGCCCTGCCGTGCGCCCAAACAGTGGTTTATGACCACATATGAGATATCGATGTACTCAGGAGAAATTGCCCAACAAATTTTAGGATCCACTTTATCCTGCTGCCCATGTGAAAATGAAAGAATTGAGGCTAAAAGAACAATTTTGTTGGAAAAATTAAAATGTAAAATTTTTTTCCACTTTACTTTAGTTCCTGTGAAGCAACTGAAGGGTTAATAATCTTCTTGAATGCAGTTTTGAGTAGCTTGAGGGGTGCTGTTGTTGGAATGGTGTCACTTTTGGGTGTTTGCTGTCATTTACACCCCTCAAAGGGACTTCAAATGTGATGTGGTCACTAAAAAAATGGTTTTGTAAATTTTGCTGGAAAAATGAGAAATTGCTGATGAACTTTGAACCCTTATAACGTCCTACCCCAAATGTTATTACCTAATGAAGGGACACTGGTCAGAATTGCAAAAAAACGGTCTGGTCATCAAGGTGGAAATTGGCTCCGTCACTAAATGGTTAATAACAGTGTATTGATATAACCCTTTCTCGGAAATTTTATTGAACGTCTTTAAAACAATTTTAAAATAAATTTGCGTAGATACACAAATATCAGCATTTAGACTGTGGTGACCGATGACTGGATCATGCAGCTTTAACCCTTATTACCATAATGATGGCCGGCTCAGACATTGCAAGCATGTCCTACCTACTGTGTCCCCCCCATTTCCTCATAGATCGTAAGCTTAAAACCAGGACCCTCATTCCTCCTGTAACTGCTGAACAAAAATGTTACTTTGTCTGTCTATTGCCCCTCGCTCAATTGTAATGTGCTGTGGAATATATCAGCGCTATAAAAATAACTTTTTTATTATATATCTGATATAGATACGTAAACTGTCTCTTAAGCTTCGCTGTCATCTTTTCATATAGACATAAAAATATAGTTTTAACTTACATGAAATCAGTAACCTCGTATGGTCGACTTATGATACGTACATGCATGCCATCTAGTGGTAGGTCAGTGTTACTGAACATGGTATTGAAAAATGTTCTCCTTTAGCCAAGTTAATAATAGAGATTCAAAGCACCACTCTGGCGTCACTAATCCATGGCCATAGTAAAATAATAACCAGCCACCGTATTCTGCTCTTCCTAGCCTCGCTCCAGCCCTGATCTGCTTTCTTGTGACTGCAGTTCCTAACTGACCAGAAGTCACAGCTAAAGGTCACAAGCACTGAGTAAGTTGAAGAGAACCTCTTTCTGGTTCTCATAGACTTACATTAAGCAGTGACTTCTGGTACATCCAGCAAACACTTGTCACGCTTGGGAGGTAAGGGAATCAGGTAACAGGTAGGTGAATTGGGTAAAAGGGGGTCAGGAGAGCTTAATCTGACCCTGATGCTGGGGTCCCTAGCTCGTCCTGATCTCGCAGGTACCTCTGATGGTGAGGAGTTCCGAGCCGCCACCCTGTACCCTAAAACTCCTGATTAGCCCTAAGCTGAGGGCCCCTACCTCCACCCAAGGGTCAGGATTCACAGCTTCTCCCAAGGAAAGACTTTGGCCTAGCAGCTAAGCATCAGCACAGCACCAAGACCTAGAGCAAATAGCTATCTGCAGCACCTGACAGAGGAGAGGGAAGGCTGTTTAAAGAAAGGGGAAGGGCATTCCAGGTGAGTCACACATTAACTCCTGAACCAGCAATTGAACATAATAGTGACTGCAGTTCTGGAGCACACCACAGGAGGCAAGGACCTTCACAACTATCAACCATGCAGCTCTTAAAGACAAACACATACACAGCAGCATCCAGCAATGACAGTGCCATCTAAGCACGTGACAACATTGGGGTGATCTGGCACATCACAACTAGCAGAAGACGACCAGAGAGACTACAAGAACAGCAGGAGAAGGCAGCTGGTAAACATTCTACTATGGGCAGGGAACAAGCATTACTGGTAGTAAAATTTAAGTAAAAAAAAAAAAAGGCGAAGTTGTGCTTTAATATAAAAAAAAGAAAAGAAAAAAAAAAAAGGTCTTCATAGAAACCTACAGATCTTAAGGTGCCGTCACAAGTGGCAATATTGCTAAGCAATTTCACTGGCAATTTGCTGGTTGCAGTGAAATCATGGACACATTGTTCTATTTTGTTGCTGAGTACAAATGGAACAATGTGTCCATGATTTCGCTGCAACCAGCAAATTGACAGTGAAATTGCCTAGCAATATTGCCGCTTGTGACGGTACCTTTAGAGATAAAGCATAAGTTGCTGAAGAGGGTGTCCTCGACCTGGACAGACCCAGATGGAGTCTTTCTGAGGCAGTGAAAAGCACAGCTTTTTGTTGGTCTTTTTAATGCATTCGTGAGTTTTCTTGGGGGTGATTTTTAATGTTTTTTTTTTTTTTTTTAAACAATGCAGAAAATACTGGAAGTGTTTAAGGCTACGTTCACATTGTGCATAATATTCACGCTTTTTTGCGCGCGCTTTTACCCCAAAAGCGCATGAGTGTCTGCATTTGCCGGCAAAGTCAATGGAAAGTCACTTTTACTGTTCAGACGCTTTGTCATTTTACGCTGCGCTTTTATGGGAGAAAGCGCGCTCGTAAAAAGAATCAACATGTCAATTCTTTCCGCTTTTTAGTGCGTGCTTTCTCCCATAGGGGCCATTATACCGCTGGAATTACGCAACGCTGATCAGACAGTGCACAATTCCAGCGCGTGTAATGGCAGGTGCTGGAGGAGAAGCAGGATGTGATGTCACATGGGGGAGGAAGAATCCGGTCTTCCTCCCCCGTGTGACATGCAGTTTAGCTTTCTATATGCACTGCAAAAGCTAAATTAAAGTTATTAAAAGGTCTTAAAAATACAAAAATAGAATTCTTACCTCTCCGCCGACTGTTCCCGGGACCCGAGGCATCCACGTCTGATCTGCTGCCAAGACCTGAAAATGTGATTGGCCGGTAGCGATCAGCTGATGTATCACGTGACATATCACATGATTGCTACCGGCCAATCACAGATCTAAAGTCCTGGCAGCAGATCAGAAGTGGATGCCTCAGGTCCTGGTAAACGGGAAAAGCCGCCGGAGAGGTAAGTATTCTATTTTTTTTTATTTTTAATACCTTTTAATAACTTTTAGTTAGCTTCCGCAGTGTATATAGATACACTGTGAAAGCTAAAATGCATGTCACACGGGAGAGAACACAGGATTGTTCCTCCCCAGTGTGACATCACTTCCTTCTGTGCTTTTGGGGGAGAAATCCGGTTGTAAAAAAGTGCGGTGTGTGAATGCACTGCGTTTTTTTACCTGCGCTAAATAGTGCAACCGCAAAATGTGGCAAAAACCGCATGCCCCAAATAACGCAAAAAAAGAGCAGTATGTGAACGCAGCCTAAGGCAAATATGCGCAAAAAAATACCCAGGAGTCTTCCTGTTTTATTTTTAGGCATTTACAAGAATGGTCTACTTTCTTCTTTAAAACAATTGCATTTCTGAATGACTGAAGTTTTTAAAAGATGCTCAAGAGCCACAGTAGGTAATTTTTCCATAGAAATAAATATGAAGATTCTTTTAAATCATCACTCCAGTGGTGTTCTTTATCAGCACTAGTGCTTCTAATCTAAGTTCCCTGAGCCTAGTACTAGACTCACCCGCTGGTATCTTCTCTTTTTATCTGCGTGCTCCGGTCTTGCTATGCCAACTTGTGACTGAAACATCTGATTGCCTCAAGTCAGAGGTAATTGTCATAAGTGTAAGAGAATAGTCAGACATAATATGCCAAACAGCCAGGCTGTGCCTTGCAGCCATCTTGGACAGTCTCTAGTCAACTCATTTTGCAGCTAATAAACTGAAGCTCTCCCCGAAGTGGAGACATAAAATTACATCAGTGTCATCAGTAAGTATGGATGGAGTCCAGAAGACTAAATACAACAGCTGCAGGGGACAGCGATAGTTAATAAGTGGTGTTATATGGTAGGGAGTACTGTATATGTTGAATTGATATAGAAACCAGGACAATAGGGCTGTCAGTGTTTGAAGAATTATGTGAGTAGGCTAAGAGCACTGATGAGAGTAATGATATTACCTAAAAGGAACATGGAGATGTATAAAATTATAATGAGGTTTGTAGCAATGTTCATAAATATAATCATGTATCATTGCTTGCTTTGTTCTAAAATGTACAGTATATCTTTTGTCTGCAGTATGTAGTTTCCTTTGTCTAATTATGTATAAACTAGATGGTGGCCTGATTCTAACGCATCGGGTATTCTAGAATATTTATGTAGTTGACATACTGTAACTGACAGAAGTTGTTCAGTCAACGTGAGTGAACTACATATATATATATAGCAGCGCTATGGTATATGGTGGTACATTACAGCACATGTATAGCAGCACTATAGTATTATGGCGGTACATTACAGCACATGTATAGCAGCACTATAGTATATGGCGGTACATTACAGCACATGTATAGCAGCACTACAGTATATGGTGGTACATTACAGTACATGTATAGCAGCGCTATGGTATATGGCGGTACATTACAGTACATGTATAGCAGCACTATAGTATATGGCGGTACATTACAGTATATGTATAGCAGCACTATAGCATATGGCGATACATTACAGTACATGTATAGCAGCACTATGGTATATGGCAATACTCCGCTCCCCGCGGTCCCGCGCTCCTTCACAGTAAAAGTAAAAAAATCCTCAGTGAGGATACTCACCTGTCCGCCGACTCGCTCCACCTCCGTCTTCTAGGTCCTACAGGGCTTTAGGACCTATCGTTGCCTGGGAAACCAATCAGCTGATCGGTCACATGACCGCTAACTGCCGGGGGGGCAGGATGGTGACGGGAGGGGCTTTTGGATTTTGTCGGGGGGGCAGGATTGTGTGTCGGGGGGGGCAGGATGCAGGCGGCGGGGGGGAGGATGGAGGCAGCGGGGGGGGCAGGATGGAGGCAGCGGGGGGGCAGGATGGAGGCGGAGGGAGGGTAAGATGGAGGCGGAGGGGGGGGGCAGGATGGAGGCGGAGGGGGCAGGATGGAAGCGGAGTGGGGGCAGGATGGAAGCGGAGGGGGGGCAGGATGGAGTCGGGGGGGGCAAGAACAGCGGGGAACAGGATGGAGCTGGAGGAACAGGATGGTGGGAGAGGGCCAGGATGGAGCCAGAGGAGCAGGATGGAGACTGAGGAGCAGGATGGTGGCAAGGGGGGAGCAGGTTGGTGGCAAGCGGGGCAGGATGGAGCTGGGGAAGGCAGGATGGAGACAGGGGGGGTAGGATGGAGGCAGGTTGGCAGGATGGATCTTGGGGGTAAGATGGAGCCGGGGTGGGGGCAGGATGGAGGCAGGGGGGCGGGATGGAGCCGGCGGGGCAGGACGGAGGCTCGGTGGTCAGCGCAGGACGGAGGCTCGGTAGTCAGCGCAGGTCGGAGGCTCGGTGGTCAGCGCAGGATGGAGGCTCGGTGGTCAGCGCAAAATGGAGGCTCGGTGGTCAGCGCAGGACGGAGGCTCGGTGGTCAGCGCAGGACGGAGGCTCGGTGGTCAGCGCAGGACGGAGGCTCGGTGGTCAGCGCAGGACGGAGGCTCGGTGGTCAGCGCAGGACAGAGGCTCGGTGGTCAGCGCAGGACAGAGGCTCGGTGGTCAGCGCAGGACAGAGGCTCGGTGGTCAGCACAGGACGGAGGCTCGGTGGTCAGCGCAGGACGGAGGCTCGGTGGTCAGCGCAGGACAGAGGCTCGGTGGTCAGCGCAGGACGGAGGCTCGGTCGTCAGCGCAGGACGGAGGCTCGGTGGTCAGCGCAGGATGGAGGCTCGGTGGTCAGAGCAGGACGGAGGCTCGGTGGTCAGCGCAGGACGGAGGCTCGGTGGTCAGCAGAAGACGGTGGCTCGGTGGTCAGCGCTGTGCGGTGGCTCAGTGGTCAGCGCTGTGCGGTGGCTCAGTGGTCAGCGCTGTGCGGTGGCTCGGTGGTCAGCGCTGTGCGGTGGCTCGGTGGTCAGGGCAGGACGTAGGCTCGGTGGTCAGCGCAGGGCGGAGGCTCGGTGGCCAGCGCAGGACGGAGGCTCGGTGACCAGCGCAGGACGGAGGCTCGGTGGTCAGCGCAGGTCGGAGGCTCAGTGGTCAGCAGAGGAGGGTGGCTCGTGGTCAGCGCAGTGCGGTGCCTCGGTGGTCAGCGCTGTGCGGTGGCTCGGTGGTCAGCGCTGTGCGGTGGCTCGGTGGTCAGTGCTGTGCGGTGGCTTGGTGGTCAGCGCTGTGCGGTGGCTCGGTGGTCAGCGCTGTGCGGTGGCTCGGTGGTCAGCGCTGTGCCACCACCGCCCCGCACTCCTCCGTTCCGGCGACATGTTTATTCTAACATGGTATCCGGGAACTCTCGCCGTCCGAAAAGTCTCGCGAGACTTCCCGGACGCCACATTGGATCCAGTCCTCTGGGGACAGCGACATACTTTGTCCAAGATGGCGTCCGGTAAGTCTCAAGAGACTTTTCGGACGGCGAGAGTACCCGGACGCCATGTTGAAATAAACATGTCGCCGGAACGGAGGACTCTGGAGGCGGCGGGGAAGAGGAGGAGGAAGGTGCAGGGCCGGAACGGAGGTCTGCAGGGCCGGTGGTAAGTATGGCCGACATGGTGCATGGTGTGTGTGTGTGTATGTGTGTTAGTGTCGGAGTGTGTGTGTGTTAGTGTTGGAGTAAGTGTGGGGCCGCAGCTTGTAGCGATGGCAGGAGTGGGGCTTTGGAAGAGAGTGGGTGTAGAGGCTACTTCAGCCAGGATGTGATGTATAACACCATTACATCCTGACGGAAGTAGCCTTAGGGTTTTATTATAATAGAAAAGCCTATACTGTAGTCTGGGGTCAGACCACACACTGCTTTTTCATTTGGCACCTGTGCGTGTCTGCGTGCCACAACTTACTTGTCTTCTGAGTTTGCTCTGTTGCGTATCTCTAAGGCTACTTTCACATCACGATTTTGTTCCTGTCCATGGGGATCCTCTTTTTTGCAGGACCCCACGGCCACGAATGGACAGGCCCGGATGTGTGCCTTCGGATGCCACTTCTGTATCCGGATTCGTGATTTTCACAAATCCGGACACAGAAAGAGCTGGGAGGAGCCCAAGCCTGCAAAGTGCGGGGCACTTTCACTTTCGCAAAGTATATATATACATTGCGGAAGTTAAATAAAACAAAGCAAGTGTTAAAAAAAATTCTCACCTCTCCGGCGTGTGTCCTGCAATGTGCGGCATCCAGCTCCGTGGGCTTAAGGACCGAGATCAGCTGACTAGGCGGGTGGGGCAACCCGATCAGCTGATTGGTCACATGACTGCATCAGCGCGGTTTAAAACACATTTTATAAGTGGTCGACATCTTGTAAGTAAGTCATGAAAGAATACAGTTACGGCAAAACCAAGCACGCCATTGTTTTTCGTATGAAATTCTCAATAAGTTTGATGTGGCACATGACCCTCTTTCCATTAAAAAAATAAAATTGGATCCAAAACGGCCGACTTCAAAATGGCCGCCATGTTTGTTAGAGAATAGCTGCCATGATGTTATTCTGAACAGCCATTTAGTATATAGTTGATATTGAGTATACAGGGCTTAGAAGTTAGAAATGTCAGTTCTTCTAGAAAAAGAACATTAAAAATGATCTCACAGTAATTAGCCAGCACAGAGAAGCTAATTAGATCTGTTCTATGCACTCAGAAGCTTATGAAGAGTATATGGTGTATTTTTTGTTATTTTTCATGGTGAGATGTAGGGACATCGGCAAAACAGTAATCCAGGTAATTTGAAACAGACCTTATTATCTGTCAATATTTTTAGAGTTATGTGTATCTTCTAAGAGCCATGATGAGATTAATGATCATAGATAAGCTGAATACAGATGTATAGCTTGTAATGTAATTAGTAGTGATGTTCTCATACTGAACTTTTGCTTTCTCTTTGTTCTTATATACACACGCCTCTATAAAGTCAACTTTAACGCCTGTTTTTCAAAAGGTAGCCTCCTAGTTTTAGCTATGTATAAAAAAAGGCCTCATGATATAGTTCGGGGCCAGACTGCAATGCCAGAATCCTGATACCATCTTGAGTCTGGACATCTGTGTGTGTGTCATCATGCTTGGCATCTTGTATCCTATCTGTTTTGTCGCATTCTCTATAATAAACCCAGCCCCTACTTTAGAAGAATTGTCTACAGAGTTTTCTCGGACTTTGGTAACTAACAGACAAGGACTTTCTTTCAAATGGCGAGCTTGAGCCAGGAGGGAAGAGCCAAGAAGAAGGTTATTTCCTGAAGAACCTAGAAGAATCTCTAGCCGAGGAGCCAGGGTCTGGAAGAAGAAGAAAAAAACAAAAAAAAGTGTGGCGCGCTACGTGAAGTCGCTTAAAGGAAGCCAGCCAGAAAGAGAACCTCTCACAAGTGCCTCCCAGTCTACCTGGTTTTATAAGAAAACTAAAAAAAAAATAAGGACTATAAAAATACAAGTGTAACCAACAAGAAACCTCTACGTGAGTGATCTACAAGGACGTGGAAAATATAAAAGTGGCTGAGTGGTGAGACAGAACGGAGACATCTAGCCAACGTAGCGAGAGAGGCTGGAGTGCAACCACACCTTTTTTGGTCGACTCAAGTGCACAGATGTCTTCCATACAGAGAGGTGTGAGTATCTAACTTTTGCTTAAATCGCATTGGTTAGTACTAGAGCAGAAAAAAATGAGTCCTTGTAGACCACCAGTACTTGGCACTCCTGTGCCAAAGGGGTTATTCAAACATATATTTTCAAAAAAAGGAGGGTGGAGTTTTGCAGCTATTATGAGAGAGGTCACTAGCGAACTGTAATATTTCATAGTGCCGATGCCTCGCGAGATTTGTGAAGTCTCGCAAGACATCGGCACTATGTTCAATGGAGCACGGACACCCGCTCAACTGCACAGGCGCAAGTGCAGCTGTCACTCAAGTGCTGATCACAGATGGGGGCGGCAATTTGAAAAACTGTAGGGTGGGTTTTGCAGCAGGAGGGCGGCGAAGACATAATCCACTGGGGCCATATACCAACCTCCCGGACTTAATAGGAGGCCAGCGCTGGACAGAATAAAAGTTATTTTCTCAGGTTTGAGGGTCACGTCTGGGCACATAGATGGGTTACAAGAACCCCATTTACAATAAGTGTAAGCTGGTGGGCAAAGTTTAAAATGCCAAAAGGGGGTGACAGGTTCCCTTTAAAAAAAAAACAACATTTTTTTAGGACCACATCACATTTGAAGTGACTTTGAGGGGCCTATGCGACAGAAAATACTTAAAAGTGATACCAGTCTAAAAACTGCACCCTTCAAAGTACTGAAAACCATATTCAAGCAGTTTATTAATCCTTCAGGGACTTAACAGGATTTAAAGCAATGTGTAAGGAAAAAATGAAAAGTTTACTTTGCCCTCACAAATTTTTTTATTCTTTAGCCCCACATGTTGCATTTTTACAAGGGTATCAAGAAAAAATGCACCATACAATTTATTGTGATATTTCGATTTTGTCTCTGGAAATCACTCATAGAGTCAAATGCAGTGAATGTTGCGGAATTAAAAATTGCAAATAAGCCCTTGTAGTGCCCAGTACATTGTAGTGCTCATACATTGTGTCCAGTTTGTACTTGTGGAGGCAAACATCCTGTAAATTAAGCGGGCTTCCTCACTAAAAAAAAATGCCAAAAATGTGGACATTATATGTGGTTTAAATACATTGTGGTACTCAGAAGAGCATTTGGATTTGGGAGTGTGTCTCCAGAAGCATGAGCTGGACACAGTGTTTGATGGATTTCTTTTGGGGGGGAGCCATTGCACTTTTTCAGAGCCTTTGTGCTACCAGTAACATGGAAGCCCCCTATATTTCTGTTGACAGATGACAGACCTGTGTCGGGACTTGTTTTTTTTTTCTGTGGTTTCGGTTGTATGCTATTGGCGGTCATTTGGGGCACAGAACATTTTGGAACAGTTCACATTTATCCTGTGCTATATGCTGTACACTTACACTAGGATTTCCAGATATGTCTCAGAAATACATGATTCAGGTGTAACCCCCGACAGAGCTATTTACTAATAAGGCAGCGAAGTTACTCCGGATTCAGTATGGCCTCTGTTCAAATGTGTCCTTTTTTACAAAGGTGCACAAAAGTGTTGTTGACTGCAATTTTGTGCACGTCTAAAAAGACACCTAAAAGGACGGACACTGCGAGACAACAGGTCAGAAATGAGTTCAAAGTGACTCCATCTGCATTACTACAGTGAATTTTCAGAATCAAATTATTCAGAGATGATATATAAGTGCTCAACTTAGAGTGCAGGATAAATGTGAGCCAAGTCTTACTGTGATTAGGGATGAGCGAGTAGTGAAATATTCGGACTCGCTATACTCGGAACGAGTAGGTCCTAATACTCGGGTATTCGTTACGAGTAGCAAGTCCAATGTAAGTCAATGGGAAATGCGGAGTAATCTTCTGCTGGACCCTACAAAGTGGTCTGGGGGCTGAGGAAACAGCTGAAATGAGTGAAATGCACTGCATAATTGTTTAAAAGAGCCTTTAAACAATCAGCTGATGCACGCTTCCCGCCTGGGTCCTTCGCTCACCGCTCCTTGGTGCTGCACTCCCCGCCCGGTCCTAACTTAGGATTGGGTGGGGAGGTGGCGGGGAGCGAAGCACTGGGCAGCAGGGAGGGAAGCACCGGTCGGGGGAGCAAGGAAGCGGGGAGGAAAACACCGGACGGAATTGCCGGCGGTGAAGTCTTCATCGCCAGCTTTCCCGTCGGCTATTTCAAATGAACAGCTCATACATCAGCTGTTCGTTTGAAATAGCCTGCGGGAAAGACGGTGATGAAAAGTCTTCACCGCTAGCTTTCCCGCCTGGTGCTTCGCTCCCTGGTGCTGCACATCCCGCTGGGTCCTAATTTAGGATCAGGCGGGGAGGCGACGGTGGAGTGAAGCACCGGGCGGGGGAGCGGGGAGGGAAGCACCGGATGGGAAAGCCGGCGATGAAGTCTTTTCATCACTGGCAATGCCGCCGGCTATTTCAAATGAACAGCTGATGCATCATCTGTTCATTTGGAATAGGCGGTGGGAAAGCCGGCGGTGAAGTTTCCCTGGTGTGTTGCTCCCGCTCCCTGGTGCTGCACTTCACGCCCGGTCATAACTTAGGATAGGGCGGGGAGGCGGCAGTTGAGTGAAGCACTGGGCAGGGGAGTGAGGCAGCAGGAGGGAAGCACCGGACGGGAAAGCCGGCGGTGAAGTCTTTTCATCGCCAGCTTTCCCGCCAGCTATTTTAAATGAACAGCTGATGCATCAGTAGTTCCTTTGAAATAGCCTGGGGTGCCATTGCAGGGTTCATGCTTGACAGCATGAACTCAGATGAACTTTCCACTGCTGGGTGCTCAGCTACATTTCTGTTAGAGATGTAGTTGAGCTAAAGAAAAAGACTCCTTTGGACTATGTCGGAGTAGGCAGGGTTCTTGAATAAAGATGGAGTTCCTAATGTGTTTTTTTTTTCTAATAAAACATCTTTTCTTTGTGTTGTGTTATTTTAAACGCTTTACTAGAAATTCATTGTGGTCATGTCTAATATTGGCGTGACCCCATGAATTTTGGGCTTAGGGCCAGCTGATAATGCAAAGCTGGCCCTAACCCCATTATTACCCAGCAAGCCACCCAGCACAAGGGCCACTGGAAGACTTGGATACAGACCCACAAGATGGTGCTTCTAGGAATGCGCCATTTTCTGGGGCAGGTGCGGACTGCAATTCGCAGCAGGAAGGGGGGAAGCTAGAAAGCTTGGGCCACCCTGCGCTGCAGATTTCAGCCCCCAGCTGCCTAGTTGTACCTGACTGGACAGAAAAATAGAGCGAAGCCTACGTAGTTTTTTTTTTAATTATTTCATGAAAACCAATAAATAATTAAAAAAAAAAGGTTTCCCTATATTTTTGGTTCCCAACTGGGCACAACTAGGTAGCTGGGGGTTGGGAGCAGCCCATACCTGCCTTTTGTACCTGGCTAGCATGCAAAAATATGGCAAAGCCCACGTCAATTTTTTATTTTTTTTTCAACTAAAAAAAAAATAGGGCTTACCTGTATCTCCATCACATCGAATCGTGAGGACAAAAAATGACATTAGGGACCTTTTTTTTTTTTTTTTTAAATCTTTCTTCACTGTCGTGTAGCGTGTATGCGCAGCCGTAATGTGTAAATGTTAAGAAAATGTATGGTGTACATGTATATAACATGGGGGCACCTGGTGAGGGGCTGCATGGGTGGATTTACACCACTGTTTACTACAATGTACAAACACTGTTTGAAGTACTGTAGTTTTTTGCCGGCAGAGCGGGACTAATATGCCACGTACACACTGAGCTATCAGAAGTGGTGTGGGAGTGAGTGATGATCGAGGCGACAGCTCAGTGTGTAAGTGGTGTAAGGAGAGCGAACTGCCCTAGGGATTGTGTGCTTGTTAACGCAGGAAGAAGCCACCCATCATCATCACAAGGGCTTCACAATTATAAAGGTTGGACTACTGTCCTTGTTGTTCCACTGCCAGTGCACAATGTGCATGCATAGTGTCTCAAAAAATTAGCCCAAGGGGCTGTATCATGGTTGATGTAGGAAGCAGGCTTCAAGGGCCAGACAATTATGAAGCTAGGACTACTAGCACAGTAGTTCCAGTGCCCAATGTGCAGGCATAGGCATAGTGTCTCCAAACATTAGCCCAATGGGCTGTATCATGGCTGATGAAGGAAGGAGGTCTCATCACAAGTGGCTCCGATGGGAAATATTACATACTCATTGACCATGTTGTTCAACTTCTCTCTCCTTGACATTGTTACCGGTCCAGCAAGCCCTAGCTGATGAGCTGGTTTATTGAAGATGGCTCAGTTTGTGGACATCTTCCCCCCACCTCTTTTGGACATGTTGGGCGTGTCTCTCATCATTAATGCATGCTGTTGCAAAGAGCTGGTACCTCTGCTAACAGCAGTGTCTAAGGGTGATCTTGTCATCAAATGATCGACAACAGCCCTCTTGAAGGATTCAATTGTGAAACCAATTAGTGACTGCAACAGTAACGAAGGAAATTTGTCCCTGTAGCGTGGGTCAAGAAAGGTGGCCAACCAGTATAGGTTGCTGTTGAAAATGTGGATCACGCGAGGGTCTTGGGACAGACAGTTAGACATGAAGTGTGCCATGTGTGCCAAGCTGCAAAGAGGCAAATGTTCTGTGTACCCAGTAGGAGCAACAATACCCATCCTGTCCTCACACTAACTCTCCTCCTCCTCTCCAGCCCACCCATGCTGGACAGACGTAAAGATGGGGTTTGGAGTCCCCTGTGTAGCATGAGGGATCCCCTCGGTGCCACAGAAAAAGAAGTCCTCTCCCTCCTAGTCTTCCTCATCATCTTCATCCCCCAATCTTGCCTGATTAGATTGGCTGGACTGGGCAGGATCACCCAGTGTGAAATCTTGCTCCATACCCAGCTGCTGGGCACTCAAAGATTCCATTTTAAGATTATGCAGCGATTCTTTCAGCAGACATAGCATAGGGATTGTTACGCTGATAACAGCCTGATCACCGCTCACAAGCTTGGTGCAGTACTCAAAATTATCAAGCACCTCACAAATGTCAGCGATCCACACCCACTCAACAGTTGTTATGTGCTGAGGGGCATGTGTAAGATGGTATTCAGCAAGTGCCCTCTGCTGCTTTCTAATCCTTGCAAACATATATGTTGAGTTCCAGCGTGTGGGCAGGTCGCAAATGAGTTGGTGATTTGGCAAATTAAATTGCTTTTGAAGCACTGCAAGACCAGCAACAGCTGTTAAGTAATGGCGAAAATGGGCACGAATATGGCGCACCTTCTCAAGTAGGTACAGCAAGTCAGGGTATGTTTTGATAAATTTCTGTACCACTAGGTTCATCACGCGAGCCATGCATGGCACGTGTACCAGCTTCCCGAGGTTTAAAGACGTCATCAGGTTATGCCCATTATCGCAGACCGGGTTGGAGTTGCAGTAGGGAGAGCCACTGATCGGTCTGTTGCTTATCTCCTTGCCACAGCTCTGCTGCAGTGTTTCACCTAAACAGATCAACTTCAGCAGAGCGTGTTGAAGCTCTGGTGATGCGCTGCTGCAAAGCTCCCAACTTG
Source organism: Allobates femoralis (assembly GCA_033576535.1). Classification (NCBI taxonomy): domain Eukaryota; kingdom Metazoa; phylum Chordata; class Amphibia; order Anura; family Aromobatidae; genus Allobates; species Allobates femoralis. The sequence goes on from JARQOC010000004.1 coordinate 209,224,976, forward strand.
GGAGTGGTGTGGAGGGTAATTCAGCATAGGATGAGGAGGCGGAGGGGGAAGAGGTGGAACAGGACGTGTATGATGAGGCAGCAACCCTGATTGAGGTTGGGCCCGCTATTAGTGGCATGGGTAGAATATGTGATGATCCACTTTGCGACTTTGTCCCACTCTCCATCAGGTTGAGCCAATGTGCCGTGACAGAGATGTGTCATCCCTGTCCACAACTACATGACCACGTGTCCGTTGTTAGGTGGAACTTCCCAGTTATGACATTGGTGAGAGCACACTTTAGATTGTTTAAGACGTGCTGGTGTAACGCGTGGACGGCACACCGGGAAAAATAGTGCTGGCTGGGAACAGAGTATCGTGGGGCAGCCACAACCAACAGATCATAGAAAGACTGTGTCCCACAAGCCTAAACAGCAACATCTCCACGGCTAGCAACTTGGTAATGTGTGCGTTAAGTATTTGTGCTTGAGGGTGCATGGCTTGGTATTTACGCTTCCTTTCACAGATCTGGGGCACGGATAACTGGACGCTTGGCTGGGACAAACAAGTGGATGGACTTATGTCCTGTCTCTCTGCAACCGCAGCTTGTGAGCAGAAGGTATAAGCAGCACCTGCTTCCTGGCCAGCAGATTGGGAAGGACAGATCACAGGCCAGTACTATTACAGTGATACCACATTTATATTTTTTTATGTGCTGTCACAGGACCCGAGGAAGCGGTAATACCGAGAAACGGCGTGCAGTCATCGTCCGCCTTCTACTCCCTCTCCCCGCCCCATGTCATTCCTTGAGGATGAATAAATAATTGTAGCTAAAAACCACCACAGGTGAGTGCCGCTTTTCATTTCTTCATTAAAAAGTAATGTATTTACGGCTCACATTAGCGTGCAACACTGGTCCCCAGGTGCTATACAAGTAATTACTGGGCTGAACCTAAAAATTGGCGGCTCGGGCTGAAAATGTGGTGCAGTGTTTTGGTGCACAGCAACGCTCTCTTTTCATTTATCATCAGTACACTTCAACTGTGAGAGACAGAATCTAAAAAACAAAATCCTGAAAATCACATTCTAAATAATTAATTTTCATTTCATTGCATGAAATAAGCATTTGATATAATAGAAAAACAGAACTTAATATTTGGTACAGAAACCTTTTTTGAAATTACAGAGGTCAGACGTTTCCTGTCAGATCTTTCAGGTTTCGGGTCTGTAGCTGGGCAACATTGAGTTTCAGCTCCCTCCAAAGATTTTCTATCGGGTTCACGTCTCGAGACTGGCTAGGCCACCCCAGGCAGGACCTTGAAATGCTTCTTATGGAGCCATTCCTTAGTTGCCCTAGCTGTGTATTTCAGGTTGCTATCATGCTGGAAAACCAAGCCACAACCCATCCTTAATGCTCTTACTGAGGAGGTTGTTGGCTAGAATCTTGCAATACATGACCCCATCCATCCTCTCTTCAATATAGTGCAGTCATCCTGTCTTCTTTGCAGAAATCCACCTCCAAAGTATGCTGTGTCCAACCCCATGCTTCATGGTTGGGACAGTGTTCTTGCAGTTGTACTCCTCCTTCTTCCTCCAAACACGTTGACTAGAGTTGATACCAAAAAGTTCTATTTTGGTCTTATCTGACCACATGACTTTATCGCGTGCCTCCTCTATATCATCCAGATGGTCATTGGCGAACTTCAAATGGCCTGACCATGTGTTGGCATGAGCAGCCAAGCCTTGTTTTCTCTGCAGGATTTTAATTCATGACGGTAATCTTTGAGACTATGGTCCCAGGTCTCTTCAGGTCATCGACCAGGTCCTCTTATGTAGATCTGGGCTGATTCCTGACCTTTCTCAGAATCATCCTTACCCCATGAAGCAAGATTTTGCATGGACCGAGGAAGATTTACAGTCATCTTGTGTTTCTTCCATTTTCTAATAATTGCACCATCAGTTGTTGCCTTCTAACCAAACTGCTTGCATATTGTTCTGTAGCCCATGCCAGCCTTGGCAGGTCTACAATTTTGTCCCTGGTGTACTTAGACAGCTCTTTGCTCTTGTACATGGTGCAGATGTTGGAGTGTGATTGATTGTGTGCACAGGTGTATTTTATGCAGGCAACAAGTTCAAACAGGTGTAACTAATACAGGTAATAAGTGCAGAGTAGGAGGTTTAGGCTGGAATCACACTGTCCGAGTGACATGATGACTAACTCGGAATGGCCTCCCCCTCTCTGGATGGAAGTGTCAGCTGCTTGTGTTTCTAAGCAGCTCCACACTCTCGTCCTGACAGGGGGGAGGCCATTCTGAGTTAGTCATCCGAGACTCGTCTAAATGACTCGCATGTCACTCGGACAGTATGTTTCCAGCTCTATAAAGAAAAACTAACAAGTCTGTGAGAACCAGAATTCTCACTGGTTGGTAGTTGATCAAATACTTATTTTCATGCAATAAAATGCAAATTAATTATGTGAAACTCACACAATGTGATTTTCTGTTTTTTTTTAGGTTCTGTCTCAAATGGCCACTTTACACACGGCTACATTTCTAGCTTATCCACAGGTAACTTACTGGCTGCAGTGAAATCATGGAGACATTATTCCATTTGTACACAGCAACAAGATAGAACCATATCTCCATGATTTCACTGCAGCCAGTAAGTTACCTGTGGATAAGCTAGAAATGTAGCCGCGTGTAAAGTGGCCATTATAGATGAAGTATACCTAAGATAAAAATGACGACCTCTCCATTTTTAGTAGGTGGAAAAACTTGCAATAATCAGCACTTATTTGATTAAATGTATGTGTATTTTTGTATAATTATTTTTACATAAATATGTATTAATTGGTATCATAGTTTAGCTCTTTGTGATTTTATTAAAAATATTTTTACAATTTTTTTTACTTGGTCTCTCACTTGGACATTAACTTTTATTAAACTGATTACTGCATTAATCCATTGCAATGTACCAGTATTGCAAATGATTATATGTAAAGTTTTAGCGTACACACACACACTATCTGTTAAGGCAATGAAAGAGTTAATAAAATTCAGTTTTAATCAAATGAAGACTTTCAAACTCTAAAACTTCAGTGTACTGATGTATTTCTCCATAATTCCCCTTGTCTCTTTAAGATTTATACTGTCTGGCATTTACCTTTCTACATCCAACTTTTCCTATAGCTACTGTTTCCTGTGAACTTCCTCTTTTCTGCTAGGACTTATTGTTTCACCCAGACATGACAGGGTTAAAAGAGGAAGTCTGAGCTCTGCAGCGAGAGATTGAGGAATGAAGCAAATGTCTGAACTTGATTAAACTTTGTACAATAAAGAAATGATGATTTAAAGCTGTTTTAAAGGAAATCTGCTCGCATAAGCTATATGGCGCAAACCCCTCGCCCTTGTAACGTCCTCTAAGAAAAGGTATAAGAGCTTGTATCGCTGGCTTAACCCCTTCAGGACCCAGCCTATTTTGACCCTAAAGACCTTGGCATTTTTTGCAATTCTGACCAGTGTCCCTTTATGAGGTTATATCTCTGGAACGCTTCAACCGATCCTAGCGATTCTGAGATTGTTTTTTCGTGACATATTGGGCTTCATGTTAGTATTAAATTTAAGTCGATAATTTTTGTGTTTATTTGTGAAAAAATCAAAAATATGGCAAAATTTTGAAAATTTCACAATTTTCACATTTTTTATTTTTTTTTCTGATAAACCAGAGGGATATGTGACAGAAAAAAGTTATTAAATAATATTTCCCACATGTCTACTTCACATCAGCACAATTTTGGAAAAAAAAAATTTTTTGGGTAGGACGTTATAAGGGTTCAAAGTTCATGAGCAATTTTTCATTTTTCAACCAAAATTTACAAAACCATTTTTTTTAGTGACCACATCACATTTTAAGTCCTTTTGAGGGGTGTACATGACAGAAAACACCCAAAAGTGACACCATTCCAACAACTGCACCCCTCAAGCTACTCAAAACTACATTCAAGAAGATGATTAACCCTTCAGGTGCTTCACAGGAACTAAGGCAAAGTGGAAACAAAAAATGGATATTTTAATTTTTTTTTATCAAAAATGTTCTTTTAGCCTCAATTCTTTCATTTTCACATGGGCAACAGGATAAAATGGATCTTAAAATGTGTTGTGAAAATTCTCCCGAGTATATCGATACCTCATATGTGGTCATAAACCATTGTTTGGGCGCACGGCAGGGCTCAGAAAGGAAGGAGCGCCATTTGAATTTTGGAGCTAATTTTACATTCAAAAAGTGAAATGGCGCTCCTTCCCTTCTGAGCCCTGCTGTGTGCCCAAACAGTGGTTTATGACCACATATAAGGTATCGGTGTACTCAGGAGAAATTGCCCAACAAATTTTAGGATGCATTTTATCCAGTTGCTCATGTGAAAACGAAAACATTTAGGCTAAAAGAAAATTTTTGTGAAAAAAAAAGTACTATTTCATTTTCACAGATCAATTTGTAAAGCACCTGGGGGTTCAGTATGCTCACTACCCATATGCTCACTGACCCCATTTTGGAAACTAGACCCCCAAAGGAACATATCTAGATGCATAGTGAGCACTTTCAACCACCAGGTGCTTCACAAATTGATCCTTAAAAATGAAAAAGCACTTTTTTTTCCGCAAAAATTCTTTTTTTCTCATTAATTTGTGAAGCACCTGGGGGTTCAAAGTGCTCACTACCATCTAGATATGTTCCCTGGGGGGTCTAGTTTCCAAAATGGGGTCACTTGTGGGGGAGCTCCAATGTTAGGACCCCAGGGGCTCTCCAAACGCGACATGGTGTCCGCTAACAATTTTAATCAAAAATCAGCTCAAATTGTTAGCGACACCATGTTGCGTTTGGAGAGCCCCTTTGTGTCCCACATTGGGGCTCCCCCACAAGTGACCCCATTTTGGAAACTAGACCCCCAACGGAACGTATCTAGATGCATAGTGAGCACTTTGAAGCCCCAGGTGCTTCACAAATTGCATCATAAAAATGAAAAGACTTTTTTTTCAGCAAAAATCTTTTTTTTCAATTAATATTTGTGAAGCACCTGGGGGTTCAATATGCTCACTAGCCATCTAGATATGTTCCCTGGGGGGTCTAGTTTCCAAAATGGGGTCAAATTGTGGGGGAGCTCCAATGTTAGGCACAAGGGGCTCTCCAAACGCGACATGGTGTCCACTAACAATTTGAATAAAATAGTTCAAATTGTTAGCTGACACCATGTTGCGTTTGGGAGCCCCTGTGGCTCACATTGGGCTCATCCACAAGTGACCCCATTTTGGAAACTAGACCCCCAAGGGAACGTATCTAGATGCATAGTGTGCACTTTGAACCCCCAGGTGCTTCACAAATTGATCTGTAAAAATGAAAAAATAATTTTTTTGTGGAAAAAAAAGTACTTTTTTATTTTTATGGATCAATTTGTGAAGCACTTGGGGGTTCAAAGTGCTCACTATGCATTTAGATACGTTCCTTGGGGGGTCTAGTTTCCAAAATGGGGTCACTTGTGAGGGAACTTCAATGTTTAGGCAGACAGGGACTTTCCATACGCGACATGCTGTCCGCTAATAATTGGAGCTAATTTTCCATTCAACTTGTTAGCCGACACCATGTCGCGTATGGAGTGCTCCTGTGTGCTGCCAGCACAAGGGCAACTGGAAGAGTTGGCGCCTCTAATGTGCTATTTTCTGGGGTGGCTGTGAGTTGCAATTTGCAGCGTGGGGGGCCACAACATTTGCGTCTCTCCACGATGAGGATTGCAGCCCCCAACTGCCAAGTTGTACCTGGCTGGCAACCAAAAATAAGGCAAAGCTCCTTGTCATTTTATTGGTAGAAGTAATATAAAAAAAAATGATATGGGGCTTCGGCATATTTTTGGTCCAGCCAGGTACAACTTGGCAGCTACGGACTGCCAGCAACCCCCAGCTGCCTTGTTGTACCTGGCTGGCAACCAAAAATACAGCGAAGCCCTTTTTTTTCCCTAGTACTAATTCTAGAAAAAAAAAATGGCGTGGGGCTCCGCCATATTTTTGGTCCAGCCAGGTACAACTAGGCAGCTGGGGGCTGGAATCCGCAGCATGGAGAGGCCCAAGCATTCTGGGCCCCCCATGCTGCGAATTGAAGCCCGCAGCTGCCCCAGAAAATGGCGCATTCATTGAAGCGACATTTTCTGGCGCTGTACCCAGACTCTTCCAGTTGCCCTGGTGCCGGTGGCAAACTGGGTAATAAAGGGGTTAATGCCAGCTTTTTATTGGCAGCTGGCACTAAGCGCGAGATTCATAATATAGGGCCAATGTTAGACCCGCCATTAGGAATCTCTGGTAAATAGTCAGAAAATACACACAGAGAAAAATCTTTTTATTTGAAAAAAAACACAAACAAAATTCGGACTCCATCTTTATTATAAAGATCCGACGTAGTCCACAACGAAGGTCCCACGACGCTCGATCGCCTCTGCTCAATCCACAGAGACTGCAGCAAGGGATCAAGTGTCCTCTTCCTACAGCTTCTAGGGTCAGAGTTATGGTGCACTGTATGACAATGATCTGTCACACAATGCACCATGACTATAATCCCAGAGACTACAAGAGGACACTTGATCCCTTGTTGCACCCATCCATCCACCAATGCACCCATCATCTACGCACGCATCCACGCACGCACACACATCCACGCACGCACACTGACATCCATGCATGCTGACATCCACGCACGCTGACATCAACGCATGCACACATCCACGCACACTGACATCCACATCCACGCACACCGACATCCACATCCACACATGCTGACATCCATGCATCCACGCACGCACACTGACATCCACGCATTCTGACATCTACATCCACGCACGCTGACATCCACATCCACGCACGCTGACATCCACATCAACGCATGCTGACATCCACGCATGCTGACATCCACGGACGCACGCACACATCCACGCACGCTGGAATTCATGCACATCCGCATATGCACATCCACGCACACATCCACGGATGCACGCACTCATCCACGGACCCACGCACGCTGGAATTCACGCACATCCACATACACACATCCACGCACGCACACATCCACAGACGCACACATACATCCACGCACGCTGACATTCACGCACGCTGACATCCACGCATGCACACATCCACGCACACTGACATCCACGCACACCGACATCCACATCCACGTATCCACGCACGCACACTGACATCCACGCATGCTGACATCTACATCCACGCATGCTGACATCCACATCCACGCACGCTGATATCCACATCTACGCATGCTGACATCCACGCATGCTGACATCAACGAATGCACACATCCACGGACGCACGCACACATCCACGCACGCTGGAATTCACGCACATGCACATACACACATCCACTCACGCACACATCCACGGACGCACGCACACATCCACGCACGCTGACATCCATGCATGCTGACATCCTTGCACGCCGACATCCATGCACGCTGACATCCACGCATGCACTCATTCACGGACGCACACACACATCCACGCACGCTGACATTCACGCACGCTGACATCCACGCATGCACACATCCACGGACGCATGCTGACATCCACGCACCCCGACATCTACGCATGCACACATCCACGGACGCATGCACACATCCACACACGCTGGAATTCACGCACATCCACATGCACACATCCATGCACGCACACATCCACAGACGCACGCTGACATCCACGCACGCTGACATCCACGCATGAACACATCCACGGACGCACGCACACATCCACGCACGCACACGCCCACGCACGCTGACATCCATACATGCACTCATCCACGGACGCACACACACATCCACGCACGCTGACATTCACGCACGCTGACATCCACGCATGCACACATCCACGGACGCACGCTGACATCCACGCACCCTGACATTCATGAACGCTGACATCCACGCACGCACACATCCACAGACGCACACACACATCCACGCACGCTGACATCCACGCATGCACACATCCACGGACGCACGCACACATCCACGCACGCTGACATCCATGCACGCTGACATCCACGCATGCACACATCCACGGACGGACGCTGACATCCACGCACCCTGACATCCATGCACGCTGACATCCACGCATGCACACATCCACGGACGCACGCACACATCCACGCACGCTGGAATTCACGCACATCCACATACGCACATCCACATACGCACATCCACGCACGTACACATCCACGCACGCTGACATCCACACACGCTGACATTCATGCACGCTGACATCATGCACGCTGACATCCACGCACGCTGACATCCACGCATGCACACATCCACGAACGCACGCACACATCCACGCACGCTGGAATTCATGCACATCACATACACACATCCACACACGCACACATCCTCGGACGCACACACACATCCACGGACGCACACACACATTCACGCACGCTGGAATTCACGCACATCCACGCATGCACACATCCACGCACACACCCACTACGCACACATCCACAGACGCACACACACATCCATGGACGCACGCACACATCCACGGACGCTGGAGTTCACGCCATCCACATACGCACATCCACCAATGCATCCAGTACGCACACATGCACGGACACACTAACACACATCCACGGACGCACGCACACACCACCCATCCATCCATCTATTCATCTCATTCATTCTTACCCATGAGGAGGAGGAGCCGCTGAGAGGAGGAGGGGCCACACCGCAGCTGCATCGGAGGCCGGCGGGCTGCTCCGGAATGGGTGAGTGGGGCTAGAGGTGGGGGGCTAGGCAGGGGGGGGGGGAGAGTGAGCAGGGGAAGGTGGGGGGGATGAGCAGGGGAAGGGGGGGCATGAGCAGGGGGAGAGGAGGCTGTGCAGGCTGACCGGCGGGCGCCTGAGCCCGCCGGCACTGCATTACAGAAGGAGGAGGGGGGTGGATCGCGGGGACGCGGGGGGGGGGGGGCAGGCCGGACACAAGGGGGGCTGGGGGTAGGGGGACAAGACACAGGAGGGGCTGGAGGAGGAAGGGGGCAGGGGCGCACAGAGGAATGATGGCGGCTGCACCAGGGGTGCAGCCGCCGGCAGAAAAAGATGATCGGAGGGGCGGGGGACGGGAGCGATAGGCGGGAAGGGGGGGCCCTAATGCTTCCTGGAGCTGGGGGGGCTGAGTAGGGGGAGGGCACCAGCCGATCCGCCCGTCCAGTCTGATTGGAGAGCTCCAATCAGAACTGGGAGGGGGGAATCGCTGTGATTTCTCAGATCTGATGTTTCAGTTTTAAACTGCAGATCGGAGGGGCCCTGGGCACGGGGTAGTTAATCCACCCCCCGTGGGGTTAACTTCAGGTTGTCACTTTGCAGTAGCAACGGTGACACCTGAGTTAACCCGCTCACACGGCCGCAGGAGCCCGATCAATGCATGGCCCACCCCTTGGGGCATGGGTCGTGAAGAACTGATTTCCATAGCCCCAACGGTGGGCCAAGGGTCGGGAAGGGGTTAATAAAAGGGCTATCTGTAATTGTACTTTGACTTGGTTGTCAAGTGTATTTTTACTTGGTGGTTAGGGCACATCTAGACAACCATCCAATTTGGCAGCAGACATATTAAGAAGATAAGCCCACCCGAGAGGTGTGAGGCTAATCCATTTCATATCATTTTGCCAGCATATAACACGGCTGAGTGCTATCCTATGTTTTATCAGATAGAACTCAGCCCAATGTTGTACTATGGGGCAGTGCTGATCAGCGATTTTTTACCATGCTGATTTGATTATGTAAGTTTTTTAATACATTTGTGCTCAAAAGTTTACATACCCCGACAGATTTTTTGCTTTCTTGGTGTTTTTTAAGAGAATATGAATGATAATACAAAATACTTTTTTCTACTCATGGTTTGTGGTTGGGTGAAGCCATTTATTGTCAAATTACTGTGTTTTTTCTCTTTTTAAATCAAAAACATCCAAATGACCCTGTTCTAAAATTCACATACCCTGGTGATTTGGGCCTGATAACATGCAGAGAAGTTGACACAAATGGGTTTGAATGGCTAATAAAGGTAACATCCTCACCTGTGACCTGTTTGCTTGTAATCAGTGTGTGTGTGTGTTTGTGTGTGTGTGTATAAAAGCTGAGTGAGTTTCTGGAATCCAGAAAGACTCTTGCATCTTTCATCCAGCCAGTGACATTTCTGGGGAAAGCAAAGGAATTGTGAATGGATATATAGGAGAAGATAGTTGAACTGTATAAAACAGGAAAGGGATACACAAAGATATCCAAAGAATTGACAATGCCAGTCAGCAGTGTTCAAACTGTGATTAACAAATGGAAAATCAGGGGCTCTGTAAAAACCAAACCATGATCAGGTAGACCAACAAAAGTTTCAGCCACAATTGCCAGAAAAATTGTTCAGGATGCAAAGAACAACCCACAAATAACATCAGCTGAAATACAAGACTCACTGAAAACTAGTGGTGTGACTGTTTCATATGCACAATAAGGAGGCACTTAAAGAAAAATGTGCTGCATGGTCGGGTCGCCACAAGAAAGCCATTACTGCCAAATGCCACAAAGTATCTTACCTACAAAATGCCAAACAGCACAGAGACAAGCCTCCAAACTTCTGGAACAAGGTAATTTGGAGTGATGAGACCAAAATCAAACTTTTTGACTACAACCATAAACATTACATTTGAAGAGGTGTCAACAAGGCTTTAAAGGAACCAACCACCCAAATGACCCCCCCGGACTGTTAATATGTGTCCATACACCTAGCAGACACATTAGGGGCAATAGTTTTTGCTAAAAAAACTGATTAGTAGAATCTAAGTTATAGCTTTATAAACTTTAAAAATATTGCCGAGTGGGCGTAACTTAACGGCCGGGGGGTGGAGCGCTGTGCAATATGTAGTACTGGTCCGGTGCTGTCCTGCAGTCCTGGCCGGTGCTGTGCCGCTGCTCTGGCCGCTGCTGTGCCCGCTGCTCTGTCCGGTGCTGTGCCACTGTACATGCTGTGCCCTAGGCGGTAACATGATATCGGTGCGGGCTCCGGGCAATGGGACGCTTCCTGCTTCCTCCTGCCAATCCCGCCCAGGGCAGCCCTGCACCAATGAGAACACAGGGCCATTGTTGTCATGTGGTCGCCGCTGTGAGCCATCACAGCGCAGGGGCGGTTACATGACATCACTGGCCCTGCGTTCTCATTGGTGCAGGGCTGCCCTGGGGGGGATTGGCAGGAGGAAGCAGGAAGCGTCCCCATTGCTTAGAGCCCGCACGATAATCATGTTACTGGCCTGGGGCACAGCATGTACAGTGGCACAGCACCGGACAGAGCAGCGGGCACAGCAACGGCCAGGACTGCAGGGACGGCACTGGACCAGGTACTACAATTGCACAGCGCTCCCCCCCGGCCGCTAGTTACGCCACTCGCAATATTTTTAAAGTTTATAAAGCTATAACTTAGATTCTACTAATCAGTTTTTTTAGCAAAAACTATTGCCTCTAATGTTCTGCTAGGTGTATGGACACATATTAACAGTCCGGGGGGGTCATTTGGGTGGTTGTTCCCTTTAAGATGAAAGGAAGACCATTCCCACTGTAAAGTCCAGAGGTGGATCGCTGATGATGTGGGGATGTTTGAGCTACAAAGGCACAGGAAACTTGGTCAAAGTTGAAGGAAAGATGAATGCACACATTATTAGCAAATACTGGAAGCAAAATTACACTCATCAGCCCAGAAGCTGCGCATGGGATGTACTTGAGTGTTCCAACATGACAATTATCCAAACATAAGGCCAAGTCGACTGTCATTGGCTACAGCAGAACAAAGTGAAGTTCTGGAGAGGCTATCTCAATCTCCTGACCTCAATATCATTGAGACACTCTGGGAGAAGTCAAGCACAGTTTATGCAAGAAAATCCAGGAATTTACAGGAACAGGAGGCTTTTTGCCTAGAAGAATGGGCAGCTTTACCATCTGAGAAAATAAAGAGCCTCATCCACAACTACCACAAAAGACTTCAAGCTGTCATTGATGTTAGAGGGGGCAATACACGGTATTAAGAATTGGGGTATATGAACATTTGATCAGGGTCATTTGGATGTTTTTGGTTGTCATTATGATTTAAAAAGAGAAAACACAGTAGTTTGACAATAAATGGCTTCACCCAACCACTAACCATGAGTGGAAAAAGTTTTTGTGCTATCATTCATATTCTCCGAAAAAAAAAAAAAAGAAAGCAAAAAGTCTGTTGGGGTATTTAAACTTTTGAGCACAACTGTAGATGACAGCATTAAAACAAATGCAAAATGTCCTTTGACAAAAACTGAAGCAAAATCCACAGCAAGACATATTACTACTGTCTTCCACTTCTATGTAAAAAGTAACAATTACAAATCAGTCTCACCACCAAATTGTCACAAATCCCACTGGAAATTTTCCCCAAAGTGTTTGCATCCAGAGGAGCAAGAATCATAAGATCTGCCCAGCGACGTAGCTCGATGTGAAGCACAGGATCCGATCGGCGGTTCCACATCTGTGGAAAAAAAGAGACAAACTGTCTGTGAAAAGTCCAGATTTAGCAGTCTGTATGTATTTTATGTGATGAAGTCATATTACCGTATTTGAAATTTCTCACACATTAGATAATTCTCACATTTTTGTTTCAAACAAATATTAAAATTAAATGAGAAATGCTAACATGCTCAGCTAGTATAGTAGAGTGGTAAAGTTGTACCTTGGCCATACTTAATACACTCTACATGTCTCTACCCTCTGTATTTATCGAAAAATCAATGAACAACCAGAAAAAAACACGGTTGGGTAATACAGAAAAACGTATCTAGAAGTGCACGCAGGTGTCAATATAATCTGCATGTAAAACGCAGAAGTGATAAGCCAATAAAAAAGGTTTTTTGCACCATTTTATTAGGAATACCCCCTGAGGAAGCTGAGTTACGAGTGCTATGTGAGCTCCATCCTATTAGGAATATCCCTTGATGAAGCTGAGTTAGGGTGCTTTCACACCACGATTTTGAGGGAGCCGATGCTGTCCGATATAAATCGGACAGCATCGGCTCCTTCTGATGCCTGGAATCGGTGCCAAATAGGCATCCGATTCCGGCATAAAACTCGGCGCCGGGCTGCAAAAAAGAAAGAAAAAAAAAAGTTTATTCTCACCTCTCCCCGAGCCCCCGCCGTCAACCGCCATCTTCCTCTAGGTTCCCGATGGCTCCCGCAGGCTGCCGGTGTCAGCAGAGGTTACCTCTGCTGTACACAGGACCTGCGGTGATGTCACAGTCACGTTCCGCGGGTTCACCATGGTGAACCGCGATCACATGACTGTGACATCACCGCAGGTCCTGAACAGCAGAGGTACACCTCTGCTGACACCGGCAGCCTGCGAGAGCCACCGGGAACCTAGAGGAAGATGGCGGTTGACGGCGGGGGCTCGGGGAGAGGTGAGAATAAACTTTTTTTTTTTTTCTTTTTAACCCTTGTGCTCCCAGGAGAAGTTTTACTGTACTGAGCATGCTCAGTACAGTAAAATGGGGTCCGAGGAGACATCAGATGTTTCCTCGGACCCTTCTCCATAGGGCCCCATGTTAGGGATCGGGTCAGATCGGATGTGCACTAAATGCCATGCGATTTGGTCCGATCCGAGTCTGTCAGATTTTGTAATCGGATGAAAAAAATCGTTGCAGGCAACGATTTTTTTCTCCTGAAAAAAATCGGCCAAAATCGGGCAGAATCGGATCGGACCAAATCGGATGGCATTTAGTGCACATCCGATTCGGTCCGATCCCCATAGGGATGCATGGGGTCCGAAAATCGGTCCGATGCTGTCCGATTTTTTTCGGACAGCATCGGAAATGCAAAAATCGTAGTGTGAAAGCACCCTTACCAGTGCTATGTGAGCTCCATCCTGTTAGGAATATCCCCTGATGAAGCTGGATTACTAATGCTACATGATTTCTATCCTATTAGGAATACCCCCCGACGAAGCTAGATTACAAGTGCTACATGATTTCCATCCTATTAGTAATACCCCCTGATGAAGCTAGATTACAAGTGCTACATGATTTCCATCCTATTAGTAATACCCCCTGAGAAAGCTGAATTACCAGTGCTATGTGAGCTATGCATTTAGAAATATTAAGAAGTTATTTTTATTATATTTTTTGTTGAAGCTGCACTTTTTTTGAGTTACAATGAGATTTTTGTGTATTTAGAGTCATGTGAATTTGTCTCTTTGATGTCTGTTTATTCAGACTCTGCCAGCTGTGTAGCCTTGCTTTAAGGTGCAGTTGGCATTTATTCATTCATTAGTATGGTTTTACCTAGTTAGTGGTGTCATTTTCATGTGTGCTTATCACTATTAAAGATTGATGTTTGTTTTTTATTGGATGTGCCAAAAATTCTTTTTATGCTTTTTATGTAATGAAATTCAATGGACAACATTTGTGTTAGGAAAATCAAGAGTTAAAAGTTATAGTAAAATGTACTTCGAAAAGACGTCATGGTGGGGTCAAAATAATGTTTATAGATGTTTTACTCATGAAATATCTGTTTCTAAGACATGACTGTGGCCTTGGATTTGTACAAGACTTGTGTGTGGGTAAGATAAGCAGGCGTATCTTTTTTATGATAACTAACATTCCAAGACGTTATTTATGCAAAAAGATTTTAACCCCTTTGACTGTTCAATACCATATCCAAGACATTTGGTAACCAGATACCTCACAGGAGCTAAAGCAAAGTGGAATGAAAAAATGAAAATGTTACTTTTTCCAACAAAAATGTTAATTTTGCCTCAAATATTGAATTTTTACAAGAGTAACAGGAGAAATTGCACCATGTGATTTGTTGTGCAATCTCTCCTGCGTTCGCCAATAACCTGACATATTCCATATGTGGTGGGAAATCACTGTTTGGGCGCACGGCAGGACTCGGAAGGGAGGGAACGCCGTTTGATGTTTTGAAAAGAAAATTGTCTGGAATCGTTACTGGGCTCCATGTTGTGTTTGGAAAGCCCCTGATGTGCCTAAACAGTAGAACTCCCCGTGCAAGTGACCCCAGTTTGGAAACTAGACCCCTAAGGGGGTATCTAGATGTGTGGTGAGCACTTCGAAAACCCCAGGTGCTTCACAGTATTTTCAGGATGTTGAGCCATGAAAATTGAAAAGTAATTTTTTCCACAAAAATGTTCTTTTGGCCTCAATTTTTTCATTTTCAAAATGCACCAGGAGAAAAGGTATCTTAAAATTTGTTGTGCAACTTCACCCGAGTACCCCGATACCCCATATGTGGTGGGAAACCCCTCTTTTGGCACATGGCAGTGCTTGGAAGAGGAAAGACATTTGAAGCTTTGAATGGAAAATTGGCTGGAATCGTTAGCTGACATAGTAAAGTATGGAGAGCCCCTGTGTGCCTAAACAGTGGAAACCCCCACAAGTGACCCCAGTTTGGACACTAGACCATCTTGGGAATTTATTGGGATGTATGGTGAGCACTTTGAATCCCCAGATGCTTCACAGAATTTTAGAACGTTGAACCATGAAAACGCAAAACTATTTTTTCCACTAAAATGTCTTCAAATGGCGCTCCTTCCCTCCCGAGCCCTGCACCCAAGCAGTGGTTTCCCACCACATATGGGGTATCAGCGTAGTCAGGAGAAATTGCACAAGAAATGTAATGTAAATGTATAAAGTGATTGACAGAACTTGTCTAATAATAAGAATATAGTATACAATAATAATAATAATAATAAGGGTCCCAATCTGATGAAACACCATTGTCAAGCTGTGTGAAAGAGATATAACCAACCTACTCATGGCATGAGAAAGACGTTGGGCAGAGAATATAGGCATGGAAATTGATAAAGGAGCCTTAATCAAAGAAGGGTGATGAATAAGACTTTATTCTGAGCACAAGACTGTCTGAACTGAATGTGTATCTTGGAATAATGAGAAATCCTTTGTCAGTGTGATTGTGACAGATTGTAGGAGTGGTCTATGGAGCACTAGGATAAAGGCAAAGAATGGCAAAACATTTGCTATAACAGACCTTTATTTTTCATCCATGAGGCCACAACGCGTTTCAACAGCTAAACAGTCTTCATCAGGTGGTATAGAGGAAACCATATAGGAAGTGACATTCATAGGGGTTCTGCCAAATTAACCCTATACTCGCCACTACCTAGTCACATTATACGATTATATACAATGCGAATAAAAGAAAAAGATAAAAGTATAACATTCCAACCGATATCAATAAAAAAGAGAATTTTGTTTACGTACCGTAAATTCTTTTTTCTTTAGTCATCAATGGGAGACCCAGACAATGGGGTTTAGGGCACTGCCCTCCGGAGGTCACACTAGGTACTACAAGTTTGTAGACACCGCCTCCTCCGCTTATAAACCCCTACCGCAGGGAACATCCTCAGTTTGGTCCATAAGCTGCGAGGAGAAATAAACCACACCCGAAACATCGGGAAGAATGCCGTGCACAGACGGTTCAACAACCCGGCAAACACTGTCTCAACAGAGAACAGAACAAGTGCAAAATATGCAACGGAACAACTGGGTGGGTGCTGGGTCTCCCATTGATGACTAAAGAAAAAAGAATTTACGGTACGTAAACAAAATTCTCTTTTTTCTGGTCGTCATAATGGGAGACCCAGACAATGGGGATGTCCTAAAGCAATACCCCAGGGCGGGAAGAGTTCCTCAACAAGACGGATAACATATGGTTCCCTTTAAAGGTGGGCAACCGCCGCCTGGAGAACCCGCCTGCCCAAACTCGCATCCGCAGAGGCATGGGCATGCACCATATAGTGCTTAGAAAATGTGTGCAGGCTGGACCAAGTGGCCGCCTGACACACCTGTAGAGCAGACGCTCGATGTCGCAAAGCCCAGGAGGCACCGACAGCTCTGGTAGAGTGAGCCTTCAATCCCACCGGGAGAGGCAAACCAGAGGATCGGTAAGCCTCCTGAATAGGAGTTTTAATCCATCTGGCCAAGGTCGACTTTGAAGCCGCGGCCCCCTTACAGCGACCCGTCGTGAGAACAAATAAGGAATCCGAATTCCTGAAGGAAGCGGTCCTGGACACATAAATGCGAACAGCTCTCACGAGATCCAGAGTATGGAGGTCGCGTTCGATCTGATGAACGGGAGCGGGGCAAAATGAAGGGAGAACAATCTCCTGGTTCAGGTGAAAAGTTGAAACCACCTTCGGCAAGAATTCTGGCCGTGGGCGCAACACCACCTTGTCTTGGTGAACCACCAGAAAGGGTGACTTGCACGAAAGTGCAGCCAATTCTGAGACCCTCCTCAAAGACGTAATTGCCACCAGAAAAACCACCTTCTGGGACAGACGCAAGAGAGAGATATCTCTCAGCGGCTCAAACGGCGGCTTCTGTAACGCCGCTAGGACTCTGTTAAGGTCCCAAGGGTCCAGAGGTCTCCTGTAGGGCGGAACCATCCGCGACACCCCTTGGAGAAATTGACGCACCTTCGGGAGGAGTGCCAATCGCCTGTCAAAGAGCACCGAGAGTGCTGACACTTGCCCTTTCAAAGAGCCAAGGGATAATCCCAACTCCAGACCCGACTGTAGGAAAGCCAACAACGTCGGGATGGAGAGGGGCCACGGAGAACGTCCACCAGAGGCACACCAGGTAAAAAAGATTTTCCACGTCCGGTGGTATATCTTCCTGGAAACGGGCCTCCTAGCCCTATTCATAGTAGCAACCACTGTAGGGGAGAAACCCCTAGATGTCAGCAGCCAGGCCTCAAGAGCCACGCAGTCAACTTGAGGGCCCTGGAATTGCGGTGGAAGAATGGGCCTTGCGCGAGTAAGTCTGCGCGTTCTGGAAGAGCCCATCTGTGTCCGCCTGACAGGTGCCACAGGTCCGGATACCAGGACCTCCTGGGCCAATCTGGAGCCACTAGAATGGCGACCCTGCACTCTGACCTGATCTTCCACAGCACCTTGGGAATCAGAGCCAGAGGCGGGAACACATACGGCAGATGGAATCTGGACCAGGTCAAGATTAGGGCGTCCGCTCCCAGAGACTGGGGGTCCCACGACCTCGCCATGTATTGCGGCACCTGATGATTCAGCCGTGAGGCCATCAGGTCCACGTCCGGCGTGCCCCATCTGCTGCCGATTTCTCTGAAGACGTCCGGATGAAGAGACCACTCTCCGGCGTCCATCCCCTGTCGGCTCAGATAGTCGGCCTCCCAGTTTTCGACCCCTGGGATGTGAACTGCGGAGATCAGGCAGTTGTTGTCCTCCGCCCAGGATAGGATGCGGTGAACTTCGGCCAGAGCCTCCGCACTCCTGGTTCCTCCTTGATGATTTATGTAGGCGACGGCCGTCGCATTGTCGGACTGAACCCGAATGGGTCGTCCTGAGAGGAATCTCTGAAAAGCCAGGAGTGCCAGATAGATCGCCTTGATCTCCAGCACGTTTATCTGCAACGCCGACTCCGACTGAGTCCAGAGGCCTTGGGCCCTGTGGTGTAAGAACACCGCTCCCCAGCCCTTCAGACTGGCGTCGGTGGTCACCACTAACCAAGACGGTTTTATGAAGGACCGGCCCCGAGACAAGTGATGCGGTTGTAGCCACCACTGCAGGGAATCTCTGGTCGGTTGGGAAAGGGTCACCAGCCGATTCAGTGAGATCGTCCTCTTGTCCCATCTGCGGAGAATCTCCAGCTGGAGAGGACGGAGGCGAAATTGTGCAAAAGGCACCGCCTCTATTGCCGCCACCATGCG
The DNA here is from genome assembly GCA_033576535.1 of Allobates femoralis. Classification (NCBI taxonomy): domain Eukaryota; kingdom Metazoa; phylum Chordata; class Amphibia; order Anura; family Aromobatidae; genus Allobates; species Allobates femoralis. The sequence goes on from JARQOC010000004.1 coordinate 209,243,765, forward strand.
TCCCACCAGTTTCATCAACACCCGTAGGGATGAATGTGGTGACAGGAGAACTGCTTGCACTCCTGATTGGATCGCCATCTGTTTGGGTCGCGGCAGAGACACCAGGGCCGAGGCTGTGTTGAAGTCCATGCCCAAATATGTCAGAGACTGGGTCGGAACCAGCGTTGACTTCTGAATGTTGAGGAGCCAACCGAACTGTTCCAGAGACCGCATGGTCACATCCAGGCTCTCTTGACAGAGGTGTTCTGATGGCGCCCTGACCAGCAGGTCGTCTAAATAGGGGATGACGGCATGTCCCTGCGCGTGCAGGAGAGCCATCATGGAAGCCATCACTTTTGTGAACACCCGCGGTGCCGAGGCCAACCCGAACGGCAGCGCCACAAATTGGAAGTGTTCTTCCCCCACTGCAAATCTCAACCAGCGCTGATGAGCCGGAGCAATGGGTACGTGAAGGTAAGCGTCTCGGATATCTATGGACGCCAGGAAATCCCCCTGTGACACCGCTGCGATCACGGAACGCAGGGATTCCATACGGAACTTCCGAACCAACACGTGACGGTTGAACAACTTCAGGTCCAGAACAGGGCGGAAGGATCCGTCCTTCTTCGGGACGATAAAGAGGTTGGAGTAAAAACCCCTGAACCTCTCTCCGGAAGGCACCGGGACCACTACTCCGTCTCTGCGGAGACCCTCCAACACCAGGTGAAAAGCCTGAGCCTTTTCTGGGGATGGGACCGACCGATGGAATCGGTGGATAGGTTTTGACGTCAGCTCTATCCTGTAACCTCGCGAGACCACGTCTCGAACCCACTGATCTTGAATGTGAAGCAGCCACTTGTCCTGAAAGCGAGACAAGCGGCCCCCCACCCGTGGGGAGGCAGGAAGGCAGAGCGAGTCATGTAGAGGCGGGTTTGGGGGCGGCAGCCGCTGCCCCCGCCGGCTTCTTTGGACGACTCTTAGAGCGCCACTGAGAAGCGGGCTTGCCCCCTCGGTCCGTACGCGCGGACGATGCTGATGACTGCGAGCTGGAGCGAAAGGACCACTGTTTTGGGTTCCTTTTCACAGTATACCGTGGCTTAGGCCTATTCTGCGGTATCTTAGACTCAGCAGAATCCTTTATTAGCTTGTCCAGCTCCGTGCCAAACAGCCTGTCACCAGCAAATGGAAGATTCTGTAAAATCTTCTTAGATGTGGCATCTGAGTCCCAGAGACGCAGCCACAACAGTCTGCGAATCGCAATAGCATAGGCCGAAGCCACAGCTGAGCGAGTGGCAGTTTCCAGAGTCGCCGTTCTGGCGTAGTCCGCATAGGCTCTTGCTCTCTCGGTAAGTGCCATGACCTCTGGACTGGACCTTGCCAGGTCAGTGATACCATCCAAGCAGGTAGTAATTGCTTGTAAGGTCCAAACCGTGGCAAAATTAGGGGCAAATGAAGCCCCCACAGCCTCATAGGAAGACTTGGCGAGTTGCTCGACCTGTCTATCAGTCGCATCCTTCAACGAGGAGCTATCAGAGGCAGAGAAAAGGGAGCGTGCAGCAATCCTGGTCATGGAAGCGTCCACCTTTGGGGACTGCGACCACTCCTGAAGCACCTCCTGGGGGAAGGGGAAGCGATTGTCCTTAGGTTTTCGGACATAACGCCGCCCAGGGTGTAACCTGGGGGCTCTAATCACCCTTCCAAAGTTAGTATGGTCCATAAAGGAACCACTTGGTCTAGCCTCCGGCCGCAGCCATTGATAGGCCTCCTTCGGGTGTACAGACACCTCCTCAGGGGGTGTCACGAGACGTAAGGTCTCATTGATAGAGGATACCAAATCCTCCACCCCTTCTGGTGGTTCAGACGCAGATACAGACCCGAAAGTCGAACCCCCATCATCTTCCTCACCATCAGAGGAACGCTCCTCCTCAGAGAGAGCCTGGAGCTCGGGTGACTCCTCACGACGAGCTCGCTTAAGGGGTCTCGCAGCAGAAGAGGGAGACACCCGGGGGTAACTGGACGGAGTAGCTGGGCTATCCAGTCTCCTATTAAGTGCCTCCAGGGATTGCGACATGGAGGACAGCTGGGACAACAGAGATTCATTGATCTTATTCTGAGTTTCCCATGGCCCTGGGATCACTTGAACCTCAGGGTACCGCACCGGAGCTGCTGACTCAGCAGTGGCAGTCCGGGCCTCTGGGCGTCCGCAGTTATTGCAGGACCCCTCCACCAGTGTACCATTGCATGTAGCACAAGTAACTGTGGTCTCTGCCGCCTTAGCAGCACGCTTCCCAACTGAGGACATCGCCACAGTAGGGGTAAATAAGCCAATCGCAGACAAAAAACCGGGAATCCCGGTGGCTTACCGACCGCAACACAGCGGTAGGAGGAAGCGGTGTGTGTGTGACCTCCGCGATAGGTTCCGGTCTCCCCTGAAGTGCAGCCGCACGCTTCAGACAGCTCCCAGCCGGGAAGTGAGGGGGAAAGATGGCCGCCGACAGTGAAACTGTGGGCGGTGCCAAGAACACGCGGGAAACACACACACACGCCCATCGGTGACGTCACCGCACGGGCCGCTTCCCAACCTCCAGGCAGCCTCAGCATGAAGGCGCCGGAGCCCGCAGCGCGGGAAATAGTGTGAAATACACCACACACAGACTGACTGTACAAACACACATACGCAGTCTACAGCCTCAGCCCCTGTGACACACAGGGCGGTCAGCCAGGGTGACCCCAGCACAGGGTACACCTCCAGATCCGCGGACCCGAGGGTAACGCGCGGTCTGAGTGTCATGAAACACATAAAGTGCCAGACACTACCCCCAGGCACACAGGAGACACAGAGTGCCTCAGTGCCGGTCCGGTCTGTAAGCACCATTTAGGGAGGCCTCGGACGGGGGTTCAGCACCAGTCCGGAGTGTAAGCACCATTTAGGGAGGCCTCGGACTGGGCTGGCTCCAGTCCGGTCTGTAAGCACCATTTAGGGAGGCCTCGGACGGAGCGGAGCTGTGCAAGGCTCCCATCTCCCACTCTCCAGAGCCCCCCAGAGAGGGATGGAGAGGAGCGTGACAGCGTACCGGGAGAACACCAAGTGTCCAGGCTCTAGGCCCTCCGGTACCTCCACCAGCGTGTGCCACTAAGGGTGAGCGGGGAGGCTGTCACAGGTCCCGACTAGGACCATATTACCTTGTCTTCAGACGCCATCACGTAAGTTGTGAGAATGCAGTGAAGTGCAAGCAAAGCGTGATCCTCCGAGCACACTAAGTTCAAAACTGAGGATGTTCCCTGCGGTAGGGGTTTATAAGCGGAGGAGGCGGTGTCTACAAACTTGTAGTACCTAGTGTGACCTCCGGAGGGCAGTGCCCTAAACCCCATTGTCTGGGTCTCCCATTATGACGACCAGAAAAACAGTGTTAAAAATCAATGATATATCAAGTATTGATCAAACCATAAAAGATGATAAACAAGAATAAAATCCAGAAAAGTAAAAACATATCTAAAATTCATAAAAAGTTACTATTTCAGCCTGAAAAATAAAGTGGATGATTCAAAATACCTGAGACCAATAGGAGATTAATGCTTGTCAGTGTGATTGGAAGGATCTTGATATTTTGTTGAGGGTTTTGCTAATTGTTTAACCTTTAGATAAGTGAGGCAGGCTTTGGAATTTGATGAGAACCTGTAAGGCCCAGTGCTGACCTAGCGCTTTTGCTGCGCATGTTTACGGCGTATTGTAAAAATGCGCACAAAAGTGCATGGCATATTGGTGAGCCAGCAATGTCAATGTGACCATGTGTGTGCTAGGCCCACATTTGCACTTTGTAGTGCAGCATTTTAGGTGCATATTTTGCAGCTCTTTGTTCTGTAAAAATATGCAGCAAGTCAAGTGTTGATGTGTTTTTTAACAGCGCTTTGTCCATTGACCCCATTTGTAATCATGGTAAAATGCTGCAAATACAGATGGGTATTCAGACAGTATGTATTTGCAGTGTTTTTAGCTTGGAGTCTACGGCCGGTGAGGGAGTAGGTGGGAAACATTCAGAAAGTGATGCAGAATTTTCTGCACCTAAAAAGGCAGAAATTACACAGCAAAAACAAATACGATTTGGCTGTGCAGTTCTACAAAAAGCGGATGCAGATTTGGTGCAAAACGTACAGCATCGCTTTTTGACTGTTAGCGCACTTCCATTGAGGTTAGGGTCAAGTTCTGGTCACGCACAGTGTACTACAAAGTTCTGCTGCATCACCCAAACCCATCCCCAACCCATCTCCCTCCTTCCCCCAAGCGCTTACAGGGTCTCTGGTGCTGATTCTATAGTAGACCATTATCTAAGCAGCACTTTCATCTTCAGCACCATTATCTGCTGTTTCCTTCTGTAATAAAAAATACAGTCTGCAGCCACCTCCCTCATCACGAGTGTAGAACAGCTGCTGTCCTGCCCCTGAGAGAAGACAGGGGGTGGAGGCGCAGAAGCAGCCTAATTTTGCTTGGCATCTGCGGCCGTGGTTCATGAGTTAGTCTGACCAAAGCAAGCTTTTGCTTTTCCGTGCAAAACTTATGAAGGCAAAGAGCAGATAACCACACTGGAGCATAACTATGTGGGTTAGTGGTCAGTGACATTCTAGGAATGCCTGGTGCCACTTTCCTAAACACAACCTTGGGTATACTGCCTCTCTGTTTGACAGCCACAGTGTGTGAGGATTGTCCGGTTCACACCGGACAGACCCGGACCCGAAAAAACGTGGTGTGAAGCCGGCCTTAGAAGAAGTAAAGGCATATACCCAGATGAGAAAGACCATTCCAATGTTACTAAGTATTTCAACTGCGGTAAAGGTGGCTGAGTGAAACGTGTGGATTCACCTTTCTCACTGCAAACTGGAAAAAGATACCTAGGAATGAGTGAAGGGACAGATAGGAAAATCACCACCATCTCTGGAAGTAAAGAAGGAGGTCCACTTAAAAGGAGAGGGCTCATCTAACCCTCAGTGAAGAAACCAATGGCCAAAAGAGAGACAGGGTGGTGGGAAGCAAGGGAATTGTAGTAATAATCCTTGGGACAATATTGGGGGATTCAAGGGAAATGTATTTCAGATCCAAAGTTCTATAATGACTTTAGGAGGACGACCCGATAAATATAAATCTTTTACCAGGGAGAGACCTCTACAGCAAAGGTGGGCTTCTGCTCGCAGGTAGAAGACAAATGTGGAACAAAAGATAAGGCAGCTAAATTAACATCAACCCTGACTTCTGGTGTAAATCTTGTGAAAAGGCTATATAAACACTGGGCCAGATTACAGATATAAGATATATTCAGGAGGCACTAATCCTGACCCAGGGTTACAGGAGTGGGTCAAAGTGATAAAATGACTAGGTCAGAAAGTACCACTAATGTCACTTGTAATAAACTCCTAATCACACTAGAGAAACCAAACAGGAGAGACCAAAGGATATATAAGATAGGACCTGGAGTGCCGAAAAAAAAGATCCTACCATCAAGGGGATTAAAGATATATGTGAAGAATTAGGACCTATAGTCCATTTTTATGATATACAGAAAGTGAATGATGAGACTGGATGACATACAGCCAAAACAATAGAAAGAACTGAATACAAGTGGCATTTGGAAAAACTAGACCACATCACTATACTACACCATGTAAACTTAAAGAGGACCTGTCAGCCCCTGCTGCTTTCAAAAGTGAAAGCACCACTAAATGCAGCGTGTATGCTGCATTCAGGGAAGCTGTGTACTAAGGCTCTAGCCCCCCTGTACCCCGAAAAAACACTTTGCAAACTTTACAGTTAAGAGGTCCCGTGGGTCGGGTCTGATTAAGAGGTCCTGGCTGCTGGCACAATCCTCCCTGCCTCTTTCTTGTGTGTTCTGCTCCCTCTATGTGTCTGCCGCCGCCTCCTCTTCTTCTTCTGGGTCTGACCTCCTCTTCTGCTCCTGCTCCTTGTAACATCACGCAGGCGCACAGCGCTTGGGTGGGCGAGGCCCGTCAGCTGTATACAGCATAAGCATTAGCAGGGAAGCCTCTGGTGTGAAGTCACGTGCATACGCCTTACAGCTACCGAGCCCCGCTCACCCAAGTGCTATGTGCCTGTGTGATGTCACATGGAGCAAGAGCTAGAGCCTTAGTACACAGGTTCCCTGAATGCAGCATATACTCTGCATTCAGTGGTGCTTTCACTTTTGAAAGCACCAGGGGGGTGACAGGTTCTCTTCAAAGCTGAAAATGATCCTGAAGGGCTGCAATGGATTTTACAACTACAAACGTCTACCTTTAAACTGTAAATGCCATTTCATTGAAAAGAAAACTCTGAATACTGCACTGGTTGTTAAAGATGGGCCATATAACAGCTGTGTGGAGCGAGATGACAGATCAGAAGCTTGCGCCAAGCAAATAGGAGTTTCCAGTGGTCCTGACAATTGACATTGCTTAGCAACTGTGCTGTAGCTTGATGTAATCTGATACACTGTCACCTCATCAGCTGCAGTAAGCAGTGTGGACAATGTGTAGGCCCCGCCCCTTTATCATTATATGGCTACGTACCCCGTATTCAGTGTGAGTAGCTTGAAGATTGATCTGACTGGGAATGAGCATATGTCTGCTTCAGACAAAGTCTATTGGAGACACCTTGTAGGTTTATGAATGGTTTTAACCAAAATTATCTTTTATAAAGTATATTTGAAAGTTTATTAAAATCACTTGCCCTACATTATTACTAAATAAAAATTGAATACACATGTTTTGTTAGGGAAGCACATGGCAGAAACCTAGATGCTAGATAAAAATTTCTTTGCAAACTCCACAAACCTGACAGCCCCTTGGAGAAACTACTCCACTAGCTGGTTGGAAAAACAGGATACCTCAAGAGCAGATTTTTCATAGTTATGCAGGGATTAGAAACGGAGGCCAAGTTTACCAACTAAATGCAAGGGGAGCTGTGCCTTCTGACAGTTTCTAATGCCCTCTACCTGTTCTCGATGGGCCTAACAGAGCATGATGGAAGGATGACATAGGAATAAAAGAAAACTGCCAGCTGGGTCCTTCGATCCACAAATATACATAGAAGGGATAGGATATTATCTTTTGTATGATATCTAACATTCCTAGAAGTTAAAGAGAATCAACCTTGGAAGTGCACTGAGATACAGGCTGATTTTCTGCTAAGGGAAAAAAAACCTCTATATATCTGAGTGTCTAGCGAGTGTGACGAGCTTTGTGTGACAGAGCGCAAGTGCGACAGAAGTAAGTGTGTGACTTGTGATTCAGTGAGGAGGTGTTTGGGAATCCTGCAACAAATACCTGTGTGAATTGCTGACTGTTTGTTTTTGTTTTTTTTCACCTTTTAATTTTATTGGGCTTTCTTATCTTTCTTTTCTCTCTACAAGTTTATAGTCTCTTATTTTACTACCTGTAAGTTAAAGGGTTAACTACTTGCACTTAAAACCTGTGGTGTAGCTATACTTACAAGGGGTTAATTAAGGGTGGGGGTGCATAATTAAGGGTTTATAAGAAGCAGCTGGTTGGGGCTTCCAGTCCCTTGGAAGTGCACTGAGATACAGGCTGATTTTCTGCTAAGGGAAAAAAAACCTCTATATATCTGAGTGTCTAGCGAGTGTGACGAGCTTTGTGTGACAGAGCGCAAGTGCGACAGAAGTAAGTGTGTGACTTGTGATTCAGTGACTTTGGATTAAGGGAGTTTGGAAGGGAGGACTTACTGAATTGCTGGTTGTATTTTATTAATACTTTGCATTTCTTTTTACTTATCATTTCTGTCTGGTGCAATCCCCATTAGGAAATGAGCTCCATGATTGGCAATGCCATCCAGTGTACATCTTGCCACATGTATGCATTCCTTGACCAGCCGGCCGAGGGTGCATACTGCTGTGTGAGATGTGAGTACGTTGTGCATTTGGAAGCCCAGATACTGGATCTAAATGAACGACTGACAACGCTGAGATCCATAGACAATATGGAAAGGAGTCTGCTGCTCACTGAACAGCTGCTCAATGGGATAGATGTGGGGGAGGATGGTACTATGGAGCCTCAGGACCATGAGGTAGCTAGCTGGGTGACAGTTAGAAAGCGGGGTAGAGGGAAGGGTGCCAGGGAGGCTAGCCCTGATCTGGCACACCCCAATAAATTTGCTATGTTGGCAGATGAGGGGGGTGTGAGTTCAGGTACAGCACTGCTGCAGCAGGGCATGGCCTCTGAAAGCCAGAGGAGTGTCTGCTCCAGTAAGGGGGAAAACAGGAGAGTAGGGCAGGCCAGACAGGTGCTGGTAGTGGGGGACTCAATTATTAGGGGAATAGATAGGGCAATCTGTCACAAAGACAGGGATCGTCGAACAGTGTGCTGCCTACCTGGCGCTCGAGTCCGGCACATCGCTGATCGGGTTGACAGATTACTGGGAGGGGCTGGTGAGGACCCAGCGGTCATGGTGCACATTGGCACAAATGACAAAGTTAGAGGTAGGTGGAAGGTCCTTAAAGATGATTTCAGGGAATTAGGCTGCAAGCTTAAGGCAAGGACCTCCAAGGTAGTATTCTCTGAAATACTGCCTGTACCACGTGCCACACCAGAGAGGCAACGGGAGATTAGGGAGATAAATAAGTGGCTCAGGAATTGGTGTAGGAAGGAGGGGTTTGGGTTCCTGGAGAACTGGGCCGACTTCTCTGTTGGCTACAGGTTCTATGCTAGGGACGGGCTGCACCTCAATGGGGAGGGTGCAGCTGTGCTGGGGGAGAAAATGGCTAGAAGGTTGGAGGAGTGTTTAAACTAGGGATTGGGGGGGAGGGTATTCATTGTATAGGAGGGGAAGATAGTGTAAACAGTAACCTGGGCACAAGTAATAAAATTGGGGGTGGCATGGGGGGTGGGGTTAGAACAGTCAATCTAGTAGGAAGGAATAGAGGTAAAGAGAGATGCATAAAGTGCATGTTCACTAATGCCAGAAGCCTCACCAACAAAATGGAGGAATTAGAATTGATTTTGTTGGAAAATAATTATGACATGGTGGGGATTTCAGAGACTTGGCTGGATGAGAGTCATGACTGGGCTGTTAATTTACAGGGCTATTGTCTGTTCAGAAATGACCGTACAAATAGGCGAGGAGGAGGTGTATGTTTATACGTAAAATCATCCTTAAAACCCATCCTGCGTGATAATATAGGTGAATCTAATGGAAATGTAGAGTCTCTGTGGGTGGAGATAAGGGGAGGGGGAAAAAATAATAAATTACTGATAGGGGTTTGTTATAAGTCCCCAACAATAATGGAAGTGGAGGAGAATATCCTCATAAAGCAAATAGATGAAGCAGCGACTCAGGGAGAAGTCATTATTATGGGGGACTTCAACTACCCTGAAATACATTGGGGATCAGAAACCTGCAGTTCTAGCAAAGGTAATAAGTTTTTGAAAACTATAAGAGACAATTACCTTTCACAACTGGTTCAGGACCCAACAAGAAGGGGGGCACTGCTGGACCTAATATTAACCAACAGGCCAGACCGCATATCAAATATACGGGTTGGAGGTCACTTGGGTAATAGTGAACATAACTTAATAAGCTTTCAAGTATCCTTTACTAAGACGTGTAGTAGAGGGGCCACAAGGACACTAAACTTCAGGAAGGCAAATTTCCAACGGTTGAGAGATGATCTTAGTGCAATAAACTGGGACGATGTCCTGAGACATAAAAGTACACAACACAAATGGGAGATGTTTATTAGCATCCTGAATAGGACCTGTGCACAATATATACCCTATGGGAATAAGCATGCTAGAAATAGGAGGAAACCACTATGGCTAAATAAAGCGGTAAGAAGTGCAATATGTGACAAAAAGAAAGCATTTAGGGAATTAAAGCAAGTAGGTAGTGATGAAGCATTAAATAAATACAGAAAATTAAATAACATTTGTAAAAAGCAAATCAAGGCAGCAAAGATTGAGACAGAGAGACTCATTGCCAGAGAAAGTAAAAAGAATCCCAAAATATTTTTTAACTACATAAATAGTAAGAAACTAAAAAATGATGGTGTTGGCCCCTTTAAAAATAGTCTGGGTGAAATGGTGGATGAGGATGAGGAAAAAGCAAATATGCTAAATGACTTTTTTTCAACAGTATTTACACAAGAAAATCCCATGACAGACAATATGATCAGTGATAACAAAAATTCTCAATTAAACGTCACCTGCTTAACCCAAGAGGAAGTACGGTATCGTCTAAAAATCACTAAAATTGACAAATCCCCGGGCCCAGATGGGATACACCCCAGAGTGCTGCAGGAATTAAGTACTGTCATAGATAGACCATTATTTTTAATATTTAAAGATTCCATAATATCAGGGTCTGTACCACAGGACTGGCGTATAGCAAATGTGGTGCCAATATTCAAAAAGGGGACAAAAACTGAACTTGGAAATTATAGGCCAGTAAGCTTAACCTCTACTGTGGGTAAAATCCTAGAGGGTTTTCTAAGAGATGCTATACTGGAGTATCTGAACAAAAATAACCTCATGACCCATTATCAACATGGTTTTACGAGGGACCGTTCCTGTCAAACTAATCTAATAAGCTTCTATGAAGAAGTAAGTTCTGGACTGGACCAAGGAAATGCAGTGGATGTGGTGTATATGGACTTTTCAAAAGCTTTTGATACGGTGCCACACAAAAGGTTGATACATAAAATGAGGGCAATGGGGATAGGGGAAAATATGTGTAAGTGGGTTAAGAACTGGCTTAGTGATAGGAAACAAAGGGTGGTTATTAATGGAACACACTCAGAATGGGTCACAGTTAACAGTGGGGTACCACAGGGGTCAGTGTTGGGCCCGCTCCTATTTAATATATTTATTAATGACCTTGTAGGGGGCATACAGAGTAGAATCTCAATATTTGCAGATGACACTAAACTCTGCAGGGTAATCAATACAGAGGAGGACAATTTTATATTACAGGAGGATTTATGTAAACTAGAAGCTTGGGCTGCTAAATGGCAAATGCGCTTTAATGGGGATAAATGTAAAGTCATGCACTTGGGCAGAGGAAACAAAGGGTATAATTATGTGCTTAATTATAAAACACTGGGCAAAACTACCACTGAAAAAGACCTGGGTGTATGGGTAGATGACAAACTCACATTTAGTGGCCAGTGTCAGGCAGCTGCTGTAAAGGCAAATAAAATAATGGGATGTATTAAAAGAGGCATAGATGCTCATGAGGAGAACATAATTTTACCTCTATACAAGTCACTAGTGCGACCACACTTAGAATACTGTGTACAATTCTGGTCTCCGGTGTATAAGAAAGACATAGCTGAACTAGAGCGGGTCCAGAGAAGAGCGACAAAAGTTATTAGAGGACTAAGGGGTCTGCAATACCAAGACAGGTTATTAAACTTGGGGTTATTTAGCTTGGAAAAACGAAGGCTTAGGGGTGATCTTATAATAATGTACAAATATATGAGGGGGCAGTACAGAGACCTTTCTAATGATCTCTTTACTCTTAGGCCTGAGACTGGGACAAGGGGGCATCCTCTACGTCTGGAGGGAAGAAGGTTTAATCATAATCACAGACGTGGATTCTTTACTGTAAGAGCAGTGAGACTATGGAACTCTCTGCCACATGATGTTGTAATGAGTGAGTCACTACTAACATTTAAGAAGGGCCTGGATGCCTTTCTTGAAAACTATAATATTACCGGTTATATATACTAGATTCTTTGATAGGGCGTTGATCCAGGGAATTAGTCTGATTGCCGTATCTGGAGTCAGGAAGGAATTTTTTCCCCCAATGTGGAGCTTAGTGTTGCCACATGGGGTTTTTTTGCCTTCCTCTGGATCAACATGTTAGGCTATGGGTTGAACTAGATGGACTTAAAGTCTTCCTTCAACCTTAAAAACTATGTTACTATGTTACTATGTAACCATCAGGATTTTCTGATATAAAATGAAGTCAGTGCCATACAGGCACCAGGGTGCTGAATACAATCGTACCTTAAGTTGAGAGAATAGAGGCATGATTGCATAAATTGCATTGTTGTATAATACCTCCCCCGTGTGTTTGCCCCAGCTTTATGTAAATATTCCCCCCTCCATATTATTATTTTTCGACACCTACGCATTCTAAACTTGAAATATTTCACTTTCACTTTAGTAACATGGTGATGAACACCACGCATGCGCATAGTGCTAAGCTCAGTGTCATCTTAGTGCAGTTGCTTTCCTGTCACGTGCAGTCTGATGCTGTTCATTCGCTTGTGATTGCGGTCCAGTCACACGTAACACGTTCACACTCGCTAAGGGAGAAGACTTAAAGAGTTGTTTTTTCTTCCCTTTAGCAGCAATCCAACCTACAGCTCAATGCACTTCCAAAGGACAACATGTGATGCTGTAATAGCTAGCTGGGCCTTGCTCGGGAGATATCTAAATATACAATACTGCCTCACACTGTCTTCACATGAATAATGTTCTTCACACACATGAGAATCGTCCTGATGAAATTCACTGTCAGACATTTGGTGAAGAACTTTTAATTCTCAATATTTGTCAGTGGTTTAAAGAGTCAATTTGTAAAGGGGTAGTCAACTGCTTAAAAATTGATTGGAGGGGCCCTACACTTAAAATTCTGACTATTGTTATTATTATTATTTATTATTATAGTGCCCTTTATTCCATGGCGCTTTACATGTAAAAAGGGCATTTATAGTCAAGTACAATATTTATGAACATTACACAGCGCACACACAGGTACATTAGGTGAGAGGACCCTGCCCACAGGGGCTCACAGTCTACAAGGGATAGAGGATGATACACTAAGAGAGGAGAGAGGACCCTTCCCCCAAGGGCTCACAGTCTACAAGGGATGGGTGAGGTTACACTAGGAGAGGGTAGAGCTGGTTGTGCAGCGGTTCAGTGGACTGAGGATCACTGCAGGTTGTAGGCTTGTCAGAAGAGGTGGAGCTTCCTTTTGAAGGTTTCCATGATGGCGAGACGAGAGTTCCAGGATATGAGGGAAGCACTGAAGAAATCTTGCACGAGATTGTGGGAAGAGGATATAAGATGAAGTAGAGAAGGAAATCTTGAGAGGATTACAGGTTGTGTTTAGGTATGTATCGGGAGACCGTGTCACAGATATATGGGGAGGGGGGAACGACAGGTTGTGGATGGCTTTGTATGTCATGGTTAGGGTTTTGAACTGGAGTCTCTGGGCAATAGTGAGCCAATTAAGGGCTTGGCAGAGAAGACTGGGGAATAGCGGGGAGACGGGTGGATTAGTTGGGCAGCAGAGTAGATTGGAGGGGTGCAAGAGTGCTAGAGGGGAGGCTATTAGCTATTATCAGCTATAGCTGGATGTATCAGTGCCTGGAATGGAAAAGCATCAATCCTTTCACTGTACAGTGGCCGTTGCCAAAAACTGTAGCTCAGTGCATCAATATCAAAGTCTTGGACAGCCCCTTTAAAATGGACCTGCCGAAAGTGGGACATTTTAGTTTTTATTTCATTTCAGCTGGTCTCAAGTGTTCAGTATTTTTTAGTTAATAAATCCACCATACAGTAGCAGAGATATGCACCTTTTCATTTAGTGCTAATTGTTCTAGTCTTTTCAAGGGGGCGTGGCTAAAATCTTTCTCTGGGGTGTGTCTTACATCTGTACTGTCTTATTACTTTATGGGCACCGCCCCCTTGATAAAGACTATAAAAATGACAACAAATGACAAGTAATTAAAAAAGCTCATATCCCAGAAACAGTATGGAGCAGGGGGGATAAAATAAGGGAAAAACTGCCCACTGCTGAGCTGATGACACATTCTCTTAAATAGATAAGGTCAATAAGCATGACGTATATTAGGAATGGACTTTACATCATTCCTTATAATGTCTTTTCCAACCTCACCTTCCATTCATCATCATCACTATAGATCGGTACCGGGATATCCTGAATATTGTAGAAATGCTTTGCTCTCTCTGTGGTCACAACCTGCACTTCAACCTGTCGGGAGAGAGAATTATAAGCAGTGGGTCTTATAGTATGTTGTTACAAGAAACCACCATCATAGCTAAAATAGATGATGTCTATATATGTAAAACATTCTCACCAATCAATATTCCCCATTTACTGCCTAAAGTACAAAATATTAATCCGTTTTCATAGGGGCATCAGTGACACAAACAGTAAAATGATTCTACAGCTTTGTACAAATATGATTCCTGCTGTTATGGAAATAAAATATTAATGAAAAGCGATATGTCACCGCTGCAGCCAATCAATATGTTCAGTGCGCACAAAGCCGCCGATTGTCTGCAGCTGTGCTGTATATGTGACATCACCTCTGCAGTGTGTCAGCAAAGAGCGGGGCAGCGGCAGGGAGGCTGCGGTGAGTGAATAGAAATCACTTTGATACTTTCATATGGACACGTAAGAGTTAATCCTGGAAAATCAGAATGTAACATTTACTCCAAAATGGTATTAATAAACATGTCCGCTCAGGGCACAAAATATAAAGAAATGAAAGTGCAACAATAAACAAAGTCCCTGGTCATTAAAGGGAAACGTTCATCAGGTGTTTGCTACCTCATCTGAGAGCAGCATGATTCTGCAGCAAACAGATTCTGAATCCAATGATGTATCATAGTTTACTGGGTCCAGACATTCTGACACAGCAGAGCTCGAAGAGCAGCCCCTGCCCACACCAGGCTCTCTATATACATACAGTGCCTTGTGAAAGTATTTGGCCCCCTTGAACTTTTCAACCTTTTGCCACATTTCAGGCTTCAAACATAAAGATATAAATTCTAATATTTTTGTGAAGAATCAACAACAAGTGGGACACAATCGTGAAGTGGAATGAAATTTATTGGATATTTTAAACATTTTTAACAAATAAAAAACTGAAAAGTGGGGCGTGCAATATTATTTGGCCCCTTGTGTTAATACTTTGTAGCGCCACCTTTTGCTGCGATTACAGCTGCAAGTCGCTTGGGGCATGTCCCTATCAGTTTTGCACATCGAGAGACTGAAATTCTTGCCCATTCTTCCTTACAAAACAGCTGGAGCTCAGTGAGGTTGGATGGAAAGCTTTGTGAACAGCAGTTTTCAGCTCTTTCCACAGATTCTCGATTGGATTCAGGTCTGGACTGTGACTTGGCCATTCTAACACCAGGATACATTTATTTTTGAACCATTCCATTGTAGATTTTGCTTTATGTTTGGGATCATTGTCTTGTTGGAAGATAAATCTCCATCCGTGTCTCAGGTCTTTTTAGACTCCAACAAGTTTTCTTCCAGAATAGTCCTGTATTTGGCTCCATCCATCCAAGCAGGCCCAAACCATGATGCTGCCACCACCATGTTTGACAGTGGGGATGGTGTTTTGAGAGTGATGAGCTGTGTTGCTTTTACACCAAACATATAGTTTTGCATTGTGGCCAAAAAGTTCGATTTTGGTTTCATCTGACCAGAGCACCTTATTCCACATGTTTGATGTGTCTCTCGAGTGGCTTGTGGCAAACTTCAAACAAGACTTTTTATGGATATCTTTGAGAAATGGCTTTCTTCTTGCCACTCTTCCATAAAGGCCAGATTTGTGCAGTGTACGACTGATTGTTGTCCTATGGACAGACTTTCCCACCTCAGCTGTAGATCTCTGCAGTTCATCCAGAGTGATCATCGGCCTTTTGGCTGCGTCTCTATCAGTCTTCTCCTTGTTCAAGATGAAAGTTTAGAGGGACGGCCGGGTCTTGGTAGTTTTGCAGTGGTCTGATACTCCTTCCATTTCAATATGATCACTTGCACAGTGCTCCTTGAGATGTTTACAACTTGGGAAATCTTTTTGTATCCAAATCCGGCTTTAAACTTCACCACAACAGTATCTCGGACCTGCCTGGTGTGTTCCTTGGTCTTCATGATGCTCTCTGCACTTGAAACAGAACCCTGAGACTATCACAGAGCAGGTGCATTTATACAGAGACTTGATTACACACAGGTGGATTCTATTTATCATTACCAGTCATTTAGGACAACATTGGATTATTCAGAGATCCTCACTGAACTTCTGGAGTGAGTTTGCTGCACTGAAAGTAAAGGGGCTGAATAATATTGCACGCCCCACTTTTCAGTTTTTTATTTGTTAAAAAAGTTTAAAATATCCAATAAATTTCGTTCCACTTCACGATTGTGTCCCACTTGTTGTTGATTCTTCACAAACTATTAGAATTTATATCTTTTTGTTTGAAGCCTGAAAGGCGGCAAAAGGTTGAAAAGTTCAAGGGGGCCAAATACTTTCACAAGACATTGTATATATAGACAGTAAGCTGCTAATCATAGGAGGGGGTGAAGTCGGCACAAACCAGCAAGCCAAAGCAATGGTAATGACACATTAGTGATAAAACGCTCAGTTTAAGTAAATACATTTTGTGTTTTACCCATACCTTACATGCTGTCCTCAGATTACATAGTAAAAAGCTGCTGAAGCTGGCTTTAAAGGGATGAGCTATTGATAATCAAATACATTTTGCATTCGGAATTGCTAAAATATTAGCTAAAGAAATTAGAATTATTTATATAAATATTTGTATCCTGTTCATTAACACAAGATCCAGGACCCATATACAAAACTCAACCAATGTATAAGCATGTTATGCAAATTGTAGAGAAATTCACCTTTATCTCCGGATTCTAAAGTCCAGAGTTGTGAAAAGACTCTGAACAGTTTATATACATGTCCATCATTTGTACTCAACATTAGTAAGTTTTGCATGCGCTCATTAAATGGGTATTCCTCTTTCCAAAATCCTATCCCAATGTGTAGTAGGTGTTCTAATATTAGCAAATACCTACAGTTAGAAATGTAGTATGGTTCTCCTAATTAGCTATGTCTCTTACCTCATGTGCAGGGTATTGCAGCTTAGGTATTCACGGTTACGACCACTATCAACTATCAGTTACTATGTGAGTGGTCATAATCATGGATACCTAAGCTGTAATACCCTGCACAAGTGGTAACAGACATAGCTAATCAGGAGAACTATACTACATTGAAGGTATTTGCTAGTATTATTATTACACCCACTACATATTGGGATAGGATTTTGGAGAGGTTAATACCCCTTTAAGGCTACATTCCTATGATGAGTTTTCAATGCTGCATCGAGAGTGCAATATCTTACAGTTCCAGTAATAAGGATGGGAGTTTTTAGAAATTTCCTTCCCACTGTGCTTCTTTTTTACTCACCTTGAGGTTGTGTTTCAGATCTACATGTCAATTTCTCTTGTGAGTATGATGAGTATGCTTATACTTGCATTAGGCTACTTTCACATCAGCGATTTTCGGAATTTGCAGCTGATCCGGCATTTTGCCGCATCTGCCGCATAACGGCTCACTTGCGGCAAACCTGCATTCGGCCTAATTCATTCCCTACGGGACTTGCGGTCATGTGCAGCAAGTCACGTTTTTTTGACTCGTCGCAAGTGCAAAAACTGCACATAGGGAATGAATTCGGCCGAATGCAGTGTTGCTGCAAGTGATCCATTAGGCAGCAGATGCAGCAAAATGCCGGATCTGCAAATTCCGAAAATCGCTCATGTGAATGTAGCTTTAGATGTGAAAAATACACATACTGGTACGTTTTTAGTGTGTTTCTATGGCAGAAGCGCATTAAAAACACATGTAAACTGCATATGAAGTTTTGTCAAAGCCCAATACCAGGAAATATCAAAAACAAATCAGCTTTATTTAAAACAGAACATACAAAGAGACAAAAAACGCAGTCAAAATTTTGATAAAAAAGAAAGTAAAAAAAAAAATTAACTAAAAATGCAATGAAAAAACAAATCGCAAATAACCTAATTTACAAAATACTGACACAGCAGCGGAGAGCTCGCACTGGACCTGAGAAGGATTAGACTATCTGACTTTGTTACTTTATGTGACAGGCAATATCTAGGATGCACTTTTTGAAAACTGGAAAATGTCTTCAAAGACAACCTGCCAATCCCCTATTCCCCCTAAGCCGCCAACATGTCTGCATTTCACCCTATTCCTGCTAAGTAGCAAAAATGGGTTGTTGAAATGGTGTAAAAGGTGCAAAACATATTGTGGCAGTTTGTGGGTCGGGGCAGCTGGAAGATTTCATTTAAAGAATAAACTGTCTGTGGCACCTACTCCAGGTATCTGTAGAAGACCAGACACTAGAAGGGGCAGCTTCAGGGCCGCCACACTGCCGGTGACACCAACAAGGACATGGATGGGTGAGGAGGACGACAGAGAGTCAGGGGAGTCTTCACCAGAACTGCTGTCCATTTTTTACAACCTGCAAAAACAAAAAAAAAAAACTAAATAAAATGGCATCTTCTCCATGTCACACAATGCAGATAACAAACACAAAACAATTTCCTTATAATTACAAGTGTAATGGAAGATGACCTTTTCCTTGTTTAGCTATTTGCCTATGAACAAGTCTACGTCGTCAGTTGCAGCTAAGACCCGATGTATATAGCTGTATAAAAAGGATAATTTAGAGAGAATTTCAACCAATATATACAGTGTTCTCCTCACTTAGGGTTCACTCATATCTGAATATAAAGACACAGAGTGCAATGTGATAAAAATAAAATCAGATTGCACTCGTACCAATGTTATTTAATGAGGCAGAGCTGAGCTTGGATTTTTTTAACCTTGTTGTTGAGAAAAACTGATTTTTGTGTACTCACCGTAAAATTGTTTTCTCTGAGCCATCATTGGAGGACACAGAAGCATGGGTGTTATACTGCTCATCCATAGGAGGCTGACACTAAGTAAATGTGAAACAGTTAGCTCCTCCTCTGCAGTATACACCCCCTGGCTGGGCCAGACCACACCAGTTTTAGTGACCAAGCAGTAGGAGAGAAAAAACAAACAAGCAAGTGAACAACCAACATTGTAAAACTTCAAAAAGGTCCAAAGAAAACAAAGGCCCAACTGGCTCAGAGAAAATGATTTTACGGTGAGTACACAAAAATCCGTTTTTCTCTATCGCCTCATTGGGGGGACACAGGACCATGGGACGTCCTAAAGCAGTCCTTGGGTGGGAAAAAAGGCCACAATCCAAGGAGCAAGGAATCAGTCCCAGATTTCCTGTGGCACCTACTCAGATAGGTGCGACACCGCCGCCTAAAGGATTCTTCTATCGAAGTGCCTGTCAGGCTCCCTTTCTTTAGTCAAAATTGCCTGAAACTCTGGATGGTCAGCAAAGATTTTTTCGGCCACTTTGCTCGTTTAAAGGACACTGCGTGGTCCGGTGTTGTGGAGGGGACATCGTCCACATTTAAAGTATGGTTAACCGCTGCTATGAGCGAGTCAATAGACGCCTGATCGTCAGAGGGGTCTATGTCAAAAGAATCATCTAGGTCTACGCAACATTCACCATCTTCTGGTTCATCAGATATTGTAGAATATGGTCACTATTCCCGAGGCGGGAATCTATGAGAGCCGTGAGAAGAAACGGGAGACACGTTTCTGAGGGATCGTTTTCTGGCCACAACCGCAGACGTGGTACGTGTCCTGCAGGCATCTGATGGACCTTCCAGCAAGAGATCATCTGTGTGTACCCTGTCCTGGGAGCCAGTGTTGCTGGAGGAACAGTACTAAGAGGCTTGGACCAGGTTTTGAGACAGTTTTTCCATGGATTGGGACAAGAATAGTGCCTATTCCGGTGTACTCCGGGCCCTGAGCTCTGTGCTGATGGCGGAGGCATTGGCGGCGGTGGCAGAGTGCTCCTGGGCTTCTGCGGGGGTACAGGCCTGGCAGTGAGGAGTGGTATGTTTACGTGGAAGCTCAGAGTGGCAGGTGGCACAGGGTTTTAATCTCTTTGCCACCTTAGAAGATTGCATGTTGCAAGCACAAAAGAAATCTGCAGGGGGAAGCAGAAGGCAAAAAGAGAAGGAGCTAAGGCAGGACTGTGACAAAACCAGAAAGGGTGCGCAGTCCTCAGTATATATGGTGTGCCTTACCCAGAGGGATGCAGCCGTATGGTCCTGTGTCCCAGTGCAGGCCCACGTGTGAGGAAGAGATGTCCCATCGTTTGCACAGAGTATCCGATGCGAAGGCAGAAAATAGAGGGGCGGGGCAGGGAAAAGACGTGGTCCCCGCACGCGGGCTTTTTAGGGGCATGGCTAGAGCATTGGGCTGTACTCGCTCCCAAACGATGTCAGCAGGAGGCGTGTTTGCTGCCCTCCCGCTGACATCGCGTCATGAAGGGGGCGGGATCGAGCGTTGAGAGGGCCGGAGTTGGGGCCCGGAGTGATGGTACAGGTCACAGCGGCACCGGGGGGCAGCGGTGCACACTCTGAGCGGGGGGCCAGGAGAAAAGAGGGAGCCCTCCGCCGGGGTCCCAGTGACTAAGCCCCTGGAAGGGGCAGTGAAAACAGATGATCTCACCTGCAGGCTGGAAATGTTGTTTGCAGGTCCTCAACCCAGGCTGCCAGGAGGAAGGCTGGGGAGTCCAGTGATAGAGGGAACTGAAGTTGCAGGTAAAGTCTGTGAGCTGCTGCGTGTGTAAAATGCAGTCAGATGGGTAGAAATCTGCAGCCTAGGTCCCTGGTAGGGAAACTGGGGATAGCCAGATTCAGTCCAATCACTGGGGTGCTGGGATCTGCGCTAGGTGCGGAAGGGGGTACGGGGAGGTGACACTCCACATACCAGTCTGTTGTCGGTTGTGGGAAATTGGTGCCCAAGGGAACCGTCACCCATAAAAATCCCAGGAAGGTAGTGCAGTCCCGGTGATCCATCGTCGCAGGAGGGTGTACGTGGAGGCGACACTCCACGTTCCCGCCTGTTGTAGATTGTGGGGTGCGGTCGCCCGTCTAATGTGTGAAAGGAATCCAGAAGGAAAAGGAATGGGTGTGCCTCCTACAGACACTAAGCTAAAACTGGTGCGGTCTGGACCAGCCAGGGGGTGTATACTGCAGAGGAGGAGCTGTTTCACATTTACTTAGTGTCAGCCTCCTATGGATGAGCAGCATAACACCCATGGTCTTGTGTCCCCCAATGAGGCGATAGAGAAATCTGAGATTACTTACCGGTAATCGTATTTTGCAAAGTCCATGACAGCACCCGCCGAGAGAGGAGATCAACCCACCAGGACAGGAAACCTACAGATAAAAAGCGGCGGTCCCCCTCGCCTCCTCAGTTGGGTTACAGAGAAATTGGAGGAACCGCCATAACCGTATAAATACACAAACACAATGATTAATAATAAAAGACCACCACCGCAAGGGGTGAAAAGGGGCACAGAAAACCCTCAGGCAATAAGTGTCAACCCGTGGCCAGTGACAACACATTAAAGCAATACAAAATTAATAATAAGAAAAGACAATCACGTCAAAAAATGAAACAAAAGGGTGGGAAGTGAGTGGGTGCTGTCATGGACTCCACAAAATACGACTACCGGTAAGTAATCTCAGATTTTGCTATCACCATGACAGCACCCACCGAGAGACTTGCAGAGACCATCACCTGGGAGGGACCACAGTATTAAGAACCGCCCTCCCTAAGTCGAGGTCAGACTAAGAGGAGAGGTCAAGGCGATAGTGCCAAAAAAAGGTAGAAGGTGAAGCCCAAGTAGCAGCCCTACAAATAGACTCACGAGACACATCCGCTCGTTCAGCCCAGGAGGCAGACATGGCACGAGTGGAATGGGCATGAATACCGGCCGGCGGCTGCTCACCTTTGGCGGAATAGGCCAAGCAGATAACCTCCCGGATCCATCTGGAGAGGGTGTTTTTAGTAGTACAAGCTCCCTTCCGAGGCCCCTGGAAAGAAACAAACAAGGCCCTACACTTCCTCGAGGGCTGAGTCCTAGAAATATACTCAAGCACAGTCCTCCAAACATCTAAGGTATGATAGGTCAACTCCTCCGGGCTAGTGGGATTGTCATAGAAGGAGGGCAGAATGATTTCTTGGCTTCTATGGAACTTCGAGGAGACTTTAGGGAGATACGAGGGATCCGTCTTAAGAACCAACCTATCAGGGAAAACCAACAGGAACGGGGGGTCAATGGACAAGGCGTGCAGGTCACCCACCCGTCTAGCCGACGTCAAGGCTACCAGTAAGGTCGTCTTCCAGGTCAAGTGCTTGAGGGAGGCCGAGGTCAATGGCTCAAAGGGAGGTCCTGTCAAGGCTTCCAAAACCAAATTCAAAACCCAGGGAGCCAGCCGAGGGATGTGCACCAGTGCAGCACGGTCACAAGCCTGAAAAGAACGGGAAATCCAACGGTCACCCGCGATATTCTGACTAAAAAGCGCCCCCAGAGCAGAAACCTGAATCTGAACAGTACGGACCGCCAGGCCCAAGTCCCGCCCCTTCTGCGAAAATTCCAAAATAGCAGGAATCTAAGCACGGTCAGTGACACCCCCTGTGTAAAAGTTCAAAAATTTACGCCAGACCCTACAATATAGGTTAGTGGTAACCGCCCTCCTACTGCAGAGGAGGGTAGCAACGAAAGCATCGGAGAACCCCCGCCGTTTCAGAAGCCACCGCTCAAATTCCAGGCCGTCAGATGAAGGCCCTCTGCTTGTGGGTGAAAAAACGGACCCTGAGAGAGCAGCTTCCGATCCGCCGGGAGAACCCAAGGGTCGGACACCGACATCGCCTTCAGCCAGAAAATCCAAGGTCTCCTGGGCCAAAAGGGGGCTATCAAGATGATCCTCCCACCCTCCTCCCTGATTTTGCGTAGAACCAGAGGAAGCAGACAGAACGGAGGAAAAGCATAACCTAGAGGAAAATCCCAAGGCACCCGCAGAGCATCCACCACCTCTGTAAGGTCCGAGCGATACAGGGAAGCAAAGCGCCGAGCCTGCCTGTTCCCCCTGGTTGCAAACAGATCGATTACAGGCATGCCCCAGAGACGCACAATCCCTTGGAAGACTGCCCTGTTCAGAACCCACTCCCCCTGGCTGAGAGAGTGGCGGCTGAGAAAGTCGGCTCTGACATTGTCGACCCCCCGGATATGTAGGGCCGTCAGGGAGACAAAATGGACCTCTGCTAGCTGAAATATCGAGGTCGCGGTAGCCAGTAAGGAAGGTGACCGTGTCCCCCCCTGGTGATTCAGGTAAGCCACTACGGTGGTGTTGTTCGACTGAACCCTGACATGGGAGTTGCGTAGGTGGGGCAAAAACTGGAGGAGAGCATACTGGACTGCCTGTAACTCCCGCAAATTGGAAGACCCCAACACTATCTCTGGAGACCACCGACCCTGGGGCAGGCGAGGTCCCAAATGAGCCCCCCACCCCGAGGGACCGGCATCGGTTGTCACAACACAGTCCGGAGTAATGACCCAGGGCACCCCCAGAGTCAGGTGACGAGGAGCCATCCACCAGGACAGAGAGGCAATGGCGGCCCGGGAGAGATGGAGACGACCCTCTAAACGACCCTGCAGAGAGTCCCCAGCCTTGAGCACATCCTGTTGGAGACATCGAGAGTGGAACTGTGCCACGGGACAGCCGGAATGTAGGACGACAGAGTCCCCATGAGAGACATGGCCTGACGCAGGGACAGCGACGGCTTGTTCATGGCCTCCGCCACCTTGCTCCTCACCGCAGAGACTTTGGTTGCCGGTAAAAAACATTTCTGGGCAAGAGAGTCCAACAGGAGCTCCAAAAAAATCTGGACCTGAACAGGACGGAGCCGTGACTTGGGGACATTGATGAGCCATCCCAAGGCCTGTAGGGAGGACATGACACGAATCATACGGGAAGTACACTGCCCACAGAGTCCCCAACAACCAAAAATTCATCCAAATACGGAACAATGAGAACATCATGTTGTCTCACATATGCTATAACCTCCGCCATCACCTTGGTTAAAACCCGAGGAGCACTGGAAAGACCGAACGGCATGGCGGCAAACTGCAGATGGCGAACCTGACCCTCCAAGACCACCGCTACGAGGAGGAATTTCTGGTGTGCTGGATGAATAGGCAGATGATAATTAGCATCTTTAAAGTCGAGCACAGCCATAAAACACACCTAGGGAATTGAAGGTGAATGGCAGATTGAATGGACTCCATTTTAAAGGACTGGAAGCGGAAGAAGGAGTTCAATTTACGAAGATTAATAACACTGGTCAACAGCATTTTTGGTGCCAAAGATATTTCATTGAATTTAGGGTAACTTTGGGGTGCTGATTCTGAATATGTCATCAGTTTTGCCGGATTGGCTCAAGTTTTTGAGATTTTTCGTAAAATGTGTAAAAAAAAAGACGTTTTTTGCTACACGCGCATTAACTTTATTGATATTGTCATGAATACAATAAATTTAACAAAGTAAATGTTGATTTTAGTTTATTTTAACTAGTTTTAGAAAGTAATCTTCAAAAATGAACAAGACATGAAAGATAGACATTTAATCGCTGGAAAAGCGCTTTTTATATGATTTCCTTCTATGTGAGCTATTGGGGCAGTCACGCTGTAGATTCCAGCAGTAATCAGCCATCATATGTCTGTCCCATCTGCCTTGGTACCTTTCCTCCATCACCATAATATCCTGATGAAATCTCTCCCCTTGTTCTTCGCTAAAATCTCCAAGGTTTTCTGGAAATCTGTCCAAGTGACTGTGAAGATAATGCAATTTAATGCTCATGTGTACACCCAGATTTCTAAATCTCAATAGCATGTTTTGTACCAGTTCTTCATAATTGTCTGCCTTTTGATTTCCCAAGAAGTTCTTCACTACCAACACAAAACTACACCATGCAGCAGCTTCAATGTCATTCATTTCCTTAGGAAAATTTGAATCTTTAATGAGTTTCCGAATTTGAGGACCATCAAAGATTCCTGCCTTCAGTTTTTCGCTACTAAGACCAGGGAAAGATCTGCAGATGTACATGAAGCAATTACCATCTTTGTCTAATGCCTTGACGAACTGCTTCATTAATCCTAACTTTATGTGAAGTGGTGGTAGAATGATTTTTTCCCTGTCCACCAAAGGTTCGTTCACTATGTTTGATGCTCCTACTGTCAAGGTGTCCCTTGGAGGCCAATTCAGTTTCTCCCAGTGCTGATGTTTTGCTCTTTTATCCCACATGCAGATGAAGCAAGGATACTTTGTGTATCCACTCTGCTGTCCAAGTAAAAAGTTGACCATTTTTAAATCAACACATATCAGCCACGAATGTTCATGGTAGCACAGTTTCTCCAAGACCATTTTGACATTTTGGTATTGTTCTGCAAGTTTAGTTGAGTGAGCTACTGGAAGAGATGCACACTGATTGCCATTGTTCAACAAAACACATTTCAAACTCCTTTTAGAACTATCTATGAAAAGCCTCCAGTCTACAGGACGATATACTTGTAAACTCATTTGCAGCATCAGGCCAGGAATATCCTTACAATATACAAGTAGGTCATCTTCACAGAAAAATGGAAGAAGTGCTTCTTCTCTGGTCCTGTAAGATGTAATTTTAGTTCCAGGCGTCAGACAATTTTTTCACTTAGCCTTGAAGCTAAAAGTTCGGATGCAATTTTTGAGAGGTTGAGGTCTCTTATTAGATCGTTGAGCTCTCCTTGGGTAAATTGCGTAGGTGTTCTGAAACTTCCTTCATATTCTAGTTCACTTCCAGAACTAATGCTTAGCTCCATACCCTGCATTTCATCATCATCATCATCATCAGGTGGGGAAGGTCAGGTAACATGGTAAACACAGGTACAGGCACATCTTCACAATGAGGGACAGGCCTTCTTGCAGATTCCATGTTAGGATACTCCCATTTTCGTTTCTTATGCTTATTGAATCCTTGTACTTGCACTGCACAGAAATAACAGTCATCATGATGATTTTTTTGCTCTCTCCACACCATTGGAACACCAAATTTGAAGCTTGTTCTTGTCCTTTGCTCCATTTTCGTAATAATTCGATACATGCTTTGCACACTATGTGTGGTGCCCAAAACTTGTCTTGGTCCCCAAGCATAACCCCAAAATAGGCAAAATACACTTTTTTAACGAAGTCTGTTATGTTTCTTCTATGTTTTGTCAGTGTATATTCACCACAAATGTAACAGAATGAGTCTGGATCGTTAAGACAACTTCTTCTTGATGAGTTCATGCTTTTCACTGGAAAACAGACAACAACATAAAGTTAGTGCAAAAATCAAGCTATGAACAAACTTTTAGAACACTAATTAACACAAAACTATATTGAGAACTGCTCAGTTCAAGTACTAATCCAAAGAAATTAATGAGATGATGCGTCGCATTTACCAACAAGTGCTATAAATAAGATACCAAAAATCTCAAAAACTTGAGCCAATCTGGCAAAACTGATAGCATATTCAGAATCAGCACCCCAAAAATACCCCAAATTCATTAAAATATTTTGGGCACCAGAAAAAAAAATTTTTTTTGTTGACCTGTGTAATAGTCCGAAAGGAACCGTCCGGTTTAGAAACCAGAAACAAAGGGAATAAAAACCCCTTCCCTCCTGGTCCCCCGGAATCGGCACCAACACATGTTTATGTAACAAGTCCTTGACCTCCAATTCCAGTGCTCGCTGCTGACAAGGACTAGAAAGGATAGTTTGAAAAAAGGAGTCCCCTGGGACCCTTACAAATTCAAGTTTAAGGCCAGAGGAAATAAGGCCAAGGATCCATTGGCTATTTGAAATTTGGGACCATTGATGGAAAAAAATGAGCCAATCGTCCACCGACAGGAGGGTCAGAATTAATTACGCTTGGGGGGGGGGCTTGGAGGATGAGGAACCACTGTAATAAGCACCTCTCTGTCTCTTCCTTGCCAGTTCCAACTTGGGATTGGACTGTTGCCTGATATACTGGCGTTTCCGGAAGGTTCTCCTGTAGTTAGGGATAGAAGGGTTAGGGAGCCCCCTCTTCACCTCTCCTCCCTTAGAGAGAATACCGTCAAGCACGAAGCGAAAGAGGTACTCACTCCAGCACGGGATCACACATAACTTAGATTTCGCATGGGCGTCCCCCTTCCACTCCTTAAGCCACAAAGACCTGCGGACGGCATTAGAGATCCCAGCCGATCTAGCTGCCAGGCGGAGAGAATCTGCAGAAGCATCTGCCAGATAAGCAGAGCCACTCCGGATCTGAGGAAGAGCAGCCAATAACCTGTCTCTGGGCACCTCGGATCGAATTTGTTGTTCCAACTGATCCAACCATACCAACTGGGAACGGGCAACACAAGTAGAAGCAATGGCCGGTTTAAGAGCCCAAATATCCGTCTCCCAGGATTTTTTCAACAAGGTATCAGCTTTCCTATCAGAGGAGTCCCTCAACAATCCTCCATCCTCCAAAGGCAACACATTCTTTTTGTTACTTCAGGGGAAATGGTGTATCAGTGTCCGCGCTGCTGAAATCCCAAGAAAACGATCCGGAAACCATTTGTAGGTTGCATCAATATTCCATTTATTCCTTTTCCTACGCGTTTCGGCACTGTCCTAGTGCCTTCCTCAGAGATCCCTGAGGAAGGCACTAGGACAGTGCCGAAACGCGTAGGAAAAGGAATAAATGGAATATTGATGCAACCTATACATGGTTTCCGGATCGTTTTCTTGGGATTTCAGCAGCGCGGACACTGATACACCATTTCCCCTGAAGTAACTTCTGGATGATTCCCACGTGCATGTGGAAGGTGAAAGTCCTGCAGCAGCTGCATTTATTGCTAAATGTTTTTACACCAGTTGTGGGTCTCACAACTGTGCTAGGTGAGTGAATTCATACCCACCACATACATTAGTGTCACTAGTGATAAGGCACTATTGCGCCTCTTGTTCCCCCCATTTTTCTACTTTAACACATTCCTTTTGGAAGAGGAAGCCACTGCCGCATCCACCTTAGGAACCTTAGACCAGTTCAGCAACTCCGGATCGTCAAAGGGGTATTTTCTTTTGGAAGAGGAGGGTAAAAAACCCCTAGAGTCTTGTTTCTCCCATTTGGATCTGACGAAGGATTTAATGGCCGCAATGACAGGAAAAAACTGAATTAGTCCTTACCGGTAATTCCTTTTCTTGGAGCCTTCCACGACAGCATTGGAGGATGTTGGGGGACAGGAACACAGAGAGGTTAAAAGCCCCTCCCCTTCCTCAGTACTCCAGTGTTAACCAAGATCACCCTTAGCCATGGATTACCTGATACAAACCGGAATCAAACACAAACAAGGGGGGGAACTGATGCTGTCGTGAAAGGCTCCAAGAAAAGGAATTACCGGTAAGGACTACCGTATATACTCGTGTATAAGCCGACCCGTGTATAAGCCGACCCCCCTACTTTTGCCCCCAAAACCTGGGAAAATCTATTGACTCGTGTATAAGCCGAGGGTGGACCCTAGCACAAGTATACAGCCCCCAGCAGTGTGGTATACACCAGTCCCAGAGGTAGATACAGCAGCCCCAGTGGTAGTATACACGCAGCCCCAGTAGTATATACAGCCCCAGTGGTATATACAGCTCCAGTGGTAGTATAGACGCAGCCCTAGTAGTATATACAGCCCCAGTGGTAGTATATACAGCCCCAGTGGTAGTATACAGGGCCCAGCAGTATATACAGCCCCAGTGGTTTATACAGCCCCAGTGGTAGTATACAGGGCCCCAGAGGTATATACAGCCCCAGTGGTAGTATATACAGGGCCCCAGCAGTATATACAGCCCCAGTGGTTTATACAGCCCCAGTGGTAGTATAGACGCAGCCCTAGTAGTATATACAGCCCCAGTGGTAGTATATACAGCCCCAGTGGTAGTATATACAGCCCCAGTGGTAGTATACAGGGCCCCAGCAGTATATACAGCCCCAGTGGTTTATACAGCCCCAGTGGTAGTATACAGGGCCCCAGAGGTATATACAGCCCCAGTGGTAGTATATACAGGGCCCCAGCAGTATATACAGCCACAGTGGTTTATACAGCCCCAGTGGTAGTATACAGGGCCCCAGAGGTATATACAGCCCCAGTGGTAGTATATACAGCCCCAGTGGTAGTATATACAGCCCCAGTGGTAGTATACAGGGCCCCAGCAGTATATACAGCCCCAGTGGTAGTATACAGGGCCCCAGAGGTATATACAGCCTCAGTGGTAGTATATACAGCCCCAGTGGTAGTATATACAGCCCCAGTGGTAGTATACAGGGCCCCAGCAGTATATACAGCCCCAGTGGTAGTATACAGGGCCCCAGAGGTATATACAGCCCCAGTGGTAGTATATACAGCCCCAGTGGTAGTATATACAGCCCCAGTGGTAGTATACAGGGCCCCAGCAGTATATACAGCCCCAGTGGTTTATACAGCCCCAGTGGTAGTATACAGGGCCCCAGAGGTATATACAGGGCCCCAGAGGTAGTATATACAGCCCCAGTGGTAGTATATACAGCCCCAGTGGTAGTATACAGGGCCCCAGCAGTATATACAGCCCCAGTGGTTTATACAGCCCCAGTGGTAGTATACAGGGCCCCAGAGGTATATACAGCCCCAGTGGTAGTATATACAGGGCCCCAGCAGTATATACAGCCACAGTGGTTTATACAGCCCCAGTGGTAGTATACAGGGCCCAGAGGTATATACAGCCCCAGTGGTAGTATATACAGCCCCAGTGGTAGTATATACAGCCCCAGTGGTAGTATACAGGGCCCCAGCAGTATATACAGCCCCAGTGGTAGTATACAGGGCCCCAGAGGTATATACAGCCTCAGTGGTAGTATATACAGCCCCAGTGGTAGTATATACAGCCCCAGTGGTAGTATACAGGGCCCCAGCAGTATATACAGCCCCAGTGGTAGTATACAGGGCCCCAGAGGTATATACAGCCCCAGTGGTAGTATATACAGCCCCATTGGTAGTATATACAGCCCCAGTGGTAGTATACAGGGCCCCAGCAGTATATACAGCCCCAGTGGTTTATACAGCCCCAGTAGTAGTATACAGGGCCCCAGAGGTATATACAGGGCCCCAGAGGTAGTATATACAGCCCCAGTGGTAGTATATACAGCCCCAGTGGTAGTATACAGGGCCCCAGCAGTATATACAGCCCCAGTGGTTTATACAGCCCCAGTGGTAGTATATACAGCCCCAGTGGTAGTATACAGGGCCCCAGAGGTATATAGCAGCCCCAGCGGTAGTATACAGGCATCCCCATAATGCAGGGCCCCCCCAGCATCTCTCCGGTCACCTGTAAAGGAAGCTATACTTATCACAGTGCTCTGTCCGCGCCCGCTCGCCCCCGCTGTCAGCAGCCGACCGGATCCTCCATCTTGCGTCTTCTTTCTTCCTGTTTCCTGTGCTCGTCGCAGGGAATGACGTCATTGCCCGCGACGAGCACAGGAAACAGGAAGAAAGAAGACGCAAGATGGAGGATCCGGTCGGCTGCTGACAGCGGGTGCGAGCGGGCGCGGACAGAGCACTGTGATAAGTATAGCTTCCTTTACAGGTGACCGGAGAGACGCTGGGGGGGCCCTGCATTACTGGGGATGCGGGGGCTGCTGTATACCGATGTATACATCGGTATGTACCGATGTATACATCGGTATACAGCACTGACTCGCGTATAAGCGAGGGGGGTACTTTTCAGCCCAATTTTTGGGCTGAAAAACTCGGCTTATACGCGAGTATATACGGTAATTCAGTTTTCTCCATTCGCCTTCCACGACAGCATTGGAGGAATACCACCGATACTCCTCAGGGTGGGACTATTGCCTGTAGGACTTTCCTACCAAAGGACAGATCCCGACTGAAGGACAGATCTAACCTATAGTGGCGAGAAAAAGTGAGGAGAGACTACCATGTAGCCGCCCTGCAAATCAGCCCCGATGAAGCTCCAGCCTGCTCCACCCAGGACGTAGAAGCAGCCTGAGTTGAAGGAGCCTTCAACCCCACCGGAGGAGCAAGGACCGGAGCGACGTAGGCCTCACAGATCACCTTCGTGATCCAGGAAGCGATGGTAGCCTAGGAAGTCTTCTTCCCTGTATACTTCCCAAATTGCTGAACAAAACAGGTTCTGATCTAACCTCCAGGAAGCAGTCTCTCGGAGGTAGTGGAGGACAGTCCGACGAACATCGAAGAAGTGAAATACGGCCTCAGCCGCATTAGCAGGAGATTTACAAAATTAAGTCAGAACCACATCCTGGGACCAATGGAAAGCCGACACAACTTTCGGAAGAATAGATGAATGCAACCGAAGCGGAATGCGAACATCGGACACCATGAGTCACGGAGCCCGAACAGAGAGCGCCTGCAGTTCTCCAACTCTGGAGCAGAAGTGAAGGCCACCAAAAACGCCACCTTGTGAGAGAGACGTAAGGGATGCAGCCGACAAGGGTGCAAAGGGACTTCGAGAAAACCCGTGGAGAACAATCTTCAAATCCCAGGGAGGGACAGAAGGCCGAACCGGGGACGCCACCCCCAAGCAGAAGTAAAAAACCGCTTGAGCCATCAATGGGAAGCAAGATCCTGGGCAAAACTGCCCCAAGTGCCGACACCTGGACTTAAAGAGTGCTCGGCCGAAGCCCCAAATCAAAGCCATGCTGCAAAAACCCAAGAGTTGGGCCACATTAGGATGATGCATGGCCGGGATGGAAGGAGCACACCAGGACAGGAACCGATTCCAGCCCTCCCGTAAATAGCGTGCGACACAGGCAGCCTGCCCTGCCGAAGCGTGCGGATCACTGCCTGGGAGAGACCCTTGGTCCTCAGGATCCCGGCCGCAACAGCCAGGCCGCCAGATAGAGCCACTGAAGGCTCGGGTGAAAGAGGACCCTGGGACAGAAGGTCGAGAAAGTGGGGCAACCTAATCAGTCCCCCCAGGCCCAGGTCTCGGATGGCGTCGTACCACGCCCTTTAGGCCACAGGGGAGCCACCAGGATAGTCGACACCCCCTCCACCCGAGTCTTTTGCAACGCCTTGGGAAGTAGTGGGATTGGAGGAAATGCATACACCAAACAGAAGGCCCAGGCATGGGCAAAGGCGTCCAGCCCCCCCCCCAGGGAGAAAAAGGGCGACCACCTTTGTATTAGAGCCCGAAGCGAATAGGTCGATCGAAGGGACACCCCACCTGTCCGTAAGAGCGAAATACATCTGGATGGAGGCACCATACTCCTGGGTGGACCTCCGTGCGGCTCAAGAAATCTGCCTGTACATTGGCCGTTCCCTTCAGATGAACTGCCGAGGAGGAGAGAAGATGGCATACTGCCCACGAAAAGATCAGTCTTGCCAGCCCCTGCAAGTGTAAGCCTCGAGTACCGCCTTGGTGCCGCAAGAAGGCAACCGTAGTCACATTGTCCGCCAGGATCTTGACATGATGACCCCGGAGAACGTGTGCTGCGCATGAAGCACTTCTTCCACTGCCAGAAGTTCCCGGAAGTTTGAAGACTGGCGACTGACCGAGCGACTCCAAATCCACTGGAACGGTGTGCAATCCACCATCGCGTCCCAACCGGAACTGCTGGCAGCAGTGGGAACGGAGGTCACAGGAGCCTGCAGCCAGACCACCCTCGTCCGAAGGTGTCCGGGATTCATCCAGGAAAGCGGGGTGACCATCCGCTCCAGGATCCGGACCCGCAAGTTTAAGTAACTCAGTATGTGTTCCCGGAGCAGACTGTAAGGAGCCTGAGTCCATGCTACCGACTGAATACAGGCCGACATGGCCTCTAACAGGGATATTGCTTCCCACAAGGAGGGCGACCTCCTTGCCCGGAAGCGGGTCAGATGCACGCAGCGCAGAAGCTGATGTGCCGCAGGAAGGAACGAGGCCTGTCTGGAGGAGGCCAGCAAGACTCCCAAAAATTGATGACGGGTTGCCGGCACCCGTTCCGATTCCCAAAGATTGGGCACCCACCCCAGGGACTGAAGAATCTCCAACGTTTGGAGACCAGGGTGCGCAGAACCACTACCGAAGGAGCAACCACCAACATGTCGTCTAAATAGGGAAGCACACATATCCCCTGGGTCTGGAAGAATGCGATCACTTCCCCCAAGAGTTTGGTAAGCTCTGGGGTCTACGAAAACCCGAAGGGCAGCACATTAAACCGATAATGGACCGTCCCGCCTGCCCCGGAGATCGCGAATCGCAGAAAGCGCTTGTGGGACGGGCGAATGGGGACATGATAATACGCGTTCTGGAGGTCCACAAACAACCTGGAGCAACGCCCCTAGCCCTCCTCTCCAGGAGGAACCGGGGACCCCACACCCGAATCCAACAGGTCTCGCAGACCCGACAAGGAAAAATGTGCGAGAGTCCCCTGAGGAAGCGAGGGGACTCGAAGACACGGAGGGGCTAGCTTTCGAATTCCAAGTGCAGACCCTCCCAAATGGTCGAGAGGATCCAAGGGCACGAGGAGATTGCTTGCCACTGTGGCAGAAACCGCAGGAGCTGCCCTGCAATGGGGAAGGCGGCATTGTTTAGGAGGCGGCTGGGGATGCCGCTGCTGGGGGAGCAAGATATTACGGGTCTTGGCCCCTTCCTGGAATGCCCAGCGACCAGACTTACCCTTCCCTGTAGACTGGGAGGGTTGGTTGCGCTCAGGCCGAAAGGCCTGCCTCCGAAAGGGCTTCTGTTCCGGGAGACACATTTTTCGGTCTGACACCTTTCCCAGGATGTCATCTAATACCGGACCAAAGAAAAAAGACCTTTGAAAGGGGAGGCCACACAACTGGAGCTTAGACGTGACCTACCCATTCCACAAAGTAAGCCACACTGCCTTGTGAGCTGTGTTAGCCAACACTGCGCACCTGGCGCCAATGCGGATCGACTCAGCAGAGGCATCGGTCAGGAAGCCCGTGGCACGTCTCACAAGTGGAATGGAGTCCAAAGCTCCTCCCTGGGAGTACCCTGCAGGAGGAATTCTTCCAGCTGGGTTCCACTTAAAGAGAGACTTGGTTAAAAGTCTCGCCCAACGGCTAGTGGCCCACAGTCGCCAGAGCACAGGGCCTGGCAGGGGGATAGCCTGCAGCCATCATGTGTCTTGGATGATGTACAGCTTAGGATTGAACCCGCAGCCATGGCTAGGTATGAGGCATGGTGCAGGTGATTAACTGCTACATGGTTGCTGCCAGAGCAGCCCCACACATGTAGAGAAAAAGTTCACCTTTAAAGACATAGCTGCCACCTCCCAGGAGTTTTTGAGGACACTCTCCATCTTACAATCAAGGGGGTCCTTCAACTAGCAGGAATCTTCAAAAGGCAACGCAGACTTATATGCTACCTTGGCCACCTGGATGTCCACCTTCGGGACCTCCCAAACAAAGTCATCACCCTCCAGTCCACTCGGATGGGGTGAGCAGCCGATGTTTTGAAGACTCCCACTCCCGGCGGATGAGAACCCGGATGACCTCATGGACAGGGAAGCCCAACTGCCGCTTAGCCTTTAGGCCTCTGAACATTTAGTCCTGCACAGAAGAAGGGGGTTCCCCCACCTCTATTCCCAAGGTACTGTGGACAGTGTCCACCAATTCACCCATGGACTCCGTGGAAAAATAGTAGTGTCCAGATTCTCGTGTCTGGACAGAGACAACAGAGGCAATACCCTCGCCGTCTTCTGATGCTGAGCTCTGGCCAGCCTCCATGAGATCCACAGAGTCACAATCCTGGAGCTTCCTCTCTTTCGGAGGGGAAGGCCTGGAAGCTGCAGCAAAAACCGGCAGTGCCGAGATAGAAGCCTGCACCTCTTCCCTAATGGATTGGAGATCCTCAAGCAGGGATGGGGAGTCCATCCTGACAACACTGTCAGTCAAGGCCGACACCTTTTTGTAGGAAGAGGGAATTTCGTGCCACAGGCACATTTCCTGGACGGGATTTTGCTCTCTTTCACAGGTGGCCCTTGTCTCCCTATACAAAAAAAAGGGAAGAGAAGGGGGTCCCAGTGGGAGTGCAGGGCATAAATAACTCTACCCCTTGTGACCACCCCCAGAAACACTTACATAAGCTGGGGGAACGCTGGGCTCTGCAGAAGCAGAGGTGGAAGCCTATCACCCTCCATGTTTCAGGGATGAGCCTTACCTGGGTGTAGCTTCCGGCGGGTACTTGTCCAGAAGTACCGTGCCCCCAACGAGGAACACCTGTTCCCTCCCTCCTCCTGGTCACTGGCCGCGGGCAGTAGCGTGCGATAGGCCTGCTGGGTTCCCTGGAGCCGCGCCCAGACTGTACAGGAGCCACCGCCTGAAACAGGAAGAGCCCCGCCCGAAACAGGAAGTGCCATCCAGGAACCTCTGATGCATGCCCGAGGGACCGCAGCTGGAGGAGGGAGACACCGGAGAGCTGAACAGGCCTCCGGCGCTGCAATACACAGCCTGCTTTGCCCCGTAGGACGCAGGAAGGCCGGATGGTCCCATCATGGGAGCCCTGAGAAGGAGGAGGAGGCCGCCCCCGACGTCCATCCCTGGCCCGGCTGTAAGTACACCCTAATGCTGCCTCTGCCGGCCTGACAGCACTGGAACCTCTCCATGCCCCAAGGGGGACAGGAAGACACTGGAGTACTGAGGAAGGGGAGGGGCTTTTAACCTCTCTGTGTTCCTGTCCCCCAATAGGGCGTGGACGACATCCTCCAATGCTGTCGTGGAAGGCGAATGGAGAAACACTTCTCTTCTTCTGAGACAACCCAACAAGCATAACGTCCTGAGCAGACCTCGCTTCCTTAGCGTCCACAATCCCCATGGTGACCCGTACCGATTTAACCAGATTATCCATGTCTTGTATAGCAAAACAAGAACCCCCCTCATCTTCAGACGAGGAGCCTGAATGGGATGAATGAACCAGACCCTCCTCCTGGGAATCAACCTCCGACTGATATGGAGACTGGCTGAGGGAAGCAGGCACACAGGGTTGCTGAATCTGGGAGAGGGGGGTCCGGATCTCGTCCCGTATAAAGGTCTTAAGGTCTGCCGTCCGTATAGGGGCCTCTTCGTCAAGCGTCTGAGTAATACAGGAGCGGCATAACCGCTTGTCATTGTCATCTGACAGGGGCTGTTCACACAAGGCACAAAACTTATGTTTCCGTTTGTCAGAGCGTTCCTTAGGCTAGTAGAAGAAACCAAGAGAAAAGAGAAGGAGACAGAGAGGATTGTCAATTAGCAGAGTGGATGAACAAGCATAACTCACCCTTAATGCCTACACTGGTACTGGTTCAGGAGGTGGAGACCCAGCCTTGGGTTTGGAGCCTTTAGAGCTTTCAGCGGAGCGCTCCTTACAGGCACTGGACTTGGAAACCTGCTTGCCGCCGCTATTACTCCTGGTCACAGGCTGGCAGACCCATTCTGGGTGTCCCACTGCATCCCTGGGGGAAGACATGATGGTCACAGCCACGAGGCCCCAGACACCGCCTTTGAATTGCGCTGCTCCCCGCCAGTAGACGCGCCCTCCTCCAGACCGCCGGAAGCACTTCCGGTTCAAAGGGCGCATCCGCCGGCCGGCGCGCATGCACACCAGGAACCCCGGAAGCCAGCCGGCGGCGACGCAGAGCGGCAACTGCCCGCTCCACCCGCCCTGCGTCGTGAGACAAGCACCGGGGACGGCCCCAGGCAGCGCCCCGCACTACCCAGAGCGGCACCACCCGGACACTGGGTCGTGCAGACAGAACCAGGCGACTAGGGAGACTGCAGGACCAGGGCTCCCCTGACGCTGCCTCCAGGACCTACCACAGACCTCCACCAGCCCTCAATGGCAGCCTCAGGCCCCAGGTAAAGAACTTCATCTGTAGGTTCCTCCCAGAAGGACAGGAAAACAACTGGAGGAGGAGGCAAGGGAGACCGACCCTCTTTATCCTGTCCTGGTGGGCGGATCCCCTCTCTCGGTGAGTGCTGTCATGGCGATAGCATTTACTTAGTGTCAGCCTCCTATGGATGAGCAGCATAACACCCATGGTCCTGTGTCACCCAATGAGGCGATAGAGAAAACATGTTTAATAGAAATGATTGTGCAGATCTCACCCAATTCAGATAGAACAGATCAAAGGTCCGTGGAGTGCTCAGGACACCAACTGAGATGGCTGGACGATGAAAGCAACTAAACACGTCTGTCCTGCCCCATATGTAACTCTGGCCCTAACAGTATATAGACCCCAGAAAAATAAAAATAACCCTACCGACGCATTTCTACCTCCGTAGTGAGATTTCATCAGGGGAGTGTACTGTAAGGGGAAGGAAAAGGGGCAAAAAATGCCAAGTGGTATTAGAGTGTAATAAAAATACCAAGGTCCAATAGATCAGGAGTGACCCTGTAGTCAAAAGTCAACTGGTCTTAGATGTGGCATCACCAGCAGAGAGGTATGGGAGGAGCACATCATGCCATGCTGGGCATTTATATGCTGTTAATAGCACCCTTCTTCCCCAGCCAGACATCTGACATCACTTTCGAGGGCAGTGGTTAATACCCTGTCCTCATGTGTAATAAGCAGTATTGTGTTGGCACCTCCATAGTGAGAGACGCCGGTGACGTCACAGCCATGGGTGGGATATGGCCTTCATTCAAATCATTTGACGTAACAGTGTCTCCATGGTGTCCAAGATACCAATGACATGATCACATCTGGAAGCGGAGTTGGCCCACATTTCGATCATATGACACCGCTGTCAGTATTATACTCCATGGTAACGGAGATGTCTGTGACATCCTTGTCAGAGATGTTCTCAAGAAAGGAGACATTTTTTAAATTTTCTTATATAATGCTTCTTGTCTATCTTACCGGCCACTAAAGCAGGGAGTACAGGTCTTACAAGCTATTTGTTAGGGAGCCTCATGCTGCAGAGGAAAAGCTGGGAGAACGCATAGTTTGGACCAGCAGCCTATTATGCCGCTATCCTGAGCTGTCAATCATTCAACAGTGCTCCCATACACTGCCTCATTTTTCTCCTGCAAAATAAGTAACCAGGTAATCTGCCACGTAATCTCCCAAGTAGAGGATCTCACTGGTCTAATAACTCAAGTTTATCCCAACTCTGATAGATTCCATAACATAGAAGGAAGCTTCCTGATAA
Organism: Allobates femoralis; assembly: GCA_033576535.1. Lineage (NCBI taxonomy): Eukaryota > Metazoa > Chordata > Amphibia > Anura > Aromobatidae > Allobates > Allobates femoralis. The sequence continues at coordinate 209,281,694 of JARQOC010000004.1, forward strand.
CAGACTCCTTCCTCTCTAGAAATCACTTGGTTCCCATCTTTGGGTGCAATTTCTTTTTTTTTACTTAAATGTATGTATTTGGGCTTTAAAAAAATATAGATTTTTAATTGAGCTTCATTAAAAATGTTGCAATGTTTGCCCTCTATAACCTCTGTGTTACACAGTCTGTTCCTAGCATGAGTTAACTGAGAATCTGTCAGTCAGCTCACTGTGTCCGGTCTGGTGGGGAGTGTGTAATTGCGTTGTCTTTTCAGAGCTCTTCTCAGCTGATTTAATCCCACATCAAAGTAAAATGTGAAGGGGAACAAAGTCTGAAAAAGCAAAATGCTACAGGATTTGTCATAATACCCAACTACGAAAGTGATGTCAGCCCAAATACAAGTATTTAAAGGGGTTCTCTATTACTCAGACAAAGTCTTTACAATTGCTATATTCCCCATCACAAAAATCAGTAAACAGCATATACTCATCTGCAGGGTCATTCAGTGAGATCGGTGCCGGGTCATTATGCCACATGAGCTCTGCAGGCTTGGAAGGAAGTGACTGTGAGCCTACGCGGGCAGGGTCCTCTCTCCTCACCTACTGTATCCTCACCTATCCCTTGTAGACTGTGACGCCTCGTGGGCAGGGTCCTGTCTCCTCACCTACTGTATCCTCACCCATCCCTTGTAGACTGTGAAGCCTCGCGGGCAGGGTTCTCTCTCCTCCCCTACTGTATCCTCACCCATCCCTTGTAGATTGTGAGCCCTCTCAGGCAGGGTCCTCTCTCCTCACCTACTGTATCCTCACACATCCCTTGTACACTGTGAGTGCTTACAGGCAGGGTCCTCTCTCCTCACCTACTGTATCCTCACCCATCCCTTGTAGATTGTGAGCCCTCTCAGGCAGGGTCCTCTCTCCTCACCTACTGTATCCTCACCTATCCCTTGTAGACTGTGAGCCCTCTCAGGCAGGGTCCTCTCTCCTCACCTACTGTATCCTCACACATCCCTTGTAGACTGTGAGTGCTTACAGGCAGGGTCCTCTCTCCTCACCTACTGTATCCTCACCCATCCCTTGTAGAGAGTGAGCTCTCGCGGGCAGGGTCCTTTCTCCTCACCTACTGTATCCTCACCCATTCCTTGTAGACTGTGAGCCCTTGTCGGTAGGGTCCTCTCTCCTCTCCTACTGTATCCTCACCCATCCCTTGTAGACTGTGAGCCCTTGTCGGTAGGGTCCTCTCTCCTCCTACTGTATCCACACCCATCACTTGTAGACTATGAGCCCTCGCGGGCAGGGTCCGCTCTCCTCACCTACTGTATCCTCCTCCATTCCTTGTAGACTGTGAGCCCTTGTCGGTAGGGTCCTCTCTCCTCTCCTACTGTATCCTCACCCATCCCTTGTAGACTGTGAGCCCTTGTCGGTAGGGTCCTCTCTCCTCCTACTGTATCCACACCCATCACTTGTAGACTATGAGCCCTCGCGGGCAGGGTTCGCTCTCCTCACCTACTGTATCCTCCTCCATCCCTTGTAGCCTGAACCCTCTCAGGCAGGGTCCTCTCTCCTCTCCTACTATATCCTCACCCATCCATTGTACACTATGAGCCCTTGCAGGCAGGGTCCTCACTCCTCCTGCACCTGGCTGTGCCTTGTATTGTTCTTATCCAAGTATGCCCTTATGCCCTTTTCACATGTAAAGTGCCATGGAAAATGGCCTACAATGATATCAATAATTATGTGAGAGCTGCTGCTCGCTGAACGTTACTTAGCGTCGCTTGGCGACATTCCAGCGATCCCCACAACAATACGACCTGGTAAGGATTGCTGGAACGTTGCACGTGGTCACTGCTGAGATGTCAGTCAGATCTACTGAACGACGCAGCGATATGGCGACCTTTATAACGACCTCGGCGGTCATTGGGACCCTGATACACAGCAGCTAGTCTGATGACTCAGACCTACGTGGCCAAATTCTGAGTCGTCAACAAGGTCGTTGTTAAGACGTCAAACACACCGATCCATGCTGGCCAGCGGGAACCTGACGATCAAAAAATGGTCCAGGCCATTCCAACATGATCGGCGATCTCACCGAGCGGGGGCCTGGTTGCTACTACGTGTCAAACATAGCGAGATCCCTGTTACGTCACAAAACCTGTGACTCAGCAGCGATCTCGCTACGTGTAACGGGGGGTTTACATCTGTAGGGCAGGAGAGTGAAGGAGCCGCTGTTTGGCTGCAGAGCTCACGTAACATAACGACATCAAGAGTCCCAGGACACCTAGCACCGGCCCTGGAGGGAGGGGACAAGGATACCTTACATGGCTGAATATATCATTTGGGAAGAGGTTGTCCATTAGGGGACAATCACATTAAGTGATAATAATTACAAAATATTCCCACAGGTGGCCAACCCCTTCAATAGAACAGGACACGTCTCCATTCAGTCATATCACATATACACAGGGGATGAAGGAACAGGTAATCTACATAGATTGGAGCGGTGCCCTCAGCAACCAATCAGCTCGCTGCTTTCGATATCCAAAATTGAGTGCAGGAAGTTGATTGGTTACTATTGACAACATGTCATCTTCCCCTGTGTAGTAACAGGACCCCAGAGAGAGAAGAAGCCGCGGCGGAGACCACGGACTATCACATCCCCTGTACTAACATATGGACCGCGGACGTGTCCGGTAGTAATGATATTACCGTATGTCATTGTGGAACGGGCCGTCACAGTGGAGCCATCATATCTAATCTGGAGTGGACTAGGTCTCTATGGTAAATTACTAATACCATCCGGGCCAATCAGGACACGACTAATCCCATCCGGACCAATCAAAACACGACTAGTCCCATCATAACGTGCAGAGCAACCACGTGACCTGGCTTCGAATCCAAACTACATGTCCCGAAGTCCTTTGCGTTCAGTCCTGTCTCGATTTCGGGCGCTGTGACTACGGTACTATGGTGACTCTGTGCTGTAGAGCGCCCCCTGGTGGTTGTGACACGAATGTCAGTATGTTCGTCGTATCTTGTCTGCACTAAAGTGTAACCACGGCGCATGCGCCCTGACATAAAACACTGGGGCAGAGAGGTAGATAGGTGCACACATTCAGCGCTACATGGGAACATTGTGCGTCTTCCCTGAATGGCCTCTATATGCAGTCATTTCCCCATGTGTATCCCCTGACTTTCCCCATCATACCGTTATTCCCAGGAGTGTGGGCAGTCTACTGCTGCTTTCTCTTTAACCTCTTCATGTCTTCGCCATTTTTCCACCTCTGTTATTTTTCCCGCCTTTGTAGAAAACAATTTCATCCAACTTGGACAATGTCTTGGACTCGTCTTCTGCAGGATGATTTATAGTCTTGACTAAAACCAATCATTTAGGCCGGTTTCACACTGGTGTTTGCACACGCAGCACACTGAATGCAGCCAAACGTTTGCGCACTGCGTTACTATGTTTAACATGGGAACTAATGTGCCTGCGTTTGCGCTCAGATGCGCACATTTTGTGCACACTCTGGACGCAGCCCTGTTGCATTTTTTGTGTGGTTGCGGGCGCTTGATTTATCTGCAAAAGCCTGCAAGCGCACAAACCACAGATTGGAGTCAATGGATCCGCAGTGTCCTCCGCAAGACAGCGCAGGAGAACGCTGCGGATCACATTGAAATCTCTCCCGGTGGCCACCAGTGATCAGCAGCGGCCACTGGGAGATCAGCTAGAGCCACCACTGATCTCCTGCCGATGCCAGCGGGGAGAAATAGCTGATCTGACAGCTGTTTAAATCTCCCGCACCGACAACGAAGAGGTGAGGTCAGCGCGGGAGATTTGAAGCAGCGATCAGCTGTTTCTTAGGCTTGTTTTACACTACAATTTTTTTAAATCCGATGCTGTTCCCGCCTTGCTGTTCAAAACACTGGCGCTTTTCTACTGCATTAGGCTTCTGTATTGACTGGTATTAATCCTTTAGGTTCTTTTTTATTAGGTCTGGGTCTTACTAGGGGGGGGGGTGTATGGATAGATGGGGGGCTTCCTACTGGGGGGGCTGTGTACGCATAGATGGGGGGGCTTACTGGGGGGGCTGTGTACGCATAGATGGGGGGGCTGTGTACGGATAGATGGGGGGGCTTACTGGGGGGGCTGTGTACGGATAGATGGGGGGGCTTACTAGGGGGGGCTGTGTACGGATAGATGGGGGGACTGTGTACGGATAGATGGGGGGCTGTGTATGGATAGATGGGGGGCTTACTACTGGGGGGGCTGTGTACGCATAGATGGGGGGGCTTACTGGGGGGGGGCTGTGTACGGATAGATGGGGGGCTTACTGGGGGGGCTGTGTACGGATAGATGGGGGAGCTTACTGGGGAAGGCTGTGTACGGATAGATGAGGGGCTTACTGGGGGGGGGCTGTGTATGGATAGATGGGGAACTTACTACTGGGGGGGGCTGTGTACGCATAGATGGGGGGCTTACTGGGGGAGGCTGTGTACGGATAGATGGGGGGGGCTTACTGGGGGGGCTGTGTACGGATATATGGGGGGGCTGTGTACAGATAGATGGGGGGGCTTACTGGGGGGGCTGTGTACGCATAGATGGGGGGGCTGTGTACGGATAGATGGGGGGGCTTACTGGGGGGGGCTGTGTACGGATAGATGGGGGGGCTGTGTACGGATAGATGGGGGGGCTTACTGGGGGGCTGTGTATGGATAGATGGGGGGCTTACTACTGGGGGGGCTGTGTACGCATAGATGGGGGGGCTTACTGGGGGGGGGCTGTGTACGGATAGATGGGGGGCTTACTGGGGGGGCTGTGTACGGATAGATGGGGGAGCTTACTGGGGAAGGCTGTGTACGGATAGATGAGGGGCTTACTGGGGGGGGCTGTGTATGGATAGATGGGGAACTTACTACTGGGGGGGGCTGTGTACGCATAGATGGGGGGCTTACTGGGGGAGGCTGTGTACGGATAGATGGGGGGGGCTTACTGGGGGGCTGTGTACGGATATATGGGGGGGGCTGTGTACAGATAGATGGGGGGGCTTACTGGGGGGGCTGTGTACGCATAGAGTGGGGGGCTTACTGGGGGGGGCTGTGTACACATAGATGGGGGAGCTTACTGGGGGGGGCTGTGTACGCATAGATGGGGGGCTTACTTGCGGGGCTGTGTACGCATAGATGGGGGCTTACTGGGGGGAACTGTGTACGCATAGATGGGGGGCTTACTACTGGGGGGCTGTGTACGCATAGATGGGGGGCTTACTGGGGGGCTGTGTACGCATAGATGGGGGGCTTACTGGGGGAATTGTGTACGCATAGATGGGGGGCTTACTGGGGGGGTCTGTGTACGCATAGATGGGGGAGCTTACTCGGGGGGGTCTCTGGATAGATGGGGGGCTTACTGGGGGGGGTCTCTATGGATAGATGGGGGAGCTTACTGGGGGGTCTGTATAGATAGATGGGGGGCTTACTGGGGGGGGGCTGTGTACGGATAGATGGGGGCCTACTGGGGGGTCTTTCGGATAGATGGGGGGCTTACTGGGGGGGGCCTGTGTACGCATAGATGGGGCTTACTGGGGGGGATGTGTACGGATAGATGGGGGGGCTGTGTACGGATAGATGGGGGGCTTACTGGGGGGGGTGGCTGTGTACGGATAGATGGGGGGGCTTACTGGGGGGGGAGCTGTGCACGCATAGATGGGGGGCTTACTGGGGGGGCTGTGTACGGATAGATGGGGGAGCTTACTGGGGGGGCTGTGTACGCATAGATGGGGGAGCTTACTGGGGGGGGCTGTGTACGCATAGATGGGGCTTACTGGGGGGGGCTGTGTACGGATAGATGGGGGGGGGGGGGGCTGTGTACGGATAGATGGGTGGCTTACTGGGGGGGGCTGTGTACGGATAGATGGGGGGGCTTACTGGGGGGGCTGTGTACGGATAGATGGGGGGCTTACTGGGGGGGGCTGTGTACGGATAGATGGGGGGGGCTGTGTACGGATAGATGGGGGGCTTACTGGGGGGGGAGCTGTGCACGCATAGATGGGGGCTTACTGGGGGGGCTGTGTACGGATAGATGGGGGAGCTTACTGGGTGGGGCTGTGTACGCATAGATGGGGGAGCTTACTGGGGGGGGCTGTGTACGCATAGATGGGGGGCTTACTACTGGGGGGCCTGTGTACGCATAGATGGGGGGCTTACTGGGGGGCTGTGTACGCTTAGATGGGGGGCTTACTGGGGGGTCTGTGTGCACATAGATGGGGGGCTTACTGGGGGGGGTCTCTGGATAGATGGGGGGCTTACTGGGGGGGGTCTCTATGGATAGATGGGGGGCTTACTGGGGGGTCTGTATAGATAGATGGGAGGCTTACTGGGGGGGCTGTGTACGGATAGATGGGGGGCTTACTGGGCGCGTCTCTGGATAGATGGGGGGCTTACTGGGGGGGGTCTCTATGGATAGATGGGGGCTTACTGGGGGTCTGTATAGATAGATGGGGGGCTTACTGGGGGGGGACTGTGTACGGATAGATGGGGTGCTTACTGGGGGGCTGTACGGATAGATGGGGGCCTACTGGGGGTCTTTCGGATACATGGGGAGCTTACTGGGGGGGGCTGTGTACGGATAGATGGGGGGCTTACTGGGGGGGCTGTGTACGCATAGATGGGGGGCTTACTGGGGGGGCTGTGTACGCATAGATGGGGGGCTTACTGGGGGGGCTGTGTATGCATAGATGGGGGGCTTACTGGGGGGGTCTGTGTACGCATAGATGGGGGAGCTTACTGGGGGGGTCTCTGGATAGATGGGGGGCTTACTGGGGGGGGGCTGTGTAGGATAGATGGGGGGCTGTACAGATAGATGGGGGGCTACTGGGGGGTCTTTCGGATAGATGGGGGGCTTACTGGGGGGGGCTGTGTACGGATAGATGGGGGGCTTACTGGGGGGGGCTGTGTACGCATAGATGGGGGCTTACTTGGGGGGGCTGTGTATGCATAGATGGGGGGCTTACTGGGGGGTTCTCTATGGATAGATGGGGGGCTTGCTGGGGGGGCTGTACGGATAGATGGGGGGGCTGTTTGCAGTGATGCCAACACACGTGCTGTAGTCAGTACTTTTTGTTCACCTCTGCTTCCGTCTACAACACGGAACCATTCGGGTTCCCCATTACATTTACTACGCAACTATTCTCACGGACTCACGACATCAGCGGCCTTTGTTGACCAGCACTGAGCGCGGTTCATAAGGTCCCTAAGGGCTCAAACAGACTGGCGACTTGATTTCACGCATGAAGTCCCGCCCTGAACTTAGTACCTGAAAAGGAAGCTCGTACTTACCTGTCGGCGCCGCCCCATAACCCGGCCTGTCTCCGTGCGCTGCCTGACGGGACTCTCAGCGCAGGAACTCTTGGGAGAGGGCAGCGCACGAAGACAGGCCGGGTTATGGGGCAGGCGCCGACAGGTAAGTACAAGCTTCCTTTTCAGGTACTAAGTTCAGAGCGGGACTTCATGCGTGAAATCAAGTCGCCGGTCTGTTTGAGCCCTTAGGGAGCTTATGAACCGCGCTCAGTGCTGGTCAACAAACAAAGGCCGCTGATGTCGTGAGTCCGTGAGAATAGTTGGGTAGTAAATGTAATGGGGAACCCGAATGGTTCAGTGTTGTAGACGGAAGCAGAGGTGAACAAAAATACTGACTACAGCACGTGTGTTGGCATCACTGCAAACAGCCCCCCCATCTATCCGTACAGCCCCCCCAGCAAGCCCCCCATCTATCTATACAGACCCCCAGTAAGCTCCCCCATCTATCCATACAGACCCCCCAGTAAGCTCCCCTATCTATCCGTACAGCCCCCCATCTATCCATACAGACCCCCCAGTAAGTTCCCCATCTATCCGTACAGACCCCCCCATCTATCCATACAGATCCCAGTAAGCTCCCCCATCTATCCATAGAGACCCCTCCAGTAAGCTCCCCCATCTATGCGTACACAGACCCCCCAGTAAGCCCCCCCATCTATGCGTACACAGCCCCCCCAGTAAGCCCCCCCATCTATGCGTACACAGCCCCCCAGTAGCCCCCCATCTATCCGTACAGCCCCCCTAGTAAGCCACCCATCTATCCGTACACAGCCTCCCGTCTATCTATACAGACCCCCCAGTAAGCTCCCCATCTATCCATAGAGACCCCCCCCAGTAAGCCCCCCATCTATCCAGAGACCCCCCATCTATCCGTACACAGACCCCCCCAGTAAGACCCCCATCTATGCGTACACAGCCCCCCAGTAAGCCCCCCATCTATGCGTACACAGCCCCCCCCAGTAAGCCTCCCATCTATGCATACACAGCCCCCCAGTAAGCCTCCCCATCTATCCGTACACAGCCCCCCCCAGTAAGCCTCCCCATCTCTGCGTACACAGCCCCCCCAGTAAGCCCCCCCATCTATGCGTACACAGCCCCCCCCAGTAAGCCCCCACATCTATCCGTACATAGCCCCCCGCAGTAAGCCCCCCATCTATCCGTACACAGCCTCCCCCAGTAAGCCCCCCCATCTATGCGTACACAGCCCCCCCAGTAAGCCCCCCATCTATCCGTACACAGCCCCCCAGTAAGCCCCCCCATCTATGCGTACACAGCCCCCCCAGTAAGCCCCCCATCTATCCGTACACAGCCCCCCCAGTAAGCCCCCCATCTATCCGTACACAGCCCCCCAGTAAGCCCCCCATCTATCCATACACAACCCCCCCCAGTAAGCCCCCCCATCTATCCGTACACAGCCCCCCCAGTAAGCCCCCCCATCTATGCGTACACAGCCCCCCCCAGTAGTAAGCCCCCCCATCTATCCATACACACACACCCCCCTCCTAGTAAGACCCAGACCTAATAAAAAAGAACCTAAAGGATTAATACCAGTCAATACAGAAGCCTAATGCAGTAGAAGCGCGCCAGTGTTTTGAACAGCAAGGCGGGAAGACAGGCAAGTGGGGGGGTGGGCTTTCAGAGTGAATGAAGCTCCCGCAGGGAAGCCAGCCTCCGGCGCGAGCACTAAATTAGAGGCGCGAGCACGAGCGCGCGGCAGTCGCGCACATGCGCAGAAGGAATTAGAGTTGAGCGTGCGACTGCCGCGCGCATGCGCAGAAGAAGGATTCGACTGCAGGGATCCGCTCGTCACTCAATGTTATAAAATGTCTTTGTTTCCGAAGTGCCGGAAAGTGAATGTTAAACAGTTAGATGCTGCTCTCAATCGCTGATAACCGCATTTAAATGGATTGTATGTGATTGCGCTGCAGCTCCTTTAGTTCCCCTGAAAAAGCGATGGCAAATTATGACAGGCGGGGGTGTCCTGCTGCTGAAGGCCCCCGCTGCCATCTTGGTACTCCTGTGAAGTCTTCATAGGAGGCAGAGGAGTTCACTATACACTGCAGCAGGGGTCTCAAACTCGGCTGGGTTGGTGGGCTGCACACAGAAAAAAAATTGATATCGGGGGGCCACATTGCTTGTAGGACTAAGTGACATTTTTAGTAATAACAGAATTTTTTCCTCAATGTGGTAATGTCCAAATCCTGATCTTCTTTTAGTAATGCCTGGTCCCCTTCTTGTAGTAATGTCCTCATACTGGTCCCCATCCTATATTAATGTCCCCCACCCCGATCCCCTTCTTGTAGTAATGTTCTCTCCCTGGGCTTCATCTTGTAGTAATGTCCCCATCCTGGCTCCCTTTATATAGTAACATGTACCATCCTGGTCCTCTTTTGTAGTAATGTCCACATCCTGGCCCCATAGTCTAGTGACGTCCCCATCCTGATCCCCTTTTGTAGTAATGTCCACATCCTGGCCCCCATAGTGTAGTAATGTGCTCCATGCAGGTCCCCACATTCTCTTAAGGGGCTGTCACGCTCGTCAATATCGATTGCAACATCACTGAAAAGTCATGTGTTCAGCGATGTTGCTAGCGATATCGCAAGTGCATCATGCTGTGTGACAGCACAATGCAACTGGGATAAATCGCAGGTTGCCAGGTTTATGAACATGTTCATAAACCTGGCGATCTTGCCCTAGCGATTAGGCTGTATCACGCTGTCTGACACCTACAATAGCGATGCTGGCGGCAATACAGCCTATTCCGCACCATTGCTGCGGATCACTCGCTGGGTTGTTCCCAGCCCAGCGAGCGACAGCTGCACCCACATCGCAGCAGCGTCACCGGTAACATCTGTCTGTGTGACAGCTAGGAAGTGATGTCGGAAGCGACCGCGCCCCCGCAGCATCACTTCCGACATGCAGCCTAAGTTGCTGCGTGTGACGGCCCCTTTACACTCACATTCTCACACACTCAGTCTTACACACTCCCACATTCCCACACTCATACACACAAACACACACACATTCTCACACACATCCTCTCACATACACACACTCAATCTCACACACACACACACACCACTCTCACACACATTCTCTCACACACTCACAATCTCACACAAACACGCATACACTCTCACACAAACATATACATTCTCTCACACTTACATTCACACACGCTTACATTCTCACATACACACAAACACACTCTTAAGCGGCCGTCACACGCTACCATTTTAAGCCCGATATCGTTTAAGCGATCTCCTTTTTGATCGCTTAAGCGATATCGTTTGGGCATCGTTGCATGTAATCAAGCGATTTTACAATGTAAAATCGCTTGCTCGTGACATCGCAGATATGAGAGCAGGACCTCATATCTAGCGATGAACGATGTAGCAATCTGCTTCATCGTGGTGTATGACACCACGATGAACGATCTCCCAGCGCAGAGCCTGTGCTGGGGAGATGGTAACTATGGTACACGTCGGGTTACTAAGCGCCGCGCGGCGCCTAGTAACCCGATGTGTACCATAGTTACCAGTGATCTCGCTGGCCCACATCGCTGGTGAGTCTGTCTGTGTGACATCTCACCAGCGATGTGAGCGATATTGTAAGCGATCGCGCGTGCACGTGATCGCTTACAATATCGTTCAAGATATTGTAGCGTCTGACGGCCGCTTTACATACACACACACACACACACATACTTTCACATACAACACTCACAAACACTCTCACACTCACACACATTCTCACACACATACTCACACATTCTCTGACACAATTTTCTAACCATTAACAACTAGCGGTGCAGTGCAGGAGGGAGCCGCACTTCCCGCTGTTATATTTTCCGGCCGCGGCACTGACAAGCCTCTGACACTCAGTAACATCAATGCAATCCACCATCCAATGAGAGGCTCGCAGCTGCCGTCGGTGTGTAACAGTCACCTGCGGCCCTCTCATTGGCTGGCAGCTTTCATTGATGTTACGGAGTGGCAGAGGCTTGTCAGTGCCGCGGCCGGAAAATACTACACAGCGGGGAGCGTGGCTCCCTCCTGCACTGTACCGCCGGCATGTTTGTCCACGGCTCCGCAGGCCACACAGTGAAGCCCCAGGGGCCGCATGTGGGTCACAGGCCATGTGTTTAAGGCCCCTGCACTACAGGGTGGGCCATTTATATGGATGCACCTAAATAAAATGGGAATGGTTGGTGATATCAACCTCCTGTTTGTGGCACATTAGTATATGGGAGGGGGAAAACATTTCCAGATGGGTGGAGACCAAGGCGTCCATTTTGAAGTTGGCCATTTTGGATCCAACTTTATTTTTTTCAATGGGAAGAGGGTCATGTGACACTTGAAACTTATTGAGAATTTCATAAGAAAAACAATGGTGTGCTTGGTTTTAACATAACTTTATTCTTTCATGAGCTATTTACAAGCTTATGACCATTTATAAAATGTGTTCAAAGTGCTGCCCGTTGTGTTGGATTGTCAATGCAACCCTCTTCTCCCACTCTTGACACCCTGATAGCAACACCGGAGAAGAAATGCTAGCACAGGCTTCCAGGATCCGTTGTTTCAGATGCTGCACATCTCGTATCTTCACAGCATAGACATTTGCCTTCAGATGAGTGATGAGGCAAACTGTTAACTTCACCATTCACTAAACAAAACCAGCGCTATTGATCTGACATTAACCGACAGTGGATACATCCCTGCAAGACTGATGGAACATAAAAATTGATGGTATGGTGGGGTATTTGGGGTACAAAGATAGTGGGGTCATTCTTCATCAATGGAAACCTCAATGCCACTGGATATCTGAATCATGTAGCAATTCAGATATCCAGTCTCAAGAGTACCGTCTTTTCAATACAGTCTTCCAGGCACACGGGACCCGGTGATACCGGGCCTGTTTATCCTGTGACGTCAAGTTGATGCGCCCCCCCAGGCCGTGGGGTACTCAGAACTGGGCTAACAGTTCTGCTGGGGAGTCACGGTTGGTCATGACCCGGCTCCGTGACCCTGGTGGTGTCAGTAAAAGTTTGGGGAATTTGGGTTTAGGGTTGGTTGTCGTGACGCAATCTGTGGTACTCGGCTATTAGTAGCTGACGCTGCGGTGCGGGATCTCTGGGGACGATGGCATGGCATCTGAGGTGGTTTTGCTCCCCACTGGTGGAGCGTTTCCACAGAGCAAACTGTGTGATGTTCGGTGATGGAGGGCCGGCAGGGTTGTTTCTGACAGTAAAGGGGGAGGGGGATAGGAGACATTCTCTGCAGGTCCTCTGTGGCCTGCGCTTCTTATCAGTCTACCGCTCTGCAGGCTGGAAATGAACAGTCTTACACATAGCTCTGAGTTCTTTACTCGGTTTACTTAGCTTTTACTTTAGTGGCACACAGGGTAGTGTCCTTGCACAATCTCATTCCAGATAGTCCTCAACAACCAGGATAGCTCATCCAAGAAACCCCCTTTATGTTCCTTCCTTCACGGGTTGCTTACTCTCTCAACGCTGCCTGTCCGCCTCTCTCCTGCTCGCGCATCCGCACACAGTGCTCCAATTCAGCAGCCACGGGTCTTCTCGGGCGACCGGCCAAGTCCCCCTGACCCTAGTACGGCTACTTTCTCGGAGAATATGTCGGAAGTTGGCACCAGCTCCTCTAGATCTCGTGGCCTCCGATTCCGTGGTTGGAGCGTAGAGTCTCCTTGCCACCGTCAGGGCCGGTCCCCTGGTTCACATCCTGCCCTTCCAGTTCACTTCAGATTCAGGTGCATGGGTGGATCGCTCACTGCCTGTGCCCCATGGGCTCTCTCTGACTCACTGCAGTTGGCTGATCCGGGACCCAGGACGAGCTCCTCTTCGCTCAAGTCCTCCGGATCCTCCTCCTTCCACTGCTTCCTCTCGACTGACCTAAACTAACTCTCCACCCTCCACCTTTCTTCCCTCCATCCCACTGACTAACTGGGCCCTCCATTTATTGGGTCCGCCTGCCATCCCTGGAACCAGGAGTGTTGGGTGCTTTTGTGGGTGACTTACCATCCCATTTACTTAGAACAGGAATGCCACACCCATGGGATGGGTGCAGTACCCCTCTGTAGCGACCAGACCACAGAGGCGCCACAATCTTAAATATGAGTCCCTGCTATGTACTGTGTATTGGATGTGTCTGACCATACAGGGACATGGTCTGTTCATACATCTCATGTGCTGAGATCATTTTATATGTGTCTCTGCTATGTACTGTGTAATGGATGGTCTGACTGTATAGGGACATGATCTGATCATACCACATCTCCTGCGCTGAGTTAATCTTATATATGTGTCCCCGCTATGTACTGTGTAATGGATGTCAACACAAGTTCCATGTGATCATACAATGTAATTTTGGGCCCAGAGATAAATTAACCCTCAAAATCCGGCCCTATAGGCATAACTCCATGTCCTTGAGGGTCCTTGCTGGGGGGCTGCTCCCCTGTCTAGCACGGCAGCAAGTTACACTGCTAGGTATGCCATAATAAGGTCCACATTGTGCTCTCCTTCTCTCTTTTATGAGCAATAAGGCTTTTATGATCATTCTATCTGCACATTATGTAATGTAATGGCTGTATGTGTGAACGTGTGCAATTAATGGGAATATGTGTCATACCTGGATTTGATTTCTGTTAATTATGCTGCGCTGTTATTATACCACCTTGTAAGGGGGGTTTTCCCCTCTTCAGCGCAGCAGCAGGTATACGGCTAGGTATGTCATAATATAGACAACACTATGCTTCCTCTCTCTATTATGGGCAATAATGTTTTCATGATCATTGTCTCCACACATGATGTAATTTAATGCCTGTATTTGGGAAGATGTGCAACTAATGGGATTATGTGCAATATCTGGAGTCGATTTCTGTTATTTATGCTGTGCTGCCATTGTACCACCTTGTCCATTCAGCTACTTTGCACCTGTTTTTAATAGGTTGCACTGTTAAAATAAAATTGTTCACCGTTTGTATGCAAAAAAACCAACTATTTATTTATGTGTAATGGATGTGGCTGATCCGTAAAGGGACATGGTCTGATCATACCACATCTCCTGTGCTGAGATAATCTTATATATGTGTCCCTGCTATGTACTGTGTAATGACTATGGTCAGAAAACCGCACCTAAACAATCCCTATCCTCACGGTGCGTTTTTGATGCATTTTTTGTTTGGATTTGAAAGTGCTTTGTGACTATTTCAATAAATATTGGATACTTTTTTTTTTACAAAGTGAAATTCTGCTCCCCCTTCCACTCTAATACTACCTGCAAGGCCGCCATCAGGGGGTGACTGCCTTGCCTGGAGTCAGGGACCCCGAACCCAGGGGGGCCCGACCGTGACTCCAAGGCGCGTAGCCCCATGTCTTGCAGGGCCCCCCCCCCTTCTGTCACAGCCACCGGGCCCTAGAGTTGCAGGTAGAAGCTGCGGCAGCTAGCGGTAGGCACCACCATGTTCTTTGTGGCCGGCGCCCGCTAACTGTACAACCAGTCAGTAGAGGTTGAGACTTCTACACAATGGCCGCGGATCTCCATTTGGCCGCGGCCATTTTGTTGAAGTCTCAACTTCTACCGACCGTAGAGTTAGTGAATGCAGCCTGCCACAAAGAACATGGCTGCGCCCACCGCTAGCTGCGCTTGCCGCAGGCCCGCAGCTACTCTCCTGCAGGCAGCTCCCTTCTGTCCTGGAGGGCCACCCCTGCTCCGCATCCATAGCTCCTCCAATGGTAAGGTATGGGGGTTCCGGGGGAGGGATGGGGCAATATATACAGAATAGGGGGGCATATATAGGGAGGCAGGCTGTCGGGATGTAGGGAGGCTGCGGGGCCATATATAGGGAGGGAGGCTGTCGGGATATGGGGAGGCTGCCAGGCGGGATATAGGGAGGCAGTCAGGACGGAAGAAGGCTGGAGGGATGCAGTCAGGATGGAGGGAGGCTGTCGTTATGGAGGATAAGGAAGATGGAGGGAGGCTCTCAGGATGGAATAGGCTATTGGGATAGAGGGAGGCTGTCAGGATGGAGGGCTGTTGTTGGGATGGAGGGACGTTGTTGGATGGAGGAAGGATGGAGGGAGGCCGTCGGGATGGAGAAGGAGGCTCGTCGGGATGGAGGAGGAGGCCGTCGGGATGGAGGAGGAGGCCGTCGGGATGGAGGAGGAGCCGTTCGGGATGGAGGAAGGAGGGCCGTCGGGATGGAGGAAGGAGGCCGTCGGGATGGAGGAAGGAGGCCATCAGGATGGAGGAAGGATGGAGGGAGGCTGTCAGGATGGAGGAAGGCTGTCGGGATGATGGGAGGGAGGCTGTGGGATGGAGGAGGATGAAGTGAGGCTGTTAGGGATGGAGGAAGGATGGAAGGAGGCTGTCAGGATGGAGGAAGGATGGAAGGAGGCTGTCAGGATGGAGGAAGGCTGTCGGAATGTTGTCTATATGGCTCACAGCGATCTCTATTGCGTACGGCCAGCAGTAGTCTCTATTGTGTATTCTCTATTGTGTATGGCCAGCAGACGTTTCTATTGTGTATTCTCTATTGTATGTATAGCAGCAGTCTCCATTGTGTATACGGTCCACAGCCATCTCTATTGTGTATACAGGTAGCAGCTGTCTATTCTGTATTCTCTATTGAATATACAGCTATTGTGTTTAGCGTTATAGAAAAGAAGTTGCAACACAGGATCAGCGGTGTTTATTCGCTCTTCGTGGGGTGGCGCTTCAACAGGCATATAGTCAACAGGCATATGGTGGACTATATGCCTGTTGAAGCGCCACTTACAGTGTGAAACGGCCATCGCCTTTGATAACTTACCCGTCCTCCCACCCGCACCATGTAAGACCACACGAAGAGTGAATAAACATTCCTGATCCTACGATGTTGCAACTTCATTTCTATAACGCTAATGGCCACTTTACACGCAGCTACATTTCTAGCTTATCCACAGGTAACTTACTGGCTGCAGTGAAATCATGGAGACATTATTCCATTTGTACACAGCAACAAGATAGAACCAGGTCTCCATGATTTCATTGCAGCCAGTAAGTTACCTGTGGATAAGCTAGAAATGTAGCCGCGTGTAAAGTGGCCATAACTGCTAACTGAAGTGTGCACCGGGTTGTTTGAGCGCTCAGCAGGCTGAATGCCGGAGCGCTGGTAATCAGGAAGGGGGCACCCTGAAGCGATCTGCAAGCTGCAGCTCTCCAGAAACACTGTGGACAGATTGGTGCTGGCAGCAAGAATCGTCAGAACCGTGACTGATACAGCTATTGTATATTCAGCCCACAGCAGTCTCAAGTGTGTGTGTCTGTGTGTGTAAAATATGTAATAGAGAGAGTGTAAAGAAAAAAAAATAAAAAAAAAAAAAAAAAAAAAAGGAAAAACAGCACAAAAATTGCCCAATGTCAAAGTCAACTTTTTTTCTATTTTTTTTGTGCTGTTTTTCTTTTTTTTTTTTTTAAATCTATTGTAAGGAACCATCTGGATTGCTGGTTGGGAAAGCTTTGCACATAAATTGAGGAAATTTTTGCTGCTGTTCCAATTTTTCACTATATATGCAATGTATGTTTGGGTGGAGGCGGAGCCTGGGTGGAGGCTGGGCGGAGTCTCAGGGGGTGGAGGCTGGGCGGAGTCTCAAGGGGGCCAGAAAATTTTGGCAGTCAGGAGCCCCGAAATTCCTAGTGGCAGCCCTGAGCTGGGATAACCACTGACAAGAGGGAAAGGTGGAGTGGGGGATGGGCTGGAGACCTTTGTAAACATTTGGACAGCCCCACCCCTGGAACCAGCATCACTGTGTTTCAGGGAGGGGATGAGGAAGTGCCTGGCGCCTGTCTGACGGCCATGTGAGGATCCCAGGCTACAGTGGGGCACTCACACGGTACGTCATCAAAAAGGAAATACAAAAAAAAAATAAAATAATAATAATACAATAAATAGCTGTTAGACAGTACAGAGAGGAAAAGATAGAGAATTAATAAAGGAAGAATATTAGAAAACAGCTTAGATTATAGGGATATGTGGCATCCCACTCCACAGTTCGGTTGCCACAGGAACACCTGGAGAAGAGAAGGATTTCCACATCAGGTAAGCCCAGGCACAACACCAGGAGCTCTACTTGCCGACTTCAGGCAAGGTCCCCTATAAATTCAGGCCCGGGGACGGAATTAGGTAGTTCAGTACAAAGCAGTACTGAGGAAGACACCTGGTGAATGGAGCCACGCTAGGCCTGTGCCAGAGGAGAAGCATAGCCAGTGTGAGGGACCCAAAAGTGAGGGTCGGAAGCGAGGCGGGTTAGCCAGGGGGAGCGGAGCCGTGCCGATTCACCCCAGAAGAGCTACGTCAACAGCCCGGACACCGGAGTTCGAGACTGCACGGGTCCAGTCAGTCCAGCAGTAAAGACCGGAGGCCAGGGAGACTTCAAGTCTCCTGGCGCAGCACTTGAGGCACAGCACCCAGCAGAGACGGGGATTGCAGCGGATATAGTGGTGCCCGCAGCAGGGCCCTCACTGCCTGCCATACAAGTAAGGACACAGGAGAGGGTCAGGGCCTAGCTTCAGACAGCCCAGGACTAAAGCACACACACAGCGTAACAGGTTGGCCTCATAACTTATCGGATGTGGAGATCCCGAACTGCTCCCAGACCACCAGGACTTCACCTTGCTCATATCGCCAGTCACCAGGGCATGTTGTTTTGCAGCCTCGAGGATCCACCCTCTCTGTCTGTGCTGCTGTGATGTGGAGCTGAAGGCAGGACTAATGATTTGCATTCTGTGAGTGACAGAGTGGGGGGAGGGCGATGCCTGCACAAGGAAAGCAAACAGACAGAGAGAGGGTGGATCCACAAAGCTGCAAAACAGCCCGACTTGGTGACTAAAGAATATGGCCCCTGCTAATTATAATCACTAATGAGTAAGTATTAAAACGTTTTTATGCACTTTCACAGGATGCTTTTAGGAGACAAAAGGAGTGTGAGATTAGTGATGGGATGCTGCAGGGACATGTTTTGCTAGTTTAGGAGGTGTTCTGGAGGTGACAGGATCCCTTTAAAGGTTACAGGGGGGCTAGAAACATGGGAGACCCCTCCCCTGAATGCAGCAGACATGCTGCATTCAGTTTGCCAAGCACCACAGGAGGGGTGGGGGGTGACAGGTCCTCTTTAAATTTAGAAATCTTGTCTTTATACAATCTAATAATTTCAGACATTGTAGAGATTTACATACCCCCCCCAATGTCTACGCCCCTAAGATCATGAACCACATTCACTTACACACAAGAGATTAGTTTGAACGCTTTCTTTATTTTCTTATAGAATTACGTACTTTGTTCGGCACAACTCTTCTCACCAAACATCAATAATTTAAGAGAAACTACACATAAAATGACAAAATATCAGAGTATCATCAGATCTGGACAGTACAGATCAAGGATCCCTTGAACGGAAATATACATGGCGCTTTTATGACCCGTGTTCAAGGGAATGAGGAGCGCTTATTCTGTGTCACATGTACATTACCTGTATATAGATAATAGGGCAGAGATGAAAACAGTGTTCAGCAAATGCGGCAACTCAAGACCACTCTCAGGTCTTACAAGAAAGGGGTTCTGTTGTAATAGAAAACAGGCGAGAATGAAACACTTATACACCCAGTCTCGATTCTGCCTCTGTGCATAGTAAGTCAGGCTTATGACAACTTGTGTCACATTCTCTTACACCTTTTAGATTCTGCTCTTGGTTTTTGCTCAGAATTGGAATTAGGTGTATACAACAGTATCATCCCACCCAACGTCTCCTGTATGCAATGTTAAAAATGGGAATATTAACTATGAGATTTGCAATAAATGCCGCTGCAGATCTTATTGCTGATTTGCTGCACATTTCTGCCTTGGCAGTGCAGCCACATGCCAGTATAGGTTTAAGGGCTGCAGGTTATGTAAAATCTCACCTATAACATTGGTGCTGAAATCTGCTGCGAATATGCCGTGTGAACAAATCTTTAGAACAAGTTATCGCAGCCATTATAGAAGCTTTGATTAGTAAGGAGTCGCTTTAATGGCTATCACTATTGAATCCTGGCATTGAATAAGAAAGCGGCAGCATCACCGACACCGGCTGTCAGTCTTAACAGAAAGTGCTCAGTCGTGTAAAGTGTTCATCTTGTATATAACACATACCTACATATCATTACAGTCGTATTGAAAGTACATCATTGGAGTGGTTGTCATTTTATATTTGAGAGAAAAAATAAAAAGTTACACTAAAGTTAAGTGGCCCATCAGATGCAATGATATAGGTAACAGACAAAAGTCCAATAGATCTATACAAGCAGAGCAGGTTTAGCAAATTGTGTGGACATCTTGATGAAGCAGAATTAGACAAAAAGAAATGAAACAGCTCAACAAATTAAGACTTTTTTTTTGTTCATCCTGGTTCTCAAAAACAGGTTTAAAGTGTAAACAAGCTTGGCAGATATCGTCAAGTCATATTATGGGGAGGTCAATCATTTCACATTGAGGACTTTGTCATTGTTCCAGTTCCAGAATTCTGCCCTTCTCTGACACAGTTACTTAGTAAATGGCCAGCAAACAACTGTCACTGGATTCAAGTTACCCAAATCTTTAGGCAGCAGGAATCAGATCTTGGATGCACGACTATCGCCAGATAGGTCTGTCGTTCTCTTAAACCTTCCAGAAAAAAAAAAAAAGTGTTTGAATAGCCAGCTGTTGACTATATGGACAGACATGACTAGTCCAGCTTCTCCCCTCCCCATTTGAGACACGGTCCATAGCTATGTAAATACATAGACGAGACCCAAACAGTGGGAGAAGTTGGACTAGTCATGTCTGTCCATTTGGTCCTGCCCTGACAGCTCTTCTATGGTTTCCAGTGAAATGCAGGAGAGTTTCATAGTAGCATACCTCCTGGGATCGCACAGCCAGGCTCGGATTCATGCCTGTAGTTAGGGCAGCATAAATCTAATGACAGATTCCTTTAAGGGTATTTCAATACACGCCATGGGTAAAAACACTCTTTACTTAACTGGTCCCACAATTATTATGCAAATGTCTCAATCACTAATGTGTGACATTTCCTGGAGAGACAATTCATTTCTCATAGGGTAAAATGAGAATGTAAACACAAAGTAAGAGATGACAGGGTGGAATGCAGCCAGCCCTGATAGAACATGGCTCACAGTCCCCTAAGGAGGAATGCTCACCATTCCTTTTCACAATCATACTTTGGAGCACTTTCATTTAAAACTCTGTATTTTGCCATTTCTGTTATTCCACTAGAGAATTTATGAATAAAGTAAGTGGGAGTTCCCATGCTCCTTCTCGGAGGGGTGTATTACTACAATATATA
>JARQOC010000004.1:209302497-209316741 GCA_033576535.1 Allobates femoralis
TTCCTCCTCCATCTGTACATATTAATCCAGTTTCTGCCATTGTGTAAGAAGAGCACAACATACAGTAATAATGCTCCTGTCTGTGCTTTTATGTAGACTGTAACCCAGTATACTACAGGAGTTTACTCTACCATGGTGCATTAGTATTACTGACCTATTCTGGAAATGTATAGCGCTGGATTTCCCATAAAAACACAATTACAGTTATTACACAGCACTATTCAATAATCAACAAGACACCAAAACGCTCCTGCACAAGATAGGACAGGGTTTGGCGGACGACCAATGCAATATTATCAGCAGACAAGTTTATAGAATTCCATATGCTTTATGTAAGAGTATATGAGGTATGGAAAACCAAAACTTAAACATGGCAGCCGATAGGGAACGCTACTGCAGTCCCACATTTAGAATGTGTGCAAAGTACTAACGATATGCAGCAACAGGAGCAGGCTGCAGTCACCAACATCCATGACCTCGTTCCTGGCCGGGATACACACTGCTTGATGCTACATACTGATGTCATTATTGTTATTGGCTTCCTGTTATTCTCGTATATACACAGGTTCACAACTTATTATACATATGCCTTTTGTTTTCTTTTTTTATGGGATCCAATTTATAGCTCCAAACATACTACTGTTGGGCTAAGTATATGGAACTCTCTTAAAGAAAATGCCCCTGTTTACCAGGGGATGGTTTCCCTCTGGGACACAACATACACACCACAATCAATTATGCACCATATCAAAGGGAAGTAGGTAAAATGAGATACAACTGATCTACTAGAGGACAACAGGAATGAGAGGTCCTTGTGACCCTAAGGAATGTATTCTTGCAGTCCTGAGAAAGCCCTCACATTTGATTTGAATAACCATAATTTGGTGTGGCAGAGTATTGAGGTTCATGTTGTGTCATGGCACCCTGTGCTGCCCCGAAGGCTGCATCTTGAGCAGCTTGCTGGACATGAGGATTCTTCCAAGCACCGGTGGTCCACTCCTCTTGAGCCTTACTGAGGCTGCCCCCAGCACCACGGTAAAACTTGTGTACCTATGGGGAGGAAAAAAAAAAAAAAAAAGGGAAAACCATTAAAATTTAGAACATTTTTCACCTGTTATTTTATTCATTGGATAAAATAATAAATAACCCCCCCCAGGAAGAAACCAATCCAGTGTCACCTCACAAGTCATTAGCATGGGATATGAGCGAAACAACAAACATCAATCTCTAGACAGCTCTTTTAAAGTTATAGCTACAGTGGGGAAAAAAGTATTTACTCAGTCACCAATTGTGCAAGTTCTCCCACTTAAAAAGATGAGAGACCTGTAATTGCCATCATAGGCGGCCGTCACACGGAACGATTTCTTGCCCGATATCGTTTAAGCGATCTCCTTTTTGATCGCTTAAGCGATATCGGGCAAGAAATCGTTGCATGTAATCAAGCGATTTACGATGTTAAATCGCTTGATCGTGACATCGCTGATCTGAGCTCCGGTTCTCAGATCTAGCGATGAGCGATTTGACGATCTGTCTCATCGTGGTGTATAACACCCACGATGAGCGATTTCCCAGCGCAGAGTCTATGCTGGGAGATGGTAACTATGGTACACGTCGGGTAACTAAGCGACGCGCGGCGCCTAGTTACCCGATGTGTACCATAGTTACCAGCGAGATCGCGGCTCCACATCGCTGGTGAGTCTGTCTGTGTGACATCTCACCAGCGATGTGAGCGATATTGTAAGCGATTGCGCGTGCACGTGATCGCTTACAATATCGCTATAGATATCTCAGCGTGTGACGGCCGCCATAGGTAGACCTCAACTTTGAGAGACAAAACAAGAGAAAACAAATCCTGAAAATCACATAGTCTGATTTGGAAAGTTTTTTTTTCAGCTTTTCGTGGAAATAAGTATTTGGTCACCTACAATTAAGCAAGATTTCTGGCTCTCACAGAATTGTACCTTCTTCTTTAAGAGGCTCCTTTGTCCTCCACTCATTACCTGTACTACTGGCACCTGTTTGAACCTGTTTTTAGTATAAAAGACACCTGACTGCAACCTCAAGTAGTCACACTCCAAACTCCACTATGGTGAAGACCAAAGAGCTGTCGAAGGACACCAGAAACAAAATTATAACCCTGCACCAGTCTGGGAAGACTGAACCTGCAATAGGAAAGCAGCTTGGTGTGAAGAAATCAACTGTGGGAGCAATAATAAGAAAACGGAACATATACAAGACCACTGATAATCTCCCCCGATCTGGGGCTCCATGCAAGATCTCCCACGGTGGGGGCAATATCACCTCAAGAACAATGAGCAAAAATCCCAGAACCACACAAGGGGAACATAGTGAATGACCTGCAGAGAGCTGGTACCAACAGTTACACAGGCTACCCATCAGTAACACACTATGCCGCCAGGGACTCAGAAGCTGCAGTGCCAGACGTGTCCCCCTGCTTAAGCCATTACATGTGCGGGCCCGACTGAAGTTTGCACGAGAGCATTTGGATGATCCAGAAGAATATTGGGAGAATGTCATATGGTCAGGTGAAACCAAAGTAGAACTGTCTGGTAGAAACACAACTCGTTGTGTCAGGAGGAGAAAGAATGCAAAGTTGCATCCAAAGAACACCATCCTACTGTGAAACATGGAGGGGGCAACATCATGCTTTGGGCTCTTTCTGTGCCCAGGGATCAGGACGACTGATCCATGCACATGAAAGAATGAATGGGGCCATGCATCGTGAGATTTTAGTGCAGACCTCCTTCCATCAACAAGGGCATTGAAGATGAAACATGGCTGGGTCTTTCAGCATAACAATGATCCCAAGCACACCACCAGGGCAATGAAGGAGAGGCTTCGTAAGAAGCATATCAAGGTCCTGGAGTGGTCTAGCCATTCTCCGGATCTCAATCCTAAAGAAAATCTTTGGAGGGAGTTAACATCACTGCTCTAGAGAAGATCTGCAAGGAGAAATGTACCAACATACCAGCAACAGTGTGTGCCACCCTTGTAAACCTTACAGAAAACATATGATCTCTGTCACTGCCAACAAAGGATGTATAACAAAGTATTGAGATGAACTTTTGTTATTGACCAAATACTCCTTTTTCACCAAACATTAAAAAAAAATTCTTTCCAAATCAGACAATGTGATTTTCTGGATTTGTTTTCTCCTTTTGTCTCTCATAGCTGAGGTCTGCCTATGAGGTCAATTACAGGCCTCTCATCTTTTTAAGTGGGAGAACTTATATATGGTATTTAGTCACCAATTATACAATAGAGTATAAGCCGACCCGAGTATAAACCGAGGCCCCCAATTTTACCCTCACAAACTGGGGAAACTTATTGACTCGAGTATAAGCCTAGGGTGGGAAATGCAGCAGACCCATATCCTGGTATATAGTCCCCCATCCCTGGTATACACCATGTTCCAAATTATTATGCAAATGTCAGTGTAATAAAAGTCATCACCCCCTATGGGCGTGATCTTGAAATTAAATTTTGCGCCCCCAGCCTCGCTCCCTCCGCTCTGCTATGCAGCCTTCCTGTGGTAATGACGCTGAACGCATCATTTACGGAACCGCGGGCCCCATAGAAACCCGATATTTACCTTAGCAGCACATAGCGCTGCTAAGCGGAGCTCCACAGAACCCCTTGGAGGTTGAACCCTTATTGGCTACAATTGATAGATAAGGAGGAGCGATTTGGAGCCGAACTGAACGAGTTTTTGCAGTTTAATGGTGGCTCTGCCCCCGCGGGAGTGGTGTGGGATACTCTTAAGGCTTATCTGAGGGGTATGTGCACAAGGGAAATAGCCAAGGTTATGACGTCATCTAAGGCTGGTGAACTCGTGGTCCTTCGTGAGCTTGAAGCGGCTGAAACTGCTTTGTCGATCCAATCTACCCCTGATACTAGGTCGAGGCTGAAACGGGCTCAGGAACAGGCCACCGAGTACACTATGCGTAAAGCAGATCAGAAACGTATGTTTCAGTCTACGCAATGCTTCGAGAACGCTGAGAGTTGGTCACTTGCTATCCGTGATCACTTCTGCACAACGTGACTCATCTTTTATCCCCCATTTGCGTAATCCAGACGGTGTTATGTCGTGTAGTGCACCTGATGTTGTCTCTACCCTTAAACGGTTCTATCAGGAACTTTACTCCTCCCGTTATTCTGCGGGATCTGCTGAGCTAGAGGCATTCTTGACTGGGGTGGAGTTGCCGTCGCTGCCGCGAGACTTAATGAACCGTCTAGAAGAGCCTATTACTCTTGATGAGCTGGAAGGGGCGCTGGGAACTATGTCTAATGGGAAGGCACCTGGTGCTGATGGTCTTCCTGTGGAAATTTTCAAAAAATATAAGGAGGTGTTACTTCCAGTCCTTTTGGACACCTATCGGGAGAGCCTGATGGCTGGCTCCCTTCCACCTTCCATGCGGGAGGCCATCATCACAGTCATTCTGAAAAAAGATAAGGACCCGACGCTCCCAGATTCCTACAGACCCATCTCTTTGTTGCCGGTAGATACAAAACTTCTTGCCAAAGTCTTGGCTATTAGATTGGCAACCGTTATTGAACACTTAATTCACCCCGATCAGACGGGTTTTATGCCAAACAAATCTACTTCTATTAATATACGGCGGTTATTTTTAAATATGCAGGTGAGTGCGGAGAATGTGGGGCGGAGGGTAGTCCTGTCTCTGGACGCCGCTAAAGCTTTTGATAGCGTTGAATGGCCCTACCTGTGGTTAATACTTGAGCGCATGGGATTTGGCCCTGGCTTCATTGCCTGGATCCGACTCCTTTATACTTCACCGTGTGCTATGGTGCGGGCTAACGGACGGATCTCCGGGCGCTTCACTCTTGGTCGTGGCACAAGGCAGGGCTGCCCTCTGTCGCCACTGCTATTTGCACTGGCGATAGAACCACTGGCAGCCAGGATACGTTGTGACCCTGAAATTGTGGGATTTAAATATGGGACTCATATGGAGAAGCTAGCATTATATGCCGATGACCTGCTTCTGTTCCTGGCCAACCCTGATGAATCCTTATCTAGAACCATGTCATTACTGGCTGATTTTGGCCGCCTGTCGGGATTGGTCATTAACTGGGACAAGTCATCCTTGCTGCCTTTAGATTCTGAAGTAGCCGTAGCTACTGCAATGCCGGTTGTATCGGTATTTAAATATCTGGGAATTGTTGTTTCGACCAAACTGGGAGACTTTGAACGTCTTAACCTGGCGCCCTTGTTGCTCAAACTCAAACAGAAGACCCGTGCATGGGCTAAACTGCGCCTCTCGGTGGTGGGCAGAGTTAATCTATTGAAGATGGTTATTATGCCCCAGCTATTGTATATCCTGCATAACGCTCCGGTCTGGCTCCCCCAAAACAGATTTTATAGAATAAATGCTATCTTTCGAGACTTTATTTGGCAGGGTGGTCAGGCACGTATTAAACTAGAACATCTCCAAAAGCCTAAGGACGAAGGTGGATTGGCACTGCCGAATCCCTGGATTTATTATCTGGCATCCCAGTGCCAGCACATGGCGCGGGGCGCTGAAATGAGCCCGGTTGACTCAGTGGGTAGGATTGTTGAGTTCCTGGTGGGGCGAGGATCACTGCTCTCACATCTGGAGGCTGATAGACTGCGGGCCGTTGGGGTGAGGAGCCCGACACTACTTCTTATGGTAAAGGTTTGGGAGAAGGTGAAGAGCATTAGAGGGGTCACAGCATACACACGATATACCCCCATATGGGATAACCATAGGCTCCCGGAGCTGCAGTCACTCAAAGGCTTTGCACAGTGGAGAAGGATTGGCATCTGGTGGATGGCACAGCTGTTGAGAGCTGGAGTGCTGAAAACCTTTGAGGAACTGCGGGCGGAATTCGCACTACAACACTCGATGTTTTTTCAGTACCTACAGCTACGACATGCTTTTAATGCCCAACAGCGTATGTCCTGTATTGTGATACAACAGGACATGGTGGTTAATATTCTTGGCTCTTTGTCGACCTGTAAAGGACTGATTTCCTTTATCTATGAATGCCTTCTCACTGTGATATTGTCCAAACACCCAATGGTCTCTAGGAGTAAGTGGGAGTCGCAGTTGGGGATTATTACGGATGATCAGTGGGATTCGATTTTGCAGAATGTTCCCAATTTATCCCTCAGTGAACCTGCGCGTCTCTCGCAGCTTTACGTTATTTATAGGGTCTACCGGACCCCTAAGTGGCTCTTTGATAGAGGGTTGCGGCCAGATTCCACTTGCCCCAAGTGCCAGATGGACGACGCTGATATTCTCCATATGCTATGGACATGCCCAATTATACGCATATTCTGGAACAAAGTGTTTACTATCATTCACTCAGCTATGGGACAGAGTGTTCCATCAGACCCACTCATCTGTGTACTGGGGTGTACTGAACCACTATATGGTGATGACCTCTCTTTACTAGCAATTACCAGAATGCTCTTTATTGCTCGTAAGCTGATCGCTCTGTATTGGATATCTGATCGATCCCCTTCCCGCAGGGAGTATATAAACAGGATTAATCTCAATGTTCGCAGGGAGAAAGCCATTTACTCCAAGCGAGGGAAGGAGAGGGTTTTCTCTAATATTTGGAGTGGCTGGCTGGATTCCCCAGGACTGGCCTCTCCTGATTTGTAGTGATTTACTCAAAAGGTGACTCGTGCTTGATTCTTGCATGTTACTTTTCATGGTTTCGTATTTTCCGATGTCTGGCTGCCGGAGGGAGAATGGGATCGCCTTGGGAGGGGGTGGGAAGGGGAGGGGGTGGGAAGGGGAGGGGGTATGTTCTTTTCTTTTTTCCTTTACTAGCTCTGTTTTTGATGCTTTATTTCAACTGTAGTAGTTTTTCTTTTTCCTTTTTTCTTTTGGATGTCAAGGGTTATGTTTTACTTTATTGGCATTGTCATGCTATTTGTAATGTTCGTTTATGTGGATAAAACAATAAATATTACCTGGTTAAAAAAAAAAAAAAAAATAACGGATTGCTATGGGGCCCGCGGTACCGGAAATGACGTGTTTAGGGTCATTACCACAGGAAGGCTGCATAGCAGAGCGGAGGGAGCGAAATTTAATTTCAAGATCACGCCCAGAGGGGATATAGGATGCTGGAGGCTGCAAACCAACACACCCAGGGGGACTATTGCATATAGCCCCCGCTTCATTATCATCCTAATTAGCAAGTAGAAAAAGTTTTTTTAGCAGATTGAAAGCAAATATTTAGCATAGAGAGGGATAGTTATACTGGTAATAGGAAGGTGCAGGGACATGTATTGATAGGTTAGGTGGCTTTTGGTTCCCTTTAAGTTTTTTTGCAATATCTAATGGTGGGTTTACACACACCAATTTATCTATTCAATCTCTGAACCAATCTCTGGTTGCAGTGAAATCATGGATACATTGCTCCATGTTGTACACAGCCACAACATGGAGCAATGTATCCATGATTTCACTGCAACCAGAGATTGGTTCAGAGATTGAACAGATAAATTGGTGTGTGTAAACCCACCATAAGGTTTTCATCCCTTGTCCAAGGCATTGCACTATTTGTTGCTTTTCGGCAGCAGAGAGATCCTTTTTCTTTCCCATGTTACTTGAAAACTGTGGCCTGCTTAATATTGTGGAACACCCAGTTTTCCTTTTATTGGGCTCATCTGCCAAACTAATTATCACAGGTATCTGAGATTGATTTCAATGATCCAAAGAACCCTGAGACACAATACCATCAATGGGTTTCATTGAAAAAAAAAAAAAAAAAAAATCCTGTAACACGTAAAACCAATGTGCATAATAATTTGGAACATGGTGTATAGCCCTTTATCACAGGTATACAGCCCCTCCCCCCTCCCACCCCATCACTGGTATATACCCCCCCCCCCCCTTCCCCATCACTGGTATATAGCCTCCATGCGGGCACTTACAATAACATAATAAACCATTGATCATTCTCACCCTCCGACGATTCTCTTCAGGCACTGGTGCATCCTCCCTCCACTCTTCCTGCTTCTAATTATGTGACCGGCGCAGCAGCAATGACGTCACGGCGGCGCCGGTCATATGATTAGATTTGCCAGTAACAAGATGGAAGAGCAGAGGGAGGACGTGACGATGCCTGAAGAGAATCGTCGGAGGGCGTGAATGATCAATGGTTTATTATTTTATTGTGAGTGCCAGCATGGGGGCATATACTGTGATGATTGGGGGCGAGTATAAATAGTATAATGTAATATGCGCTGCTCTCCCCACTGGTGATGGACAAGGGGATACAGTGCATATTGCATTAGACTAATGAGCGGGGCCACGTGACCTCCGGCTCACTCTGCAGCATCACCCCCGCCACCTCCAACAAATAGCACTGACTCGAGTATAAGCCTAGGGGAACACTTTTCAGCACAAAAAGGGTGCTAAAAAACTCGGCTTATACTCGAGTATATACAGTACTTTTTCCCCACTATACATGTGAGGAGAGTGTATGTGTGAGATGTCTTGTATAGGGTCTTGCAGACAATACAAATGTTTGTTTATTCAAATGGAAAGGGGGAAGGGAAAGGCCACTCCACCGCCCATTAACCTCCTGGATTCCTGCACCTGGTGTGGCAGCTTTTGCAACTGCCCAGGAAACAATGTGAAGTAGAAAACACCGGTGTTTTCTACTTCACAAATGTTTGTTGCCGAGAAAAATGGTAGGAGCCAAGAGCTTTCAGCCCTGCAGTTAATGTGGCCAAGTTTCTACAAGTGCTCTCTATTGGACGTCCATTTATAACAGGCATTCAATGCTATAAACAGGAAGGTATGGTCTTCTAACAGTCTGATTTTTCCCTGTGTTGGTGCTTTCTTCACATCCGTTAAAAAAAGCAAAAAGACAAACAAAAAAAACCCAATATCCGTTTCATGCATATTAAGTCCATGCATTTTCTTTTCTATACAGAAGCCAATTTGAAAACAATGTATGAAAAAGTAGCCAAATAAATGCACTATATCTGGAGTAAACACCAACAATTCAAAAAGTGGACCAAAAGTATACAGTAAGAGAAATATTAAGTAGCAAGTTTCATAACATTAACTTCCAGTTATCCAAAGTATAACTGAAATTTCCTGTGCCAAGCTAAAGGAAACAATTGCACTTAGAAGCTGTCTATCATGAGTTGCATCACATTAAGGCTATGTGCCGATGCGGCTTTTTAGGTGCAGAATTAAGCGCGCCACAATAGGCAGGCTTTTTTTGGTGCAGATTGAGGTCATGCAGTTTTTTCTACAAAGTCAGTTACTCCATGTGATGATCCTAGCATGCACTCGGGGACTCTCACACGGGACGTCATCCAGGAGGAAGCAGAAAAACTACAAAAACGTAGCTGTTAGTGTAGAGAGGGAACGATAGGAAATTAATAAAGAGAGTATATGAGAAAAAGAGCTTAGATTAGAGGGATATATTAGTTAAGAAGTTAAGAGTAAATTTGCTGGGCTTGAACTGACCCTTTAAATCAATTTTTCATATTTTATACCGTAAATGTTTTTTTTTTAAATATATATATATTAAAGTAATAATACTTTCATATTTTTTATTCGGTTTTCCATTTATTTTTAAGATAAATTCACTTGAAGGCATAAAAGAGATAAACATTGGTGGCTTTGCTGAATGCAGTGTACTAAATCACCTCATAGGAAGGCAGAGTAAAATCTGTAGTTTTCATCATACCTTGGTCAATGCCACAAAAGACAAGACAGCCACAGCCGTGAACATAATGGTTGGTATTAGCATCACCACAGCAGATCCCACATTTGTTCCGAAGAAGCCGATGGCAGCAATCCAGCCACTGAAACAAAGAGAAGACAATAAAATGAAAAAACAAAATAAAGAATAATAAAAGAAAAAAACATGTTCCTCCACCCACTGTACATGTGAAACACAGGAGAGCATCAGGTAGCCTGATCCATAAGTGTTTCCAGGATTATCAGTAAAGCCGGCCACATTTAGAACATAACACCTCTTGATTCAGACAGATCTCAGCCTGCTGTGCAATGCAGATATACCAGTCTAAGGAGAGACTGAAAAGAAATCGAGAACAGTCTCGTCCTGCAGTCTGACACTTATTTTTATCTTTACTCTGGTTTTGCAAACTTAACAAATATATATAACATCTAAATACACAGAGGCTGTTCTGTTACCATAGTCAGCATTAAAATTCATGAGAAAAAAACAGGATATTTGTATTCAAGACAATTTTCAAAGTGATATTATAATAACTTTTGCAGTCTTCTTGAGATCTGTCATTTAATTGACACAACCTAGGTCTAATTGTGTAGTGGTCTTCACAATGCACTGATCTATGTGTAAAATAATGTGGCAGAGTTTAAAAGGAGTCTGTCAGCCCGGAATGACTCTTCAAACCAAGTACAGGTGCTCGTGCACCATGGCGAGGCCAATCAGGTCAGGTCATTTATGCCCCAAACCCATCACTACCTGTCCCTGCAGCTTCCTAGTACATCCCTAATCATCCCTGTCTGACCTAAATGTGTAGCATAATGGTTGTAAAAATGCTGTTTATAACTCACATTTTCCCCCATTGTCTAGACATATGAGTGGTCTCTCAGCCTCCAGGTCTCTCCTCGCTCTGTGATATTACGCCATGGTAGGTGTGATAATTAATTCAGAAGAGCGGGTCCAGAGTTTCAAATCCATGGGCTGCTCCTTCCAGGTAAGACTCATCAGTTGCGCGTCATTTCCGGTCCAGTGCATTGTGAGGGTGTATTGGGTATACTTGCTGGCTGCGGATTCCAAAGCCGGCCTGGACACCCGATAATCCCCCACAATGCACCGGACCAGAAATTACGTCTATCTAATTGTGATGCTCTTTCTATCCGGAGTCCTACCGTGCGCCCAAACAGTGGTTTCCACCACATATGGGGTATCCTCGCACTCAGGAGAAATTGCACAATAAATTAGTTTTTTTTTTTTTTTTTTTATAACTTTCACGTTTCTACATTGCAAAATTCTATGACGCACCTGAGGGTTCAAGGAGCTCACTACACATCTAGATACATTACTTGGGGTCGGGGGTGGGGGCTTGTTTCCAGAATTGGGTCACATGTGGGGTTATTCTATTGTTTAGATACATCAGCAGCTAAAGGCCGCTTCACACGCTAGGATCTCATTAACGATATCCTTGAAACGTCACGGATTTGTGAACGTTCTAACGATATCCTTAGTGCCTCCTTGCGTGTACACGAAAAATGTAGGATGGAAAAATTATTGGAACGTTCATCCGAAAAACGAGTTCCGGACCTCAAATCTATCATTCGTCGTCCAATTAAAGCTGCTTGAAGAAGCAACATCGTTCAGTGTGACACCTTTATAAACGATGTCGTTCAAAAATCTCCTACTCCTGGCGCTTTAAAAGATCGTTCAGTCCTTGCTCTCCTATTTAACTGGTGCGTTGCCGAATGGGATATCGTTAATGATATCCTTGTGTGTGAGAACGCACTAACGATGTCGGAACAATCACTGTCACATGATCGTTCTAAGGATATCGTTAACGATATCCTTGCGTGTGTACCGGCCTTTATCAAAGGTGACATGACACCTGTAGACCATTCCATCAATATCTGTGCTCCAAAACATAACTCCTTCCCATCTGAGCCTTGGCATGCACCTAAATAGTGGTTTCCACCACATATGGGGCATCAACAGACTCTGGACAAATGGTCTAATAAACTTTGGGGTCCATTTTATCCCATAGCTTTTGAGAAAATGAAAAAAATTGAGGCTAAATGAACATATTTGTGGAAGAGAAGTATTTTTCATTTTCACATCTCAACATTATAAAATTCTGTGAAGCAGTGGGGGTTCAAACTGCTCAAATCACATCTAAATAAACTCCTTGGTGGTCCAGTTTTCCAAAATGGGGTCAATTGTGGGGGGGGGGTTCTACAGGGGCTCTCCATACGCGACATGGTGTCCGCTAACGATAAGCTAATTTTTCATTCAAGAAGTCAAATTACGCTCCTTCCCTTCCGAGCCCTGCTGTGCGCCCAGTGATTTCCAACCACATATGAGATATGGGCGTACTCAGGAGAAATTGCACAACAAATTTTAGGGTCCATGGTTTCCTGTTACCCTTGTGAAAATACAATATTTTAGTATAAAGTAACATTTTTGTTGGAAAAAGTAAAATGTTCATTTTTTCCTTCCACGTTGCTTTGGTTCCTGTGAAGCACTTGAAGGGTTAATAAACTCCTTTATGGGGGTTTTGAATAGTCTGAGGGTGCAGTTTTTAGAATGGTGTCACTTTTGGGTATTTTCTGTCATGTACACCCCTCGAAGTCACTTCCAATGTGACGTGGTCCCTAAAAAAAAAAAAAAAATGGCTTTGTACAATTCTAACTTCCTAAAAAAAAAAAAAAAAAAAAAAAAAATAAAAAAAAAGAATTGTTTCCAGACTTGTGCTGATGTAAACTATGTATTAACTATTTTGGGTCACTTAACTCTCCTGGTTTAACAGAATAGAAATTAAAAGTTTGAAAATTGCGAAATTTTTTTACATTTTCGCCAAGTTTCAGTTTTTATCAAAAAGAAACACAAAAAGTATCGACCTAAATTTACCACTAAGGGTGCCTTCACACAGCGTTTTTCTGGGATCCGTGGCTGTCCATTGTAAAACAGACAGCCACGGATCCGATTTGGCCCCCATGTTATCCTATGGGCACGGATCGGATCAGATTTGCCTTTAGTGGCATCCGATTTTTGTCGGATCCGATTCTGTCCGATTTTTAGCTGTGCTCAAAATCGCAGACTGCTGTGATTTTGGGCACAGCAGGTCAAATCGGACCAAACTGGATCCGACCTGATCCGCGCCAAATAACATGGAGGCCTATGGAGCGCGGGTCCGAGGAAACAGCTGATCATTCCTGGGACTCGATTTTAGTGTACTGAGCATGCTCAGTACACTAAAATCACTCTGTGCTATCTAATTTCACTTCTGCAATGTATATTCATACATTGCAGAAGTGACATCTAGTGAAAAGAAAGGGTTAAAAATAAAAATACTTTATTCTCACCTGTCCTGTGATCCAGCGATGCCTCCAGCGCTCGATGCTTCTAGGACCTGGCGTGATGTCACAGTCACATGACCGGTTACCGCGGTGAGAATAGGTGAGAATAAAGATTTTTTTTTTATTTTTTAAGGTCTGGAAAAGGGGGCGAAAGAGGGTGAGAAAGAGGGAGAGAGAGAGGGAGCAGAGAGAGGAGGGGAGAAAGGTGACAAGAAGGAGAGAGAAGCGAGATGACAGGAGGGAGAGAAGAGGGGGACAAGGTGACAGGAGGAGCAGGGAGAGGATCCAAACTGATCCTGGAAAATATCGGAATCGGATGCCTATTTGGCATCCGATTGCAGGCATCAGTATGGATCCGTTGCTGTCCGAGGGGTGCTGCAAAAAGTCGGATCCCCTCGGACAGCACAAAAACGCTGTGTGAACGCAGCTTAACATGAAGTTAAATATATCACAAATAAACAAACAATCACAGAATCACTGGGATCCACTGAAGCGTAAAGAGTTATAACCTCAAAGTGATACTGGTCAGAATTGTAAACAAAATGGCCAGGTCATTAGGGGTCAAAACAAGCTGGGGGGTGAGATGGTTAAAGAGGTGGTTCACTACAAAGCATAGTAGCCACATGGCTTTACAACTGTGAATTAAGTCTTTTGCCAAATACCTTCCATTACCATTTGGGCCTGTGAGTGGCACTATCGCTGTCCGTTTATCCCCATCACGTGACCCCAGGCTGCAGCGGACTCCGATGTCCAGTGAGGTCACTTCAACAACAGCTGTAAATCCATGTAGGCATTATGCATTGTAGTGGACCACGTTCAAGTTGAAAACTGTAAAAGTGGTGACCAATCAGCAAATTTTCGCTATCAACAGGCTATGTGATAAAAGGTATGATCGCTATGAGTTCAAATGCTAGGATCCCCAATGGTCCCAAAGTTCCTTTATACTGAAAATGCAACCACTGCTCCATTAAACTATTTATAAGACCTAGAAGGAGATAATGGGTCAGTGATCACATGTGACCACTACTGCTGCTGTCACAAAGGAATACCCAGTCTTGTGACTGTTGTGTGTTCCAGCTATCTGACCCCCAGCAATCATACATTTATCACAAGCGTGTGGATAGGCGATAAAGGTTTATGGATATCCTCTTAAACAAAAGATACAGCA
>JARQOC010000004.1:209316841-209392121 GCA_033576535.1 Allobates femoralis
AATGATTTGCATTCTGTGAGTGATAGAGAGGGGGGAGGGCAATGCCTGCACATCACAGCAGAACACACAGAGACAGGGTGGATCCTGGAGCTGCAAAACAGCCCGCCTTGGTGACTAAAGAATAGTCACTCTGCTAATTATAATCACTATTGACTGAGTATTAAAACGTTTTAATGCACTTTCACAGGATGCTTTTAGGAGACAAAAGAAGTGTGAGATTAGTGATAGGATGGTGCAGGGACATGTTTTGCTAGCTTAGGAGGCATTTTGGAGGTGACAGGATCCCTTTAAGGCCCAGTTACACACACAGATAATTGTGCAGAGCTTGTTCACAGATCTCTGGTTGCTGTGAAATCATGGACACATTGTTACATTTTGTGGCTGTGTACAAATGTAACAAACAATGTGTCCATGATTTCACTGCAACCAGAGATCTGTGAACAAGCTCTGCACAATTAGCTGTGTGTGTAACTGGGCCTTTAATCTAATACCTAACAGACTCAAATATGTTGAGATCAAGGCTTTTTAGGATGACCTATCACTTCCAGGATTTCTTGATCTTCATTCTAAATATAGTTTTTAAAGGAAACCAGTCAGCAGGTTTTTAGACCCTAAATCAACAGCATCCATCTAAAGCATTAAGGTACCTTCACACACTGCAACATCACTAGTGATGTTGCGGCAACGTCACAGGTTTTGTGACATCACAGCGACCTCTCCAGCAATGTCACAGCGTGTGACACGCACCAGCGACCTGGCCCCTGCTGTGAGATCACTGGTGGCTGCACGTCACTCAGGACCATTTTTTGGTCCTTGGCCTCACGCTGGTCAGCACGCATCCGCACGTGTGACCGCGAGATACGAGCGAACCAGCAACCTCACAGGCTGGTAACTATGACAAACACCGGGTAACTAAGCAGCGCGCGCTGCTTAGTTATCCGGTGTTTATCATGGTTACCAGCATCCTCCAGCTTACAGGCTACTCTAAGCGGGAGGATGCTGGTATCCATGATAAACATCGGGTATCTAGGCAGCGCACGCTGCCTAGTTACCCAGTGTTTATCATAGTTACCAGCGAGCTCACAGCTGCTGAGTCGCTGGTGAGTCTGCCTGTTTGATAGCTCACCATTGACTCCAGAGAGACTTTACAGCGATCCCAGTCAGGTCGGATCACTGGTGGTATCATTGTAAAGTTTGTGTGTGAAGTACCCCTTATGCCATGATGATTTTGTCTATATGTTTCGTATTAAAAAGTCTGTTTCTTGGTTTTCAAGAATCCATTAGTGAATATTTATGCAAATAAACTCACAAGTGAATAGGGCTTGGAGTGTAATTACATGTAGCCCTCCAGCCATTCGCTCTCTTTTTCCTCCCATAGATAGCCTAAGTCATTGACTGATTGGTCACTTTTTCTGTGACCTGCTCCTCCACCCCAAGATCTCACACAGACAGCCATTCCAAAGGGCAGCGCATGTACAGTATGGTCCCGATCAGGGGCAGACATATAGGTGCAACCTGTGCAGTTGCACAAAGGGTCCAAGAGGTGAGGGAGCCCAATTCCAACTCCAAAGCAAGTGGAATTCAGCATTATGAGGATCTCTTGGACTCCAAAGGGCCTATATATTGCTATTGCCCAGAGGCCTCTTCTGCCAATGGTGCCAATGACATTGAGAGAGCCTGACTATTGATCTCTGCATGCACCAACCAGGGGTGACAGTTCCCGTGTACAAGCTTATTCAAGGTAGAAGGTCACAGAAGAGTGACCTTTCATTCGCTGACAGGATGCCAATAGCTAGAGAAGAAAGAGGCTGGAGACCTAATGCCGGCCAAAGCCATGTCAATTGTGAGCTACTTTGCATAAAAATTCACTATTGGATTTTCTAGAAAACAAATAAGTGGACTTGTAATACAAAGGTATACTGTACTCGTTAACATTTCAGATACTTTACTTAAATGCTGTTATTTAGGGTCTAAAAACCTGTTCAACATTTAATGACATTGGTTGTATGTTTGGTAGTCCTTGTTTATATGCTACAGAATAAATTTGGAGCCAATTAGACATCATCTTGATCATACTGCATCATGGATAAGCATCTGCCTGTATCTCTGTGTACCAAAGTTCCTACGATTTTGTGCACAGTTGAGTCACTTGGCCTCGATTCAAACTTGAAGAGATCACTTTTTGGCCAGATTTCTGAAATGTATATTGGATTAGGCCGGCTTCACACTACGGCTGGGATCCGATCTGTGGCTGTCCGCTTAAGCCAGACAGCCCCGGACCAGATCAGCACACAGAACTGGAGGGACAATTTGCCCTCCGGTCCGGTGTGCAGCCGCATGCAGCTGTCGCCGCTAGGTCAGGACCGCGGCTCGCAGGTGGCTGGGGGGCCAAATTAGCCCTCCAGTTCTCTGTGCTGATGCGGTCCGGGGCTCTTTGACTCAAGCAGACAGCCACGGATCGGATCCCAGCCGTAGTGTGAAGCCGGCCTTAGTTGGATCCCATTATTTGCTGGTATTTCTGAGCTGATGGCACGGCTGGAAATTTTCCATTTTGAAAGGAAGTAAACATGATGGGTCACTCATCTACTGAGCCAAGTTTCCTTGGCCAACCATTGCATCAATGGTCTTCAAACTTGCTTCCTAAAAAGAGCTTGAGGAGCATTTCTTTATACCTCAGTCTGTTATATATTTGTTGCCTTAGGCTGGTTTCACATCACGTTTTTTCTGATCCGGGCCGATCCAATGAGAACTGGATAGGCCCGGATCACATTTCAGCCCCATAGTTTGCCTATGGTGCCGGATGGCAGTTATCTGCCATCCAGTTTCCATGTCTCCGGGTGAATCCAGGAGGACTCTGATTTTTCACCCGGACACAAAAATGCTGCATGCACGATTTTTGTTTCAGAGGAGAAAAATCTCCCCAAACTGGATCCTCCCGGATTCGGGGCAATCCGGCGCTCCCTAACATGGGAGCCTATGGGGCCGGATTGACCTGATCCGGGATGTTATTTCAGGACCGCGGTTAGCTCCCTGCGAGCCGCGGTCCTGAATCATCAGCAGCTTCGGCTGCGTGCGGCTGCACACTGGACCGGAGGGCATGTTAGCCCTCCGGTTCTGTGTGCTGATCCGATCCGGGGCTGTCCGGTCCACAACGGACAGCCCCGGATCAGATCAAAACGTGATGAGAAACCAGCCTTAGAGAGACCTTGCTGATGCAGTATAACTACCTTATGTCTTGTTGCCATGCTTAGTCTTGCCATGTGACATGATCTAGTCTTCAACAACTTGACCTTTGTAAACAGTAGGTCTGTGTCTCACTCAGTTTTAAGCTTCCTACACATCTGTTTCAATTAATGGCTATTTCAAGACACATGAAAAGGATGATCATTGTCATGTTTGGCATAACTGGTTAATCATTTTCTTGGCAACAATCTTAAAAAAATCCTTGACTTTGTGCATTTCTTCCTAAAAATATTGATAATTTGGTGCCATTTTGAAGGCAGAGGGTGGTTACTGGAGATGGGCAACTTTAAGTGGAATTGATTTCTACGTGAATATTACAAAAGTCTGTATTCTCCAGAATACTGATTATTTGGTAATTCATTTAACACAGTTGGCCATCAATTTGTTCAACTGTGAAGAGCAGGCAAAATAGTTTAAAAACTAATGAAAAATAAACACCTGAATGCTCAAAGTTGACTTGTCCCCACATCCCTGCTACCTGACGTATGGTCCTCAGAGCCTTTTCTTCCTGCAGTCACACACCGGTGTATTCACTCTAAAACAGGACTTCTGAATACAAACAGGCCTCAGAGCTCACAGTGCATTTTAAGATTATGAAGCACTGTGACCTCCAAAGCCTGGTTGTGGCCAGAAGTCCTGTTCTACTGTGAAGATACCGGGGAGGTCTCATGACCTCAAGACCGGACAGGCGAGTACCTGTGGAAATGAGGGTGCGGAGACAGGTGGAGAAGTGGAGGTGGTTTTTATACTTTTCATATGTTACATTTATTAAGACTTGGGGTATGGAGAGACACCAGAGCCTATCAGGGAACATATTGTCCTTTAATTGGACCTATGCTTCAATTAGAATTTTCCTATAAAATCCTTGACATTGGCAATTTAAAATTCTGTCTCATCGGCTCATCTCTACTGGTCACACCGAGTATTGATTCGATTTAGATCTCCATCTTGTCCATCCACTTTTCATGTCGTTGTTATAGTCACTCACATACTCTACTAGACCAAAGAAAATTGCTGTCATTTTTTTTTTTTTTAACAGACTGCTGTGACATGAATAAAGCGTTAAAAGGGTTGTTCGCATTTGAGATTTTTATTTAAACCTCAAGTACAGGTATTTTGCACTTTACATCATTTTTACAATTGATATACATTAGAAATGTTGCATTGTTACCCTTCCTGCAAACCTTTTTTTCCTTTGATATTCAATTTTGATACAGATTCTAAATTGGCTCAAAAAAAGACAGAAAAGAGTTACCAACTAATCTGTCAGATCATCTTATCGACCTTGATAATGGATTCTACGTTAACTCTTCTGCAGCCAGCAATAGACAGTGAAGCAGAGGCAGCAGAAGGCAAAATGTGCAAAGAAACTCAATACACTGGCATTGAAGCCGGATTGGGACTGGACAACCCCTTTAAGTGAATAGCTATTAACCTGAAGGGGGATGGGGGGGGGGGACAGGAAATAGAAAAGGAAGAGTTTAGATAAGTTTATTGGTCACATTGATATAGAGTGGAAAGACATATTGATATGGACTGTTAAGTCATATTATTGGTTTGATGAGTATCGTTTGAAATTAATAAAAAGAGTTTGAAAAAAAATAAAGAAAGAAGTATTAGCAGAATTAAACAGGAACACAAATAACTGCTTTAGAGGCAGAAACATTATCACAGCACAAAGCAATGTTAAAGGAGAGCTTCATCTTGTCTTGATTTGAACAGATGCTGTGAGACAGGATTTTGTGGCACTTAAGGTATCGTCACACGGGGCAACATCGCCGGCAACTCACGGGAGCGCGCACGTTTTGGGAACTTTACCAATATTGCTGTGGAGATGTTACAGGAGGAGACATCGCCGACAACGCAGCAGCGATGTTGAAAGCAACTTTCGCTGCCAGGGTTAAACTCAACCCAGGCAGCGATCATTTAACATTGCAGTGAATGGGGGAAGTTGCTTTCAACATCGCTGTTGCAGTGTCAGACTGGGCGATCAGCCAGATCGCCTGAGCAACATCGCCTGGTTTCCCAACATGTTGGGAAACCTGGCAACGTCGATCAAGCAACTTATCGCCAATGAAATCATCCTGTTACATGTAGCAACGCACTAGCGATGTTGCTGAAACTTCGCCACAACCCCGAGTTGCCGGCAATGTTGCCGACGATGTTGACCCGTGTGACAGTACCTTTAGGTTGCTTTCATATCTGCGGCAGATGTAATTCCCGGCAGATGTTGCCGCATCTGCTGCGTAACGGCCGACTTGCGGCACAGATCCGGCAAGCCCCATTCATTCTCTATGGGGCTTGCAGTCGGGTGCGGCAAGTGTGGTATCGCCGAATCCAGCAGTTGCGGCACTTCAAAATCGCTGCTAGCGGGACTTGCAGGTGCATCCAGTTGTGTACGGTACCCCCAGATTCGGGTGGATGCAGGTGTCCACAGATTTTTCAGAGACAAAATTTGCATCTTGTTGTGATTTGCATCCATTATCTATTATTATCCATTGAACCCGGATCCAAAAAACTCCAGATCCCTCTGGATATGGGTTTTACAAATATGCCTGCCCAGAACGCAGTTCTAAATGACACCCACCCAGGGGACATGTAATTTAGACCCGGATCCAGGAAGAATGGGTACACTACCGAAAGTAACTGTCTGCTCCAGCACCAGAATTATCACGGATCCTTGAGCAGTGATAATACTGGTGCAGGTGCAAACAGTGGCATCATTGCGGTGGGGTCCAGGGAAATATGAGGGCATGATGGCTTTTCCTGCAGGCCCCTGGATTCCCAGCCTTAAATTATAGTAAGTCACAAAATCATGTCCCCGACACATCTATTAGAGATACAGTAACTGTTAAGGAACTTTGCACTTTCAGATCCACCTTCTCAAAGTTAGTGACATAGTTCACTTATTTCAGCAATTATACATAAAGAATGATTGGCTAAATGAAGGGCACGACCATTGTGCATGAATGAACAAAGGAAACATGAAGACGAAGGTTTCATAAGAGTTATATAAGCAGCGAGATACTTACTTGAAAGCTTTGTAAATAGGTCTGAACCAGCACACATAGGAGCAGGGAGTGAAAAGGATGAGCCATAGAAACGCCAGGCCGAAATTCACAGCTGAACCTCCTCCAATCATCCACGCTAAGCAGCCAATCAGATTCACCGCCAGTGTAATACTGTTCACTGCATGCACACATGGGGTCACCCAGAGGCACACGTGCAGTAAGGAGAAGAGAGCCAGAGATCAGAGTGAGGTTGAAGAAATCAAGGACAAAGGACTTGGGATCCACAGACTCTTAGTTTTCACATTAGAAGGAAATTTTATCATTTTAAAAAGAATCTGTCATGCTGATCCACCACCCCAAAAAATTCAAATGGTCATATTTATCTATGAAAGAGAAAGTCATCCATACATTTATTTAGTCAACCTGTTCGTTGATGCCCTGGAACCCCACCCCCCAAAATGCGGTTTTAATTCATATGCAAATGAATCGTAAAGACCGCCAGACCCCCACTGACCAATACCATCACTTATTCTGTAGATAGGCGAAAAAGGGGTTGTCTGGTGAAAACATGTTAAGTGCTTAGGGAGTGTCAATGCACTTCCCCAAATCTCCAATTCTCTGGCTCTTATTCCCTTCCCACCCTCAATATTGTCTGTGTAAACCGACAAGCAGAGGCCAAAGAGCTGTTAGTCAGAGGAAAGTGGGGCTGGAAGGGAAAAGAGCCAGGGAGGCAGAGGGTCAGTAAGTGCTCGGACACTCCTAGAGCTCTTAAAGTATAAATGTCATTTCATTGAAGAAGAAAAAATCCCAAACAAACGAATACTGCACTGGTTGTTAATGATGGGTCACATAACAGCGAAGATAATGCTTTTTTGTGCCATATAAAACTTATTTTCTCACATTTTTTCTGTGCTATTTTAACCTTTTCATGACCCTGTAATTTTTCGTTTTTCATTTTTTGCTCCCCTGCTTCCAAGAGCCATGACTTTTTTATTTTTCCGTCAATATAGAAATACGACGGCTTGTTTTTTGCGGGACGAGTTGTACTTTCAGATGCAGTCATTTATTTTACCATATAGTGTACAGGGAAATGGCAAAAAAATTCCATGTGCAGTGAAATTGTAAAAAATGTGCAATTGCACATTTGTTTTTTGGGCGTTTTAGCCGCCATGTTCACTATATGGTAAAACCGACTTG
Source organism: Allobates femoralis (assembly GCA_033576535.1). NCBI lineage: Eukaryota > Metazoa > Chordata > Amphibia > Anura > Aromobatidae > Allobates > Allobates femoralis. The sequence continues at coordinate 209,324,293 of JARQOC010000004.1, forward strand.
ACGGTGTAATGCCTCAGGTCGGTACGAGTTCGTAGATACCAAACATGTGTACTTTTACTGGTATCCAAATGGTAAGGGTAAAAAAAAAAACAAAAAAAAAAAAAACACTTTTTGCGCCTGATGAGATCAGCTGAGATGTCGGGTGTTTGATGTGAGCTCCGCGCTGGAGCTCACAACCGCTGGGACCTGACCCATGACGTTGTATAACGTCATGAGTTCTGAAGGGGACAAAAACAGCATTTTACGGCTGTGTGGGCATGGCCAGCAGCTGATGGGGAGCAGTGCAATGTGACAGCAGAGAAAGAGCAAGAGAGATCCTGAGCTTTGTGGGGAGCCAGCAGACAAGATCTTTCCTTGGCACAAACTAGTTTGACCTGATCCTGAACTCTGACGTTGCTTAGCAACTGCTGTGAGATCAGCCTAATTTGATTCTTTGTTTGCTCTAGTTACATTCCCGTATTCACTGTGAAGACGGATCTCACAGACAATGAGCTTCACACACAGTGCAGTGGGGACACCTTGTGGAAGGTTTATGAATACTTTGCAACCAGAATTTTCTAATGAAATATATTAGAAAGTTTATTAAAATCACTTTCTCTACATCATTATTAAATAAAATTTAAACAGCGGTTACGCTTTAAGGCTAATTTGCATATGAATTAAAAACAGCAATTTGTCAGTCAGGAGCAATAGATTGCATAAGTAAAACTATGGATGACATTATCTTTCAGAGATCAACGTAACCATATGAACAGACTGGGGTGTGAAATGTTCAATCAGGTAATGGTGTCAGATTTCATAATATAGATTTATGTGCTGAAAACCTTCAAGTAAATGATATAAAGCATATGGATGTGAGAGTAAGTGAGATCACACACTGAAGGACATGTAAGGAGCGCAGCACAAAGGAGGTTAATGTAGATGGTATACTTCCTGTACACAAATCCAAATGTTATATTCTCTGCCTAAAAGAAAACAGTATACATACTGGGGTCCTCGTCACGGAAGATACAGACCCAGAAAACATCTTCACTAATGTGACTGGGCCTCACATTACAATTGGTAAAGTGTGCAATCAAACCCAGAACATTAGCAGGATCGTGCACAAAATCTACAACACTACCAGTTATATACAAGACAAAGGAAAGTACTCAGGTGTAAGTGTTAGCAGAGGAGGTTTGCTTTTCTAGTATTGCACATGGAAAGAATGTAAGAGGAAACCTTTCTCACACCAAGGCCTCATGGTCTACCACAATAGTACACACCACAGAATTTACTCAGCGTCTATCCTTTATCCCCCATAGACAAGACACGAACTGAGAACCAGAGCGGATCAACATGATGGAAAAACTTAGTTGTAAAAATAGAAATTTCCCACTGGTTCTACAGCCCAAGGTCTGTCCAGCTATGATCAGTCTAGATAATGATATACCTGTGGGTAATCGGCCCAGCCAAATGGCACGTCAGATAAACTATTTAACTTGCTGAATTACGTGTATCAATGAAAAAAAGAGAATTTTGTTTACGTACCGTAAATTCTTTTTTCTTTAATCATCAATGGGAGACCCAGACAATGGGGTTTAGGGCTCTGCCCTCCGGAGGTCACACTAGGTACTACAAGTTTGTAGACACCGCCTCCTCCGCTTATAAACCCCCACCGTAGGAGACATCCTCAGTTTAGTCCATAAGCTGCGAGGAGAAATTAAACCACACCCGAAACATCGGGAAGAATGCCGTGCACAGACGGTTCAACAACCCGGCAAACACTGTCTCAACAGAGAACAGAACAAGTGCAAAATATGCAACGGAACAACTGGGTGGGTGCTGGGTCTCCCATTGATGATTAAAGAAAAAAGAATTTACGGTACGTAAACAAAATTCTCTTTTTTCTGGTCATCATAATGGGAGACCCAGACAATGGGGATGTCCTAAAGCAATACCCCAGGGCGGGAAGAGTTCCTCAACAAGACGGATAATACACGGTCCCCCTTAAAGGTGGGCAACCGCCGCCTGGAGGACCCGCCTGCCCAAACTTGCGTCCGCAGAGGCATGGGCATGCACCATATAGTGCTTTGAGAAAGTGTGCAGGCTGGACCAGGTGGCCGCCTGACACACCTGTAGAGCAGATGCTCGATGTCGCAAGGCCCATGAGGCACCTACAGCTCTGGTAGAGTGTGCCTTCAAACCCACCGGGAGAGGCAAACCAGAAGACCGGTATGCCTCCTGAATGGGAGCCTTGATCCATCTGGCCAAGGTCGACTTCGAAGCCGCGGACCCCTTACAACGACCCATCGTGAGGACAAATAAGGAATCCGAACTCCTAAAGGAGGCGGTCCTGGACACATAAATGCGTACAGCTCTCACGAGATCCAGAGTATGGAGGTCGCGCTCAACCTGATGAACGGGAGCGGGGCAAAATGATGGAAGAACAATCTCCTGGTTTAGGTGAAACGTTGAAACCACCTTCGGCAGAAATTCAGGCCGTGGGCGCAACACCACCTTGTCTTGGTGAACCACCAGAAAGGGAGACTTGCACGAAAGTGCAGCCAATTCTGAGACCCGTCTCAGAGACGTAATCGCCACCAGAAAGACCACCTTCTGGGACAGACGAGAGAGAGAGACGTCTCTCAGTGGCTCAAACGGCGGTTTCTGCAGTGTCGCCAGGACCATGTTTAGGTCCCAAGGGTCCAGAGGTCGTCTATAGGGCGGGACCACCCGAGACACCCCCTGCAGAAATTGACGTACCTTCGGGAGGAGCGCCAAGCGCCTGTCAAACAACACTGAAAGTGCTGATACTTGACCTTTCAGAGAGCCAAGGGATAATCCCAACTCCAACCCCGACTGTAGGAAGGCCAACAACGTCGGGATAGACAAAGGCCACGGAGAGCGGCCACCAGAGGCACACCAGGAGAAAAAGATTTTCCACGTTCTGTGGTATATCTTCCTGGAAACAGGTTTCCTTGCCCGATTCATAGTGGCAACCACTGTAGGAGAGAAACCTCTGGATGTCAGCAGCCAGGCCTCAAGAGCCATGCAGTCAATCTGAGGGCCCTGGAATTGAGGTGGAAGAATGGGCCTTGCGCGAGTAGATCTGCGCGTTCTGGAAGAGCCCACCTGTGTCCGCCTGACAGTTGCCACAGGTCCGGGTACCAAGACCTCCTGGGCCAATCTGGAGCCACTAGAATGGCCACTCTGCATTCTGTCCTGATCTTCCACAGGACCCTGGGAATCAGAGCCAGAGGCGGAAACACATATGGCAGCTGAAAGCTGGACCAGCTCAGGATCAGGGCGTCCGCCCCCAGAGCCTGTGGATCCCAAGATCTCGCCATGTATTGGGGCACCTGATGATTCAGCCGTGAGGCCATCAGATCCACGTCCGGAGTGCCCCACCTGCCGCAGATGTCCCGGAAGACGTCTGGATGTAGGGACCACTCTCCGGCGTCCATCCCCTGTCGGCTCAGATAGTCGGCCTCCCAGTTCTCGACCCCTGGGATGTGAACTGCGGAGATCAGGCAGCCGTTTTCCTCCACCCAGAGTAGAATGCGGTGGACTTCGGCGAGGGCCTGAGCACTTCTGGTCCCTCCCTGATGATTTATGTAGGCGACGGCCGTCGCATTGTCGGACTGTACCCGAATGGGCTGTCCTGACAGGAATTTCTGAAACGCCAGTAGCGCCAGATAGACCGCCTTGATCTCCAGCACGTTGATCTGCAACGCCGACTCCGACTGAGTCCAGAGGCCTTGAGCCCTGTGGTGCAAGAACACCGCCCCCCAGCCCTTCAGACTGGCGTCGGTGGTCACCACTAACCATGACGGTTTTAGGAAGGACCGGCCCCGTGACAGGTGATGTGGCTGGAGCCACCACTGTAGAGAGTCCCTGGTTGGTTGTGACAGTGTCACCAGCCGATTCAGAGAGACCGTCCTCTTGTCCCATCTGCGAAGAATCTCCAGCTGGAGAGGACGGAGGCGAAACTGTGCGAACGGCACCGCCTCTATCGCCGCTACCATGCGACCCACCAGTCTCATCAATACCCGTAGGGATGACTGTGGAGACAGGAGGACATTCTGCACTCCTGATTGGATCGCAAGCTGCTTGGCTTGAGGTAGGGACACCAGGGCCGAGTCCGTGTGGAAGTCCATGCCCAGATATGTCAATGACTGGGTCGGAACCAGGGTCGACTTTTGAATGTTGATAAGCCACCCGAACCGTTCCAGGGACTTCGTGGTCACCTCCAGGCTCACCCGACAAAGGTCTTCCGATGGCGCCCTGACCAACAGGTCGTCCAAATAGGGTATGACGGCGTGTCCCTGCGCATGCAGGAGAGCCATCATGGAGGCCATCACCTTTGTGAACACCCGTGGTGCTGAGGCTAGCCCGAATGGCAGTGCCACAAATTGGAAGTGCTCTTCCCCCACTGCGAATCTCAACCAGCGCTGATGAGCTCGTGCAATGGGGACGTGAAGGTAAGCGTCCCTGATATCGATGGACGCTAGGAAGTCTCCCTGTGACACAGCCGCGATCACTGAGCGCAGGGATTCCATGCGGAACTTCCGAACCAACACGTGACGGTTGAACAACTTGAGGTCCAAAACCGGGCGAAAAGAGCCGTCCTTCTTTGGGACAATAAAGAGGTTGGAGTAAAAACCCCTGAACCTCTCTTCCGTGGGCACAGGGACCACCACTCCGTCTCTGCGGAGTCCCTCCAACACCAGGTGAAAAGCCTGAGCCTTTTCTGGAGATGGAACCGACCGATGGAATCGGGGTATTGGTTGTGACGTCAGCTCTATCCTGTAACCTCTTGAGACTACGTCTCGAACCCACTGATCTTGAATGTGAAGAAGCCACTTGTCCTGAAAGCGGGACAGGCGGCCCCCCACCTGTGGGGAGGCAGGATGAGAGAGCGAGTCATGTCGAGGCGGGCTTGGGGGTGGCAGCCGCTGCCCCCGCCGGCTTCTTCTGACGACTCTTGGAACGCCACTGAGTAGCAGGCTTGCCCCCTCGGTCTGAGCGAGTGGACGTCGTTGATGACTGTGAACCGGAGCGAAAGGACCACTGCTTAGGGTTCCTTTTCACGGTGTACCGTGGCTTAGGCTTATTCTGCGGGATCTTAGACTCAGCAGAATCCTTTATCAATTTGTCCAGTTCGGTGCCAAAAAGCCTGTCACCAGCGAACGGAAGATTTTGTAAAATCTTCTTAGATGTGGCATCTGAGTCCCAAAGACGCAGCCACAACAGCCTGCGGATCGCAATTGCATTGGCCGAAGCCACAGCAGAGCGAGTGGCAGTTTCCAAAGATGCCGTCCTGGCATAGTCCGCATAGGCCCTTGCTCTCTCAGTGAGAGCCAGGACCTCTGGACTGGACCTAGCTAGATCAGTGATACCATCCAAACAGATAGTAATCGCTTGTAGGGTCCAGACCGCGGCAAAATTAGGGGCAAACGAAGACCCCACAGCCTCATAGGAAGACTTGGCGAGTTGCTCGACCTGTCTATCAGTAGCATCCTTCAACGAGGAGCTATCAGAGGCAGAAAACAAGGAGCGCGCAGCAATCCTAGTCATGGAAGCATCCACCTTGGGAGACTGCGACCATTCCTGGAGCGCCTCCTGGGGAAAGGGAAAGCGATTGTCCTTAGTTTTACGGACATAACGCCGCCCAGGATGCAACCTGGGAGCTTTAATCACCCTTCCGAAATTAGTGTGGTCCATGAAGGAGCCACTTGGTCTAGCCTCTGGCCGCAGCCATTGATAGATCTCCTTGGGGTGTACAGTCACCTCCTCAGGAGGAGTGACAAGACGCAATGTCTCATTGATGGAGGACACCAGATCCTCCACCCCATCTGGAGGTTCAGACATAGACCCAAGAGTAGAACCCCCATCATCTTCCTCACCCTCAGAGGAACGCTCCTCCTCAGAAAGAGTCTGGAGCTCAGGAGAAGCCTCACGGGCTCGCTTAGGGGTCTTACAGCAGAAGTAAGAGACACCCGGGGTAACTAGGAGGAGTAGCTGGGTTCTCCAGTCTCCTATGTAGTGCCTCCAGGGTTTGCGACATGGAGGACATCTGGGACAGCAGAGATTCATTGATCTTATTCTGCGTTTCCCATGGCCCTGGGATCACCTGAACCTCAGGGTATAATCCCGGGTTTGCAGACTCAGTAGCCGCAGACCGGGCCTCTGGGCGTCCGCAGTTATTGCAGGACCCCTCCACCAGTGTCCCGTTGCATGTAACACAGGCACTGGAGACCACCGCCGCCTTAGCAGCATGCTTCCCAACTGAGGACATCTCCACAGTGAGGGGAATATAAGCCAAAGTTCACAAACAAACCGGGAATCCCGGTGGCTTACCGACCGCAGTAAAGCGGTAGGAGGAAGCGGTGTGTGTGTGTGACCTCCGCGAGTTCCGGTCTCCCTTGCAAGTGCAGACACGCGCTGCAGCCAGATCCCAGTCGGGAAGCGAGGGAGAAGATGGCCGCCGACAGTGAAATGTGGGCGGAGCCAGGAACACGCGGGAAGAACACACAACACGCCCAGCGGTGATGTCACCATAAGGGCTGCCTCCTCCTCCTCCAGACTGCCTCAGCAATGGAGGTGCCGGAGCCCGCAGCGCGGGAAAAGAGTGTGACTATCACCACACACACACACACTCAGACTGCATGTACACATAAAAACACCCGCAGTCTACAGCCTCAGCCCCTGTGATACACAGGGCGGTCAGCCAGGGAGACCCCAGCACAGGGTCACCGCCAGAACCGCGGACCCGAGGGTAACCGCGCGGTCTGAGTGTCATGACACCACAGTGACAGACACTACCCCCAGGCACACCGGAGACACACCAGGTGCCTCAGTGCCGGTCCGGTCTGTAAGCACCTTTAGGGAGGCCTCGGACGGGGGTACAGCACCAGTCCGGAGTGTAAGCACCATTTAGGGAGGCCTCGGACTGGGCTGGCTCCGTCCGGTCTGTAAGCACCATTTAGGGAGGCCTCGGACGGAGCGGAGCTGTGCAAGGCTCCAGGCTCCCCCTTACCAGAGCCTCCATGGAGGGATGGAAAGGAAAGGAGCGCGACAGCGTACCGGGAGAACACTGAAGTGTCCAGGCTAAAAGCCCTCCGGTACCTCCACCAGCGTGTTCCGCAGAGGGTGAGCGGGGAGGCTGTCGGGGGTCCCGAGCGGACCAATTTACCTTGTCTTCATACGCCATCACGTAAGCTGTGAGAATGCAGTGAAGTGCAAGCAAAGCGTGATCCTCCGAGCACACTAAGTTTAAAACTGAGGATGTCTCCTACGGTGGGGGTTTATAAGCGGAGGAGGCGGTGTCTACAAACTTGTAGTACCTAGTGTGACCTCCGGAGGGCAGAGCCCTAAACCCCATTGTCTGGGTCTCCCATTATGATGACCAGAAAACACCCACATGCAGCAGTTTGTTGAAAAAAATCTCATGTGATTAAACAGAATATAAGCTATTTAAGCCTCTACAAGGGGAATCTACATGATCTATTCCCTTATACTAAAGCCTAAGAAATTAAAGGAGATTTATACTATTACCTATCCGATTGGAGGGCTGCAGCACCCAACACCCTCACAAATCAGCAGTTACCAGCTTCAGCAGTATGGAAACTCTAAACAGCAAAACAGCCCAGCGCCTTCAACCATTTAGTGGCTGCTGTCAGGTACTGCATGTCAGCTTCTATTCCAATGCACTGCCTGTCAATAGCAGGAGAGAGCAACCTTCAGCACTTCAACAACTCCCAGCATGCCTTGATACACCATGTTAGGAGTAGTAATACTGAAGGTTGCCGACCCTTTACAGCATGTATAGTGTGATCTCCTCCTTACACCCCCATGCATGTGTACAATAAAAGGGAGGTAGCATAGCGTGAACTTTAGAGACATCATCTAGCACAACATTCTGAGCCCAATATGCAGGAATGTTATTTACTAAAAGTTACAGTTTTACAGGAAATCCTGTTTAAATATCCAACCGGGAACATATCTGCATCTGTCATGGATCCCATTTCCTTTGTCAAGTTTTACTGGAATCATGTAAAAATTGTGATTAATAGGTGTGATGACATTTTACCAAGGCGACACACTTACGCATCCACAGATAATAGAGACGCTTGGTTGTAGTACGATGTTGGTCGGGAATATCAGTCTCAAAATCTTGATAGAAGCAGGGCTTTAGTGGTATGAACCGAGGGAGCGGGGGGAAGTTATTCTGTTTATCTGCAGGAACATCAGATCAAAGAGGAGATTATATACGATCATATATATATATATATATATATATATATATATATATATATATATATATATATATATATATATATATATATATATATATATGGAGTAACATACTACACATCACTGACACAGAATCCCATGTGTTATGCCATAGATTCTGAATCTGTAGTCATGTGTTATGTGTGTTATGTGTGATATATTAGAGTTGAGAAAATCTTTATAATATAATGCTGAATTTGAGGCCATTGAGAGAAAAATAACTTTTTGGCCTCTCCAAAACCTCTGACTTTCAGTCCCAGCGTTCAGCATTGTAAGTAGTGGCTGTAACCCAATGCCACTCTTGATTGACAGCTTACTTGGTAGAGCATTTCAGAGCGAGCCATCATAGTGCCAAGGCCGCTATGTACAGAGCAGGGATTGAAGCCGCTCGGGCACGCCTCTATGACTGAAAGCCAGTATATTTTTATTTTCTACCTGTATGCATAAAATAGTGAATGGTTTTCAAGCAGAAAACACCTGAAGAACGGTCAGCTCACCACTTTAAACTACTGTGCGGCTTTACAAACCTGATGAAGTTAAAAGAAGTAGAAAACAGCAAGTCACTTTTACATTGCAGTGTATATGTTCATTCTTGTTACTGTTTGTTTAGTTCTTTTTCAGGCGGTTTATGGAGCATACCCAACTAAAAAAAAAAAAATCATTCTGTGCACATACCCTAAAAGTGCCATTTTGTGTTGAATTAGGAGAAATCACTTGTTAAACTTGTTGTGTTAAGCTATTTAAAAATTGTTCTTGTTTGCTTTAGTGGAATGCAGAAAGTTTGTACATTGTGCTAAAGCCCTAAATATGACTGTGTCCACTGACAACTTTACCTTTAAAAGGGAATCAACCAGCAGGATTTAGGGCTATAAGATGAAGCCAGTGCCTTAGGGTATGTGCTCACAGTCCAGAGGAGCTGCATCTTGGACGCAGTGGCTCCGGACCTGAGGGAGCCTGTGATTGGTCGCAGAGAGACTGCAGCTGTCCTGTACTCACCATGTGCGGCGGGTGCGGGGCGGCTTCTCCCTGCATTCACCCGATTGCAGCCGCTTCCGACTCTGCAGCATGAAATGAACATGCTGCGGAAGAGCGGACTTCCAACAATCCGCACTGCAGCTGAATTGATGCTGTAGTCGGGTGAAGCTGCAGTTCCCATCCACTGTGCAACGCAGCATTGTGGACGCAGCGTAAGACACTGCGTCCAAAACGCTGCATATTCTTATAATGTTCACACACCCTTGGGGTACCGTCACACCTGGACACCTCGCCAGTGATATCACTGGCAACGCACGGGAGCGCACACATTTTTGGTGCCCTGCCAGCGTCGAGTCTTTACACGCGGCGATACCTTCGGCGACGCACCGGCTATGTTACAGGCGCCATCGCCGCAGGGGTGTCCACAAACCCCAGCGGCGATCCTGTAACATGGGAGCCTATGGCTCCCATCGCCTGTAACATTGGTGATCGCCATGTTACATGGGGTGATGTGTACACATCTCCCCAGAGTGCTCACCTGGTTTCAGAGCAGTGCTGGGCAACCAGGCAACCACTCTAAGGCGATTTTTCCCTTCGATATCGCCTCTTTACACTAGGCGACGCACCGGCGATAGGCCATGCCCCTGCGTCGCCTATAAAATCGCTGGCGATATGGATAGGTGTGACGGTATCCTTACAGGCACTGAGATGTTGAATGCAATCAGGATTACAGGTTTGATTGCAGGGAGAAGAGTCAAAACTCCTGTGAATCAGTGCAGCAGGTGATTGATTTGTGTAGCATGACTTCAATATTTGGGGTATTTTTTAGTCCCCTGAGTGTTTTCTTTTGACTGCATCCCCCCCCCCCCAATCCTTTCATCTCCAACACTGTCAATATTGCTGGATTAAAGACAAACCCACCGGGAAGTAATAAAAAATAAAAATTCCCCTTAAATACGTTCAATATTCTTCTTGCCCGTGCTCCAGCCATTTTCTTGTTCTTGCAACTATTAATCGTTTAAAGAACCAAAACCCATTAACAGTTTCCTAAGTTACAGGTTTTCACGTATCTGTAAAAACTGGACACTATCGCTCTGTATGGTAACAAATGTTTTTGTGCACCTATTGACTTGAATGGGCGAGTCCCATCTGGTTTATGGAAATAGAAAAATAAAAAAATTAAAATAAAAATAAAAAAAATAGTGCATGCTGCATTATTTTTTTCATTTTTTTGTACACAGAGTCAGTGAAAAAAAAACACTCATCTGCACTTCATAGACCGCACTTGGTCTGAAAATCCTGATATCACAGCGCAGCAGGCAGTGTAATCAGTATTGGGTGCCATAGAAGTGTACATACCATATGTGTATGGGCTGTAACCACGTTCCTTTTATTATAAAGCAAATTTTAGCAGGACTTGAGCATCACAAAAACAGTGTGTAATATATTATGGTAACAAGAATGATTAAAATACTGGATAAGCTCCAAGAACAGGAACACAGTACATTTAGTACATTTACAATCTGCAGTAATGTATAGCCATATTCAGCATCTCACCAGACATGGTGGGGACTGTAGGTCTGAAGCTTGATCCTTTCTTTGAAGGTTACAGGAAGCCTATGGGAACAGAAGACACAAGGTCAGTACTAGCACACGGCTCTTCCAGCAGAACTAGAATTTGGTTACACTTCTATGGAGAAAGAGGAGCAGATGTACGTTTTTTTGTTTGTTCCTTGCTTCTATGTCAGCTACATCAAACATCTCATCTTCTGAAGCAATAGTGGATTTATAATCCTGCTCTCCATAAACTCCTAGCCATCCCCCCAAAAAAGAGAACAATCAAACAAAAGGGGCAATGGTTTTAGAGCCAAACTTCCATTTCCTGGGAAACCTTTACATTTTCTATAAACCGGTAGAACAGAATATACGGTAGTTTGCTAATTAAACATTCTTTAATAGATAAATTGAATATCAAGCCAAAAATACACAAAGCACACATTGCTGAAGCCCTCTCGTAAGCTAGAGGGTGCAGAGCTCAGACTTGTATCAGATAACAAAAAACACTGACTCAGAGGACCGATTTCCAGAAAAGGAATTCATTCTTTCCGTGAAGAGATTTCACAACATGTCACACTAAGGCCATATTTCATCAAAGTTATTACGGCAGAGTTCTGGCAAATCAGAACATGGAGTTGTGCAAAGGTTTTGGCGCTTCCTTGCTGGTTTTGCCCAACTCCACCAATATTGGTGTTGGGGTTTGACAGGGGAGAGACACCACAGCTCCTCTAAGGGTGCTTTCACATTAGCGTTCCCCTACGCAGCGTTCTGCGGAGGGGATCCGCAATGTAAGCGCAGCACCGCAAGTCCCTATCTTTATAATGGGAGCGCACGGTGCTGCGCTTGACTGCGCATGACTGTGCGCACCCATTCACTCCCATATGTGATCTGTGCGCAGGCAGATGCCTGCGCACAAATCACACAGTCTCGTCCGCACCAGAAATGCGGAGGGGAACGCTAATGTGAAAGTAGCCTAATTCATGACACGATGTGGATACCTTACTCCAATCCTTGACTGCTGAAAGATTTGTGGCAAGGTGCGCACTACTATTTAGATGCATGCGCTCCAATGCCCGTTTTCACCTTCATGACTATAGAAGAGCAAACCTTTCAAGGATTGATTGCCGAACTAACCCGTGGATGTTGGGGTTCGGTGGTGCTGTTCAGGACTAAAGCTTGACCCGGGCCGTCATCGATTGCTGTTTGGCTCTCTGCCCACATACATCCAGTGTGAGGTAGCGCTCGCTGAGGGCATTAGGGGTGGTTCTTTTGGCAGCAGAAGTAAAGCACATTGGTACAGTCTCACGTTTAAATCAGTCCAACTGATTAATTAACAACCATAAACCACTATAGCATAGTTCATTAAATCGACAGAACATATTATGAACACTGGTCTGTTTCAAGGGCGGGTGTGCCAACATGGCATTTCACACTTAGTCTATTGTAGCGTCCATTGACCTTTTAGTCCACCATTCAAGAGGCTGCCTGTCTGGGATCACAGACTCCTGTCTTCTCCAGATTCTCAGTGGGGCTGTAGCCTCCTGAACTGGGATGGCTCTCTAGCCGTGGTCTCTGACCCTTGTGCCTTCCAGGGACACACCTGCTTCCAAGCACAGAGAGACACAGTTTCCTGACCATGTGTCTTCCAGGAAGATGGAGAGTCCAGCTACTTAAAAAAAAAAAAAAACTCAACAAAATTTAGCCATGTCAAATATCCATTGCACCCAGCAGGAGGAAGGCAGCTCCACTGGAGGCAACACAAGTGTCTGAATACCGGTGCTTAATTCCCTGCAACTCAGGCATGGGGGTGGTTGTGGCACCTGCGACTGGCCATGTTGATGATGAGACTGGTGGTATTTATAGACATAACGTTACAAACAGGGCATCAGTCACATAAGTCCATGTGAGGCAGTGTCAGAGCTCAGCCTATCGGTCACGCCCAGCTATTAGACATGGCAGGCCACTCCACACCCAATACATGCATCTCAAGTGACAGACGCCCCCCAGAGGGCTCAGCCTCAACTGCAGAGAGATTAAAGGGAACCAACCACCTCAGATGACGACTATAAGCACTTAATACATGTGCCTGCACCCTACCTAGACTGTTCCACCCATACTTTTGTTAAGAATATTGATTTTTGTAAACCGAAATATACACTTTGTAAAAATACTGGCCTGGCGACATCTGGGCGTCTCCCTCGGGCTGATCTACTAGTGGGCTGTGTCTTCTAAAGCATTACTGGCTTTTCTACCCCTCCCTCTTACTTTGCAGGACGTCACTGAAGGGCATGATATTATCTTTCAGTGGGCGGGCACGCAAGGCTGCTCCCGTCCCCGCACGTCATCGGAGGCAGACAGAGTCACGTGCACTAGCATCGTCACTTCCTGTCGGCTCCGTACAGTGACGCGCAGCTGAGGGATACCATGTGAGCCTCACACATTGCGGCGAGCAGGCGTGGTATCTTTCAGTAAGCTGAGCTACTGCAGGTACTCAGCTCCACCAGGTCTATACTAGTCCACCTGACACCCGTTCTCATCAGCAGTCTCATTCTCCATGGATCTCCCCTTTCTCAAACTAGTGATATGTACTTCTATCCTTTTTACAATAACTTCATGCTAGGATGAAGGTTTTCAAGCACAATGGGCATAAAAATGAAATTAGCAAGGATCAACATGGTCAAAGGGTCTTAGAAAACAGTTGAAAGGATCACAGGTTCACACAAGACATGATCACAGGTTCACACAAGACATGATCCCAGGGTCACAGATGGCATGATCACAGGGTCACAGATGGCATGATCACAGGGTCACAGATGGCATTGAATATTTGGTGAGTTTTTACCTCAGTACTTGTAAGCCAAAACCAAAAATTATACAGAAAGAAGACTGTATGCAGCAGCTGCCATGCCCCTGGTGTCTGGTTGAAGGGGCTGTATTTTATTTACTGTATGAATCTATGACTTTTTTAAATCCCAATTGACCTAAAAGTATAAAATACATAAAACACACTCATATAATACTGGAAGCGTTTCTTCAAAATGGATGTCCCAGGGAAACAAATCTAAGAAAGGATGAAGCTTGTTACTTATCTGAAATGTAATTATTCCCATCAAAGAAATGTACCATACCCATGGTATACGAAACAGATTTATGATAAATACAGGTCCCACCTGTGTCAAAAGCGGTAGGTTCCTATCCCTATCACATAAGACGGCCGCAGGATGCTGTGCTTGGGAGGAGGTGGTCCCACATCCTCGGGTCTCTCCAGTTTCTTCTAATCATTCAATACAATGGAGAGAGCTGCACCTCTCTGTCTATACATTACTATGGTATCTTGAAATGCTATTTGAACTCTACTAATATTTAGTAGTTTACTTATTAAGTTTTCGAGCGTCACAGGTTTTATATCTAAATTACAGTTGTTTCTGGCTAGTGGGAAGAAATTAGTTTTTATGATGTTTTCCATTTACAGTACACAAATATTAAAAGCATTGTTAAGGCTTGGGGCTCAAATCCGCAGTCCCTCCAATTAACCGCGGTCTTGTGAATCCACACAAGTGAAGAATTTGTGCGCTGCCAGGACATTCCGCTGCCAGGAGCTGTCGGTCATGTTACTGCATGTATGCATACTTCCAGCAACATTTTGACTAGACGTGTCCAGCCTCGCTCAATTCACTTGTATTGAGTAAGGCCAAGCATCTCTAGTTGGCACGTGATCATATCTGTATAGAAATTGCATACTTGTGGTCATGCGCCCTCCCTCTCCGAGCATCAGTGAATTCTGTCCGCATGCACACGGAGGATCACAAACTTGCAGTCACATAGAATGGCTGCAGACTTGAACCCCAAAACAACTCCTTTAAGAATTCCTGCTCTTTGGTGCCGGTGTGTTGCACAAGTTCAGAAGCACGAGGGACATTATACAGCAAAACGAAGCAGTGTAACGTGTTTTAGATCACTCCAGTGCTGGATACACCTAGTAATCTGTATCCTGACCTGTGTGTCTCCCTCCCTACTACATAGACTTTAAGGTGAAGTTCTCGGAGTATTTGGAGTGTTTTTGATCTTGCAGTTTTTCTGCACTATACACCTGTAAGCCAAGTTAGGATATTTGCATTATTTTATTCTTTCATTGTGTTTTCAGAGCTTTTCCTCGGACTTGCTTTTTTTATAGTTTTTTTTTTTGTGCCTCATTTTGGTATGTCATGCTTTAAATAAAAATGCTTTGTTTTTGATACAAATAACTAAAAATCCATAGAGCACAGAACTATTAAGCCAGGTCAGAAACAAATTCAAGGTGGTTCAGTTTCCCCCTAATGAAATTGTGGAAAACACCTTTAAATATACAGCTCTAAAAACGGGAGCAAACAGTGCCCGAAGTCTTATGCCTGGACAGTGGAATCTCGCAAGACTGTGCAGCTTCACCAGGGCACAGTCGCCCGCGCTACTGCGCAGCCGCGTGAGCTGTGAATGATTCCCATACATACGCAGGAAAGGAGGCATTTTCAATGCAGTGGGGAGGCTCGGACTGAAGAGAGCACCACCCATCAGACCCTACAGAACTCATTTACACACCGTGGGAGACACATTAATGAGGTATGCAGGGGCACATCTGGGGATATAAAGAGGTTACAGGAACCCCAATTACATCAAGTTAAACGTGGTGGGCATCTATTATATAATTGCCGTAACTGACTTCCGTCGGAGCGGCGCAACTTCCGGTGGCTTGGTTAGCGAGTCCAAGCTTCATCTCCTGGACTCTGTCCGTGGCCGCGTAGCGGCCACGGCGACTCCCGAAGCAATGCCCGCAACGCGGGCATTGCGAGTCATTGCAGCCTCGCAAAGCAATGCCCGCTAAGCGGGCATTGCGAGTCGCTGCCACCCAACGCTAACCAAGCCACAGAAGCGCATACGACTGTAGTGTACACCGCTATAGTATACTACAGTCCCATGCCCATGCGCCAACGACTCGCAATGTTCGCTGCCGCTTAAGGCCCGACACGCGTATGCCCATGGGACTGTAGTATACCATCGCGCTGTACACCGCCGCCGAAGTCCCACTACCCTCTGACACAAGCCCCTACCCCCTAAGTCCCGTCCCACTACCCTCTGCCGCAAGCCCCTACACCCTGCTGCCCTAACCCACTACCCCGCCGCACCCACTACCCTCTGCCGCACCTAACCCCTAAGCCACTACCCCGCCGCCTACCCCGCCGCTGAAGCCCCTACCCTGCCGCACCCACTTCCCTCTGCCGCAAGCCCCTACCCCCTGCTGCCCTAACCCACTACCCCGCCGCACCCACTACCCTCTGCCGCACCTAACCACTAAGCCACTACCCCGCCGCCGAAGCCCCTACCCCCTGCCGCCCTAAGCTACTACCCCGCCGCAGCCACTACCCTCTGCCGCAAGCCCCTACCCCCTGCCGCCCTAACCCACTACCCCGCCGCAGCCACTACCCTCTGCTGCAAGCCCCTACCCCCTGCCGCCCTAAGCCACTACCCCGCCGCAGCCACTACCCTCTGCCGCACCTAACCCCTAAGCCACTACCCCCGCCGCCGAAGCCCCTACCCCCTGCCGCCCTAAGCTACTACCCCGCCGCAGCCACTACCCTCTGCCGCACCTAACCCCTAAGCCACTACCCCGCCGCCGAAGCCCCTACCCCCTGCCGCCCTAAGCCACTACCCCGCCGCAGCCACTACCCTCTGCCATAAGCCCCTACCCCCTAAGCCGCACCTAACCCCCTACCCCCGAAGCCGCACCTAAACCCCTACCCCCCCCTACCCCCTAAGCCCCGCCGCACCTAAGCCCTGCCGCCTCCTAAGCTCACACCGCTAACACCTAACACCCTACACCCGAAGCCCCCGCCGTCCCCTACCCTAACGTCCCCGTCGATCACTTACATGCCTTCTTAGTCATCTGATCGTCCATCCGATCCACAAGTCCTCCGTCCGGCCAGGCGTCCTCTTCCTCCGGCCCCGGGGGTCTTCTCTCTTCTTTCCGCCAACTTCCAGCTCCGACGTCCTCTTCACTTATCATTAACATAGAATGGACGACAAATCCACCATTCTATGTCAATGAGATGTGAGGGGCTCTTCTGATTGGCTGAGGGCAGTAGACAGCGACCAATCAGAAGAGGCCCTCATTTCCCATTGACATACATTAGCGGTGTCTCGGCGATTTTATGGCCGCCCACCTGGTTCTATTTGTCGGCCCTAAAATCGCGGACACACCGCTAATGCATCTCTATGGGCAGTCAGCCCGATTTCTGATTGGTCGCTCTCTCGAGCTCACTGCCCATAGACATGCATTAGCGGTGTGTCCGCGATTTTAGGGCCGACAAATAGAACCAGGTCGGCGGCCATAAAATCGCCGACACACCGCTAATGTATTTCAATGGCAACAAATAAATTTAATAATAAAAAAAATAATTAAAAAATAAAAAAAATAAAAAATAATAAATAATTCAATAAAAATAATAAAAAAAATAAATAAATGCTATTAATTGTATATTATTAATTTTATTAATGCTATTAATAATGCTATTACTGCTAATAATTATGCTATTAATGCTAATAATTATGCTATTAATGCTAATATTTATGTTATTAATGCTAATAATTATGCTATTAATGCTAATAATTATGGTATTAATGGTAATAATAATGCTATTAATGCAAATAATATTGCTATTAATTCTATTATTAATGCTATTAATGCTAATTATTATGCTATTAATGCTAATAATTAAGCTATTAATGGTAATAAGAATGCTATTAATGCAAATAATATTGCTATTAATGCTATTATTAATGCTATTAATATTAATAATTATTCTATTAATGCTAATATTTATGCTATTAATGCTAATAATTATGCTATTTATGGTAATCATAATGGTATTAATGCAAATAATATTGCTATTAATGCTATTAATGCTAATAATTATGCTATTAATGTTAATAATTATGCTATTAATGCTAATAATTATGCTATTAATGGTAATAATAATGCTATTAATGCAAATAATATTGCTATTAATGCTAATATTTATGCTATTAATGCTAATATTTATACTATTAATGCTAATATTTATGCTATTAATGCTAATAAGTATGCTATTTATGGTAATCATAATGGTATTAATGCAAATAATATTGCTATTAATGCTATTAATGCTAATAATTATGCTATTAATGCAAATAATATTGCCACGTTCTAGAATCCCGATGCATTTGCATCGGGCTCACAGCTAGTAGGTTATAACGCCCAAAACAGGTGACTGGTTCACTTTAAGTCACACAAAAATAGCATGAAAAATCATATACAAATGTTGGTCAAATAAGGAGGAAAAAAAAAAAATCAAAAACAAGAGGAAGAATGAAACCCCCAGCAATGCGTTTTGCTATAATAGCTCTTTCAAAGGGACGTGTGCTTGTGATACCTCCTGGTATTTGACTTCCACAGAACCATAAAGTCCACAAACACGCATGTAATAAAAATACTCAAACGCAATGAAAAAAAAAAAATGCAAGCAACATATAATCCTGTTCATAGTTATTGGCACCCATGAAGTTTAAGTACATAATGTAAAACATCTTCTGATAAAAATGAATAAAGTGAAACAGCTTTTTTGTACAGAGACTCATGCTAAATACAAAAGAGCAAATTTAAAACAAAAAACAATGGTAGGGAAAAACCTAAATATTGGTGTGACACTGGTATTGGCTCCCGTTACATTAAATTAGCATGGAAACACAATTTTACTCACCTGTGATAAATCACAAATAAGGATCACTTGTAATAAATTGTTGGTACCCATGTGACATGAATTAGCCAATGAATGATGACTTCAGTGTTTTAAAAAGCCACATATTAGACGCTGTTCAAAGGTGAAGACAATGGAGCTGCCTAGGGACATCAGCACTGCTTCGTTAGCAAACACAAGACTTTCGAAGGGTATAAGGCCATCTCCAAAGACCTTGGTATCCCACTTTCAACATTGTGCAGTTATATTAAGAAGTTTAGCAAGCATGGACCCATCAAGAACCCCCTTGGGGAAGGAATGGGGGGGGGGGGGGGGGGGGTGTGTTAAGTTGGAGGTCAAATTGACAAGAGATGTCTTTGCAAGCTGGTGAAAAGATGGGAAAAACACTATGTTAAACATCCTGAAGGCCAACCTGGAACAGTCTGTGGTCATGGTTTCAACAAGTGCCATGCGATGCCCACTAAACCAAGCAGAGCTTTATGTGCAAAGCCATGGAAGAAGCCATTGCTGAATAAGAGACATAAAAAAGGAACGACTGATCTTTGCCAAAGAGTACCTTGACAAACCACAATTCTACAGGAAAATGTTCTGTAGCCAGATGAAGCAAAAGTAGACCTTTCAGGCAATGCAAAGCAACAGTTGAGTCCAAAGACGGAGTGCCTCCTTTTTCTCATCTTTAAATCAGTATGCAAAGCAACAGTTTGTTTACAGATGGCGCAATGATGCTTATAAGGATAAGATCACCCTATCAACAGTTAAGCATGGTGAAGGATCCATAATTCTGTGGGGTTGCTTTGCAGCGTCTGATACTGGAGACCTTGACCGTATCACAAGAATCATGAAAATCAGAGAATTATCAACAGAGTTTAGAATGAAATGTCCTACCCCAGTGTAAGGCCAGCTTCACACTACGGCTGGGATTCGATCCGTGGCTGTCTGCTTGAGGCAGACAGCCGTGGACCAGATCAGCACAGAGAACTGGAGGGCTAATTTGCCCTCCGGTCCGGTGTGCAGCCGCATGTAGCTGCCGTCGCAGATAGGTCAGGACCGCGGTTCTGAACGGTCAGGAGGGGCTGGGGCAGAGCTTCAGCACCATGGAGCTGTCCCCTCTGACAATCAGGAACGCAGCTCGCTCCTTGCGAGCCGTGGTCCCGAGTTATCAGCGGCAGCAGCTGCGCCGGCTCCGCTGCACACTGGACCCGAGGGAAAATTAGCCCTCCAGTTCTGTGTGCTGATCCGGTCCGCGGCTGTCTGCCTTAAGCAGACAGCCACAGATCGGATCCCAGCCGTAGTGTAAAGGCAGCCTAAGAAAACTTGGTTTGGAGTCAAAGATCATTAGCCCTCCAGCAAGACAATAAACCAAAGAACATATCCACTAGTAAATAGGAATGGTTGAAAAAGAAAAAAATGGACTGTTTTAAAATGGCCAGCAATGAGTCCTAACCAGCAATCAATCCTGACCTGAAATCTGCCATTGGGAAAATGAACCCTGTAAAGATTCAAGAGGTTGAACAAACCTCAAAGGAAGAGAGGGCAAAAATACCAGGGAGAAGTGCAAGAATCTTCTAGATGGCTACAAGAAATATATGGAGGCTGTCATTAATGCCAAAGGGTATGCAACCAAGTATTAATTAGGGGCCTTTATTGCTGCAAGTGCTGTTTATTTGTTTCTTCTTTGAAAGTGCAACATGTAAGGCTGCTTTCACACTGCATTTTTCTGTGATCCGTGGCTGTCCGTTGTAAAACGGACAGCTACGGATCCGATTTGGCCCCCATGTTATCCTATGGGCACGGATTGGATTTGCCCTTAATGGCATCCGTTTTTTGTCGAATCCGACCTGATCCGCGCCAAATAACATGCGACCTATGGAGCACAGGTCCAAGGAAACAGCCGATTGTTCCTCGGACCCGATTTTAGTGTACTGAGCATGCTCAGTACATTACAATCGCTCTGTGCCATCTAATTTCACTTCTGCCATGTATATTCATACATTGCAGAAGTAAATTTTAGTAAAAAGAAAGGTATAAAAATAAAAAAATAAAATCTTTATTCTCACCCATCCAGGAGTCCCCTGGCGCTTCCAGCTATCTTCTTCTGATCCTTACAGGACCTGGCGTGATTTCACAATCACATAACCGGTTACCGCGGTCCTATGGATCAGAAAAAGATAGCTGGAAGCGCCAGGGGACTCGTGGATGGGTGAGAATAAAGATTTTTTTTTATTTTTTAAGGTCCGGAGAAGAGGGGGAGACTGAGGGGGGAGACTGAGGGGGGAGACTGAGGGGGGAGACTGAGGGGGGAGACTGAGGGGGGAGACTGAGGGGGGAGACTGAGGGGGGAGACTGAGGGGGAGACTGAGGGGGGAGACTGAGGGGGGAGGGAGTGGAGGGGGAAAGAGGTGACAGGAGGCAGAGAGGAGCGAGGTGACAGGAGGGAGAGAGGAGGGGGAGCAAGGTGACAGGAGGAGCTGGGAACTGAGAGAGGGAGAGGATCCAAACTGATCCTGCACAATATCGGAATCGGATGCCTATTTGACATCTGATTGAAGGCATCAGTTTGGATCCGTTGTTGTCCGAGGGTTCCTGCAAAAAGTCGGATCCCCTCGGACAGCAAAATAATGCAGTGTGAAAGCAGCCTAAGTTGACAGTTTTATTGTTGTATTACTTTAGACCATTACTTTAAAAATCCTGAGGATGTAACACTGGTACATCTCCATTTATTTCTGAACATATTGTACAGTGTATGAAAAAAATTTAAGGGTGCCAATAATAGTGAGCAGCACTGTAATATACATAATAGGAGCAGACATTCTGAAACATCCAATACTCACCAAATTCTAAGTGTGGGAACATAGCTTTAGTATATGAGAAGCACATTTCTCTGTTAAGTTTTAGTACAAAGTTTCTTACATATAACTTTACTATTGATTTATGTGCAGTTTCTAGAAAGCACAGTGACTATTTAATAATTGCTGATTAGCAACGGTCCCTTAAAATGGCCAAGTAGCAACCGTTCAGAGTGAGCACAATGGGAGACACCATGACCGTATGTGCAGAACAGAGCAGGGGATTGTGCACAGATCACCCATACACAGAATGGTATGTGCGTCATATAATGGTACATTATGTAGTTGGGAGGCTGCATATTACAACTAACTAGACCAGTGATGGCTAACCTATGACACGTGTCAGCAGTGACGCGTTTCTGCTGACACGCGTGTTATGGCTCGGTTTCCCTCTCCGCCCGCCACCGACAACATTTATTAGCTCTACTGCATTACCGTGCTGCCCTTGTTCCACATTTGGATGCTGAGCTAACACTGATTGCATGCAGTCAGTGTCAATCACAGTGTCTGAATCCAGAGGCAGGAAAAAGGTGGCACGTAATGAAAATGACAATCAAAGTGTCAGCATCCCGCCTTCGGATGCTGATGCTTTGATTGACACTGACTGCTTGCACAGTGTCAGCTCAGCATCCGAAGGCAGGACAAGGGCGGCACGGTAATGTAGCAGAGCTAATTATGTTTTCAGCGGCGGACTGCAGTAGGATGAGGGCCATATCCAGGATGGGGCTGTGCTACATCCCAGTTTGGGGGGGCTATATACCAGGATGGGGGCCATATTCAAGATAAGGGACTATATACCAGAATGAGGTCCATATTCAGAATAAGGGGTGCTATATCCCAGCATGGGGGCTATATACCAGTATGGGGGCAATATCCAGGATGGGGTTGCTATATCCCAGCGTGGGGGCTATGTCCAGGATAAGGGACTATATACCAAAATGGGGGCCATATCCAGTATGGTGGTAATATACCAGGATGGGGGGGTGCTCTATCCCAGTGTGGGGGCTATATCCAGGATAAGGGATATATACCATAATAGTGGCCATGTCCAGGATGGGGGTAATATACAAGGATGGGGGTTGCTAAATTTCAGTGTGGGGGCTATATTCAGGATAAGGCGCTATATACCAGTGGGGGCCATAGCCAGGATGAGGGTAATATACCAGGATGTGGGGTGCTATATCCCAGTGTGGGTCTATATCCAGGATAACTGGCTCTATACCAGAATGGAGGCCATATCCTCAATGGGGGGTAATGTACCAGGATGGGGGGGATGCTATATCTCAGTGTGGGGGCTATATCCAGGATAAGGGGCTATATATCAGAATGGGAGCCATACCCAGGATGGGGGCTATATTTAGCATAAGGGGCTATATATCAGACTGAGGGTCATATCCAAGATAACATTTTGTTATTACAGCTACAAATATCAGAAAATTATGTTTTTTTTCTTAAAGTGACACACCACGCAAGTTATGCTCGTTTTTTTGTCAAATTTTGACACACTGAGCTAAAAAGGGTGACCATCACTGAACTAGACAGAGTTCCCACCATGGTTTTTGTTACACTTCCAGCTAAGTGAATGCCAATTGGTTTTTCTTGTTTTACACAGTGTAAACTGACTTGCGGTGCGTTATTGAAATCCGCTGCATATCTATTTCTCTTGAAGTAAATAGAAGTTTAATTTGTGGAATATTTCAGTACATTTTAACTACCGTATATACACAAGTATAAGCCAACCCAAATAGAAGCCAAGGCCCCTAATTTTACCCCCCAAAACTGGGGGAAACGTATTGACTCGAGTATAAGCCTAGGGTGGGAAATGCAGCAGACCCCCCCATCCTGGTATATTGCTCCTCATCACTGGTCCCCCAGTAACAGTATATGGATCCAATGTCGTTCGTTGGATCACAGTATATGCCCCATCACTGATATATAGCCCATTATCACTGGTCTAAAGCTTCTCATTACTGTATATGGGCCCCTTCATTTTATATAGCCCCATAGCTGGTATATGGGCCCCATGCTGGTAGTCACACTAAAATAAGAACCATTTTAACTCACCCTTCCGACGATTCCCCACAGACTCCTTGGCGTCCTCCCTCTGGTCTTCCTGCTTCTAATCATGTGACCGGCGCATAAGTGAGGTCATCGCTGCTGCATCGGTCACAAGATTAGAAGCAGGAAGACTGGAGGGAGGACGCCACGGAGCCTGCACAGAAGCTTCAGAGAGGCGAGTTAAAACTGTTATTTTATTGTGACCGCCATCATGGGGCCCATATACCTGTGATGGGTGCGAGTATAGTTAGGTATAATGTAATGTGCGCCGCTCCCCAGCCCACATGACCTCCCACTCCTTCTGCAGCCCCCTTCCCCCCCTGGTCATCCCCCCAGCAAATACTGAGTGACTTGAGTATAAGCCGAGGGGGGCACATTTCAGCACAAAAATTTTATCAAAGCCAAGTAACAAAGTTTTCAAAAGAAAAAACAGTTTTATTTAAGACTAGCTGTAGTTGAGGTATGGTAACTAATGGTTCTTAAGGGCCCGTCACATGCTACGATATCACTAACGATATTGTTGGAACGTCACGGCTTTTGAGGCGGTGCAGCGACGTCGTAACGACGTTGTTGCGTGTGACACGTAGTTACGACCAACGATAAGTAGCTAGATCGTTGATCATAGATTTATGAACTGGTCCATAAAGATGTCGTTCGTTGGATCTGCTGCATCGGTGTGTGTGACACCTTCCCAACGATCTCGTTTGCGCCTTCGCCTATTCAGAACTGAAGCATGTAGGCGTCCAAACGACCGCAAGTATCGGTCGCTTGTCGCGGAATCGTTGCTGCGTCGTTCCAATATATCTGTACGTGGGACACCTCAGCAGCGATCTCAGCCAGGTTGGATCGTTGCTGGGATCGCTAAGACATTGAAGCGTGTAACGGGCCCTTTAGCTATAACAAAATTGAATGGGTTAACAAAGCCTTGCTGGTCTCTGCTGAGGCTATAAGTGTAATACTGTTGGCTGTGTGCAAGCTCCTGCTGTATATTTTGGGCTGTGTGCGGGCCCCTGCTGTATGCTGAGGGTTAGGTGGCTCACGCGTGCCACTATTGTTGTTCTGTTGCCCCTATGAATCTGTCCCTGTGCGCTAATCACATGTCACATGATCAGATTTTGAAAGGTCATCTCATAATACTTGTGATTGGGGGGTGCGGGGGGGGGGGGGGAGCTCGTCTTCTAAACAGCCCGGGGCCCTCGCTACTCTTAGGGTACCATCACACTTGCGGCAAGTGCAGTATTGCCGCGATCCGGCCGCGGAAAAAAAATGCGGTCAGCTGTGTTTTTTTTTTTCGCGGCCGAAGCTGCCAGATCGCGCCAATACCGCACTTGCCGCAAGCCCCATAGAGAATGCATTGGGCTTGGCACAAGTGCACCGCAAGTGCGGCAGTTAGGCGGCAGATGTGGTTTTCTGACCAGATCTGCCGGATCCGCACAGAAGCGCAGATGTGAAAGGGGTTTAAATGTTTCACAGACATGCATAAGCTGTGTTATACTATGAATGTCCTTTGTTGCTTATTGCAACCAATCAGAAGCTGAGGTGTGATTGATTGCAATAGGCCACCTGATAAATATCCAGGTCAACTGTCAAAACAGCCAATTCAGTATCTACTAGCTCACACACAAACAGTTAATAGGCCTTTTTTTTGGCGAATGACTAAAGCCCAGAATTAAAATTTCACCTCAAAACATAGTCTATGATGTTTCCTGACTCAAATGGGGTGTCTGTGCAAACGTTTGTGATTGTAGATGCAACGGCGCAAATTCCTTTAGTGGACATGCATACACTCGCTTTTTTTTTTTGTGTATGTCAACTAATCTATAAAGACAAAAATAAAGATTAAAATTCACACAAAGAAAAGAAAAAAAAAATTTAGCTACTTGGTGCAGAAAGTTTGCGATCCCATGGGTAAAATATTAACAAAGATACACATGTGACATATCTGGTGAAAGCATGGACAGTTCTGAGTAGAATGGTGTTTATTTTGTTTCTCTATCTTATTTCTAGCCTGAGTTATGAGGAGAAATGTAAAGGCAGGCAACACCGAAATTCACACTTTTTCCAAACTTCGAAAATCAATTAAAAAAAATTATAGAATTTTTTCTTCTTCACATTTTGCATTGTCATACTATTATCAAATAACAAAATCTCAAAAGAATAAAAAATATAGACGTAAAAATCATTGGTTCACTTGACCTAGAATGACCCAATAATCTAAGCTATTTTCTAATATACTTGCTTTTCAAATTCCGTACCATTCATTCCCTCTCTACACTATCTAACAGCTACTGTGTTTCTTTTTTCTATTTCCTGTTATGACGACATTTCATGCGAGTGCCCCAGTGCATGCTGGGATACTCACACAGAATGCAGCCTCTCCCCTGAGGACAGTCACTTCCTCAGCCTCCTCCTTGAAACAAAGTGTCACATTAGTGACGCTGGTTTCAGAGTCGGTACAGTCAATGTTATGGACACAAGGGTCTTCAGCCTCTTCTCGCCGCAGTGCGCTGTCTCAGCCCACCCCAAGCAGTGTTTCGCCCATTGTGCAATCACACTGTTGTCAGCTTGTGCGTAGTCATAAACCCACATCATACAAGTGTCATTATATCGGCGGTGCAAGAGATAAGCGCCACCCTGCAGGACACGACTGGTCTCTGCCAGGCAGATTATGCATAGTCAGAAGTCGGGAACTTCTACTAACGTCAGTTGTGGGGCGGCACTTATCTCTTGCACCGCTGGGATAATGATTCTTGTGTATGATGTCAGCTTATGACTATGCATAAGCTGACATCAGTTAGGGACTGTGCGATTGCACAGGGGGCGAGACACTGCTTGGGGAGGGCTGAGACCCTCTTGTACATAAAATGAACTGTACTGCTCCTGAAACCAGTGCCACTAATGTGACTGTTTCAGGGAGGGGCAGAGGAAGTGACAGCAGCCTCTCCCCTTGCTTGAGGATGTTTTATGCAAGTATCCTATCATGCACTGGAGTACTCGCACAAATCATCACCAGACCAGGAAATAGGGGGAAAAAAACAAAACAAAAACACAGTAGCTGTTAGGTAGTGTAGTTAGGGAATTTTTAATGCAAAAGGAAAGCTAGCAATGCTGGATCCAGAAAGTACACAGCCAACTTGAATCAACGTGGGTGCTGCTGATACTGCTGTGATATGGTTAAACAGGTGTAAAGAAGAAAAATCTCAGCATCTCCACTTCGTATGAAGTAAAAAATAAAAAACGGCTTTATTTTATACATGTTAAAAAACACAGGGCAAAGCCCATAGGCTACCTTATGCATTTCTGGCGTTTTACAACACCCTTAGTGATAGGATCTACTATAGTTTAGTTGTGAGTGCGGCTTTGTACAGCTTTGCATTGATCTTCACTGATGGCGGGTGTATGCACCCTGGCTTCAGAGAGGCTCACTGCGCATGATCGGACATCGTCCACTCTTTCGGTAATGCCCTACCTTCAGAGAGGCATAGTGCGCAAGACCAGAAGTGCAGACAACATACGATCACGCGCAGCTTTGTCTAGCAATGCTGATGACACTAGCCATGGAAACCATATTATCACACCCACAGGAGCGTGATAACATGCTAAGTGGGCCAACTAGTCAGGGGAACTAACACCCCCATCGACTAGTCAAAGCCCTAATTAGCACCCCATAAACTGTCTTTAGGAATACTTATTCCAAAGATCTGTTTATGGATGCTACTACAGAAAGGGACTGTAGAGATTCTTGATATGTGCACAGAACTGCTAGTGGTTCTGCGTGTACAGGGGAGCCGACTGGTTCCCTTTAAAGCAAGAATCCACTTTGCATCTAACTGCGTAACATACAAGTGTGCACCTGAGCCCATGCTACTGCCAGAATACAGGTGGTCAGGGTGCCCAACCACAACACTGCCTACCATAAGTTGTGACCGGATAGTCTATCAACTTCAATATCTGACTAGACACCTTTTCTGGGAGATTACAACACTGATTCATTGAATCTAGAACAGAGGTCCCCAACTCCAGGCCTCGAGGGCCGCCAACAGGTCATGTTTTCAGGATCTCCTTAGTATTGCACAGGGGTTGGAATCATTACCTGTGCATTAAATCACATTAACCCCTGTGCAATACTAAGGAAATCCTGAAATCCTGCATTGTTGGCGGCCCTCGAGGCCTGGAGTTGGGGACCTCTGATCTAGAAGTGAAAGATAAACCCAAACCTTTTTGGGCTCTAACCTTGTTTTTTTTTTTTTTTAACTATCCAGCCTAAAATTTGTCAAGCTAGCTTTAATTTTGGCTATCTGAACCTTACCATTTGGTAGTTTTCCGGACTCTCAAAAAGTCATCGACATGCTACCCTCTGAATGAATCGGAACATGGTAATAAGAGTTCAGAACTGCCATGTAGTAATCTAGATATAGAAGCTTTATTGCTGATCTTATGGACTCCATCTTGAAAGATTTGATTCCTATCTGTTTAGCATCTTCAGGTTTACGATTGCCCAAAAAATTGCACCAAAGTTGCAAATCCGTGTCCATCCATTTTGAAACTGACAGCCACAGATCTGTTATGACCTCCCATGTTATCCTATGGGTCCTACGTGGCCATCCGTGAGTATCAGTTTTGTGACGGATCCATTGGTGTCAGCTTTCATCATGTACCCAGAAATGGAGACTGCTACTTTCCTGACCTTCCTTGAAAATCGCAGACACCAACTGACAGATACGGATCTGTTGGTGTCCGTATTAAATTATAATAGAGCTCTATGGAAGACGGATCCGTACAGATCAGTTTTGCTGTACTGAGCTGAAGCAAGGTAGAGCTCTTTCCACACCTATCTCTGGTAACAGATGACGGATCTGTTAAAAAAAAAAATATGATCGGTAGACACATTCGTTGGCATCCTAACATGGGAGACCATAATGGATCAGTGGCCATCAGTTTCAAAACTGATGGACACGGACTTTCAAGTATGCCAGTGTGAAAGCAGCCTTAGACTTTTGAGGGTCTTATACAATTGTATCTTCTCCTCTGAAAGGTTCTTTTATATGAGGGCAATAAGAGAATAGGGAACCCCTTCTTATTGTCCCCTGCTTTTTTGAAGAAATCATTCAATACCAGGCCTAACAACCCATGTCCAGGACATCACTCCTCAATCACAGAAGGAGACGTGCTGCATTAGATAGGGCAGCATCAAAGGGATAACGGCAAGAATTTTTTCCCCCGTCATCTTGCCGTGCCAGCCATACCATCAGGGATCCAGCCGGTTATGTTGCTGCAATGCCTGGTTTAAAGGAAGCTGCAGAAGATTCCCAAACTTTTTTTTTTTTTTTTTTTAAGAGGCTATGTCTTCCTATCAAGAGGGTCTTTTAGCACTCCCATTTCATCAAAGGGCAATATGGATTTCCTACATGACTTTGAAAATCGCCAAATCAATCTTCAGAGCTTTATCCCAGATACTGATGAAGTGTTTTCCTCAAAGGGATATTTATGTTTCGAAGCGGACAGCAAGAACCTTTCCTGTTAAGGTGTCTTCAACTCTCTTAATAAGGAGACAACATTTTAAACAGGAAAGGTTTGAGGTTTTGTTGTTCTAGCCCTCTCAACTTTATGTCCTGAATGGATGAATGGATTTTGAGTTATCAAAAGATCACCGTTATAGGTGATCTGTATATGGGGAATTCATTGACTTGGCACCTTTACAGAAATTTGTGTACGTGGATAGATATCATCCATGCACAAATGCTACATCTAAAGCAAAAGGCAGAAATATTCATTTAATGTAAAAATAGGGGTTTTAGCAGGTTAGTTGCTACAGGGAACCCGTCAGGTCCCCTAAGCCCTCAAAACTATGAACAGGCACGTGTGGTAATGCTTTCACCAGAATCCAATGTTGCAAAAAAGTATTTATATTGCTCATTTTCGCTTTGCTAATTAGGGCTTTGACTGGTCAAGGGGCGTTGTTCCCCACGACTAGTCTGCCCTCTTTCCTTGTTATCATGCCCCTGTGAGTGTGATAATTTCCAGGAGTCAACGTCACCGTCAGCTCTTGGAACTCATGTCTCATTCCCGCAATGTCACTGCGTCTCTGTGTCGAATGTACGGTCCTGGCTTCAGGGGTGCACTGTGCATAGTCGGAACTGCAGAAGACTCCTGATCATGTGAAGTGCGGCTCTAAAGCCAGAACTACACACCCAACACAGAGGTGAAGTGACCCTGCAGGAATAAAACACGAGTTCCAAGAGCCAACGGTGATGTTGGCTGCTGGAACTTAGGTTATCACAATCACAGGGGCATGATAACAAGGAAAGAGGGCAGACTAGTCGTGGAGAACAACGCCCCCTTGACTAGTCAAAGCCCTAATTAGCATAGGGAAAATTAGAAATATAAATCCTTTTTTGCAACATTGGATTGTAAGAATAACTGATAAGAATGGCTAGGCAGGGAATTTTGGCCCACATGTGCCTGGTTGTTGTTTAGAGGGCTTAGGGGACCTGACAGCCAGAGCTGTGGAGTCAGAGTCCTGGAGTCAGTGTCAGGGAAATTGAGGAGTCGACGTCTGTGTCAGATGTTTGGCTTACTGACTTCACAGCCATGGTTGTAGACTCGGGAGTTGGTGCCCATTTTGGTGAAATTGGAGTCTGAGTCGGATTTAGTGAAATTGAAGAGTCGAAGTCAGATGGACTCAACAGCCCTGCTGAGCTTCCACTTAATTTGATTGAAAGTCTTTTTCCAACCAAATAAAATAGAAAACTTACACACTCTGCTATATTCTCCACCACTCCAATTCCCTGCTCCATGCCTATGCCCATTTACTTTGCTGCAGTGATAAAGTCCTACAAATCCACGATTGCTGCAGCCAATCATTGGTCACGTATGTATGGCACGAGACTACTATGGCTTGTGATCTGCAGCCTCAGTTAAGTGTTTACATAGCATGCCATGTTAGTAAAGCCAAGCACAGGAGCAGAAGAGCGATTTAACAGATGAGTATAAGATTTGTTGTTATTTTAATAGCATTATCCACGTATGGTGAAATGTTTTGTTATCTTTTAAATAAAATAGAAAAAAAAGTAAACTTTGGAAGCAAATATTAACTGGACAAAAATTGAAACAGATGTTTTGTGATTTGACCATTTTTCATTAAGTCTACAAATTTTTAATAGAATTACAATTAAATATTCATTACAATTTTAGGTAAGTGCTCACGATCAGGGCTCTGGGTGCAGCGCACTCTCTCTTGCGGAGCTGCCAGTGCTCACGGTCAGGGCTCTGGGTGCAGTGTACTCTCTCTTCCGGAGCTGCCAGTGCTCATGATCAGGGCTCTGGGTGAAGCATACTCTCTCGATCAGGGCTCTGGGTGCAGTGTACGCTCTCTTCCGGAGCTGCCAGTGCTCACGATCAGGGCTCTGGGTGCAGTGTACTCTCTCTTGCAGAGATGCCAGTGCTCACGATAAGGGCTCTGGGGGCAGCGTACTCTCTCGATCAGGGATCTGGGTGCAGCATACGCTCTCTTGCGGAGCTGCCAGTGCTCTCGATCAGGGTTCTGGGTGCAGTGTACTCTCTTGATCAGGGATCTGGGTGCAGCATACTCTCTCTTGCGGAGCTGCCAGTGCTCTCGATCAGGGCTCTGGGGGCAGCGTACGCTCTCGATCAGGGATCTGGGTGCAGCATACTCTCTCTTGCGGAGCTGCCAGTGCTCACGATCAGGGCTCTGGGTGCAGTGTACTCTCTCTTGCGGAGATCCCAGTGTTTTCTGCGGGAGAATATCCTGTCAGTGCTCACCATCAGGACTCTGGGTGCAACTTGTTCTCTCTTGTGGAGATGCCAGTGTTTTCTGCGGGTGATTGCCCTGTTAGTGCTCATAATTATGGGTGCAGTGTATTTTAAGTGTTCTCCTGCTGAGAGCACTTGCGTCACTGCAACAATAAATCAACATGATGTCGGTGGAGAAGCTGCACTGTAGGTCAGTTTACACCAGGGGTCTCAAACTCGCGGCCCCCGGGCCGCAAGCGGCCCGCCACGCTCCCCGGTGCGGCCCAGGGCACCATGAAAGAAAAATGCATGCCCCGGGCCATTATACATGCAGCCGCCGCGGTACCGCTTTACTGTGACTACTGTGACGGGTACCGCGCCGGCTCAGCTCACACAAGCGCCTTCGCGCCTGTACATTCATGAAAGCAGGCGGCCGGCGGACCAATCAGAAGCCTCCTGTGACGTCACAGGAGGCTTCTGATTGGTCCGCCGGCCGCCTGCTTTCATGAATGTAAAGGCGCGAAGGCGCTTGTGTGAGCTGAGCCGGCGCAGTACCCGTCACAGTAGTCACAGTAAAGCGGTACCGCGGCGGCTGCATGTATAATGAGCCCGGGGCATCAGGTGTGTATGAGTGAGTGTTAGAGAGAGAGTGTGAGTATGTGTGAGTGTATATGTGAGTGAGTGTGTATGTGTATAATAGTGAGTGTATTTGTGTGTATAATAGTGTGTATGTGTATAATAGTGAGCGTATATGTGAGTGTGTATGTGTATAATAGTGAGTGTATTTGTGTGTATATGTGAGTGAGTGTGTATGTGTATATGTGTGAGTGTATTTGTGTGTATATGTGTGAGTATTTGTGTGTATATGAGTGTGTGCATGTGTATAATAGTGAGTGTATTTGTGTGTATATGTGAGTGAGTGTGTATGTGTGTATTTGTGTATATGTGAGTGTATTTGTGTGTATATGTGAGTGAGTGTGTATGTGAATATGTGTGAGTGTGTATATGTGTGTGCGTGTATATCTGTATGTGAGTGTGTATATGTGTGTGAGTGTGTATATGTGTGTGAGTGTATGTATATGTGTGAGTGTATTCCCGCGCCGCCTGAACGGCACATCGCCGGCGGCTGGTGCCACGTGCTGACTGGTGCCGGCTGCAGGCTGGTGCCGCGTGCTGGCTGGTGCCGGCTGCTAGCTGGTGCCGGCTGCTGCCGGCAAGCGGAAGACTGGGAGCCACAGAGGAAGAAGCTGCCGGAATGAGAAGAGTGGAGTCAGGTAAGGCGCTGTTACAGCCGAAGATAGCAGCCTAGGGGGGGAGGGGAACGTGACCGCTGAAAGTGCCTAGGGCGGCAGGAACTCCAGATATGGCCCTATGTAAGTGTGTCAATGTGTGAGTGTGTATGTGTTTGTGTGAATATGTCTGAGGATGTATGTGTGGATGTATGTGTGGATGTATGTGTGGATGTATGTGTGGATGTATGTGTGGATGTATGTGTGGATGTATGTGTGGATGTATGTGTGGATGTATGTGTGGATGTATGTGTGGATGTATGTGTGGATGTATGTGTGGATGTATGTGTGGATGTATGTGTGGATGTATGTGAGTGTGTGGATGTGCAGGTGTGTATATATGGGCTTGTCCACACACCTGCGCTCTCAGTATTTAGCGCTTCTGCGCTAAATACTTAGATTTTGACAGAGAAGCGCAGGTGCGTGTATGCGGCCGCTTTCTGCAGACGCTGTCCCTGGTTACCCGATGTGTATTGTGGTAACCAGTTCATACAGCAGGCTGCCCACTGTCCGCTTATCCCGAGCGCACAGGGAAACGCTGCTTGCAGTGTTTCCCTGTGCGCTCTGGATAAGTGCACACTATGCAGGCTGCTGTATAAACTGGTTACCACGATACACATCGGGTAACCAGGGACAGCGTCTGCAGAAAGCGGCCGCATACACGCACCTGCGCTTCTCTGTCAAAATCTAAGTATTTAGCGCAGAAGCGCTAAATACTGAGAGCGCAGGTGTGGACAAGCCCTATGTGAGTGTGTGTGTGAGCGAGAGAACAAAAAGAACAGAGACCAGGACATTACTACAAGATGACAAGGGAGGAAACATTACTAAAAGATTGGGACATTACTACAAAATGAGGACCAGGATGGGAGACATTAATATAGGATGAGGACCAGGATGGGGACATTACTACAGGATGAGGACCAGGATGGGGACATTACTACAGGATGGGGACCAGGATGGGGACATTACTACAGGATGGGGACCAGGATGGGGACATTACTACAGGATGGGGACCAGGATGGGGACATTACTACAGGATGGGGACCAGGATGGGGACATTACTACATGACAAGGACCAGGATGGGGACATTACTACATGACAAGGACCAGGATGGGGACATTACTACATGACAAGGACCAGGATGGGGACATTACTACATGACAAGGACCAGGATGGGGACATTACTACATGACAAGGACCAGGATGGGGACATTACTACAAGATGGAGACCAGGGTGGGGACATAACTACAAGAAGATCATAATTTGTACTTTACTAGATTGAGCAAAAATTCTGGTATTGCTAAAATGTCACTTAGGGTACCGTTACACGTCGCAAAACATTGCATGCAATGTCACTGGCAATTTGCTGGTTGCAGTGAAATCATGGACACATTCTTACATTTGTACACAGCAAGAAAATAGAACAATGTGTCCATGATTTCACTGCAACCAGCAAATTGCCTGTGAAATTGCATGCAATGTTGCGACGTGTAACGGTACCTTTAGTCCTACAAGCAATGCGGCCCCCCAATATCAATTTTTTCTACGTGCGGCCCACCAACCCAACCGAGTTTGAGACCCCTGGTTTACACTGAGCAAAAAAAACAATTGGGCATGGGATTTCTATAAATCCATCCACTATGCTTGTACTATACAATGCAACGTTTTGGACGCAGCAAAAACATTCTGCTTCCAAAACACTGCTGATCCTGATTGTAGGCACTCACCCTTCGTGTCTCAAAAAAACACTTATTTTATGAAATCAAATACACGGCCTTCCATGCTTACACTGCACACAAAAGACCGGCTTGACCAGTTACATCTGCTTCATACAGAGCACCGCTGTGTGTGGGGACAGGTTTGGGGAATTACGTCACAGCCTGACAACAGAACTGACTGTTGTTGCAAATATTCAAGCATCGTGCAGTAGTCACATGCTCCATATGACAAGTAATGGCCGACAGTGGCGAATGCCAGGAAATCTTGTAATGAAGGCACTTTCATATACACTCTTACCAAGATTCCATACATCTCACAGGTCACACTGCCATTGATAAATGTTAGAATCTTTGCGCATTTTAGGTTTTGAAGGACCTTGCGGGTGTTCCAAAGCCAGGCAATTATTTTTATATGTATCTGCACATGGGTGTATATATTCCTTATACTTACAGTGTGTCGCTCTTCAACAAGTGGAGCAACTGGAACCGGAATTAGCTTAATATGGAGAGTCCCAATGACATAATAATATACCGTAGATTAGTGTGTGTGGTTGGCTTTCTCCATATTAAACTAAATCCGGTGCCAGTCGGTCCACTGGTTGAAGAGCGACATACCAAGGGTATAAGGTATACACACACACAGATTCATATATAACTAATGATGTAAGCCAGAGCAGTTGACTGGTAGAACACTCAAGGTCCTTAAAACTAAATTGTATAAAAAGACTAAAAGCTTGTTACCAATAGTAGGTCAATACACAACAAGAATGGCATCTTGATACATGTAACACCTATTGCTGGCTTCCTTTTATATTTGTTAACCCTTTTTTAATAGTATAATGTAATTATAAATCTAATCTCAATAACCCCCCAGTTACATGATTCATTATGTTTTCTGCATATTTCTTTTTCTATCCAGATCAAAAGCTCACCTGTAAAAACAGATCCCAGTATCCCCTTCTGTCAAGTTCTTAAATGGGTTGTCCAGGCTTTTTATATAATCTATGTGTATAGGCTGCAAAATACTTAGGGTATGTGCCCACTGGACGGTTCTGCATCTTTGCAGACCGTCAGAAAACCGGTTGAGAATTGCAGAAACTGAGTTTTCTGACCTCAGCAGTGTCCATCGTTTTTTGAGCGGTTTCATAGCGTTTGTACAGCGTTTTATCGGTGGTTTTCTGGCGGTTTTTCTTAGCGTTTTAAAGACTGTTTTTTGTGCACTTGTAAGCTGGAACCGCTGGAAAAACGCTCAAAAGAATTCACTTGCTCTATCTTTGAAAACCGGTGGAAAACCGGTGAATAAAGTGGAAAGGAGACAAAAAAAAAACGTTCTAATGTACACAGCGTTTTCTAAACTCCATTGACTAACATGTTAAGCCAACCGCTGGTTAGGATTAACATAAATTAACATAAAACTCAGCGGAAAACGCCGACGGAAAACGCTAAAAAACAGCCCATAAAACGTCCAGTGGGCACATACCCTAACAGTTTGTAATTTACACCCTGTCATCATTTTGCATTGTTACCTAGATATAACAGTTCGGGGTGTGGAGGAGCAGCTCACCCTCGTCCTAGAGGCATGTTTGTTTTGGAGCCTGACTGTAACATCACAGCTGGTCGTTTACACCCAGACTCCTACAAGCCCTCCCCAGTCCTCAGGAGGCCCGCCCCCCGCCCCTCTCCTTGGTCTCCAGTATGCCCAGCCACCCCAGACTCCAAAAAGCCCTTCCCAGCCCTTAGCATGAAGGGTCTCCAGTATGCCCAGCCACCCCAGACTCCAACAAGCCCTCCCTAGTCCCCAGCAGGCCCACCCTCCACAGTCTCCAGCAAGCCCACCCACACTCATTCACTCATATAAACTCTGATTGAACCACATTGCACTGAGCAATGTTCATCTCCTTCTCTGCAACACTGTACCATTATTATATGGCCTGACGTGAGCACTGTATGGGCACAAAGGCCTCCACAACAGGGACCGCTTCAAACTGAAGGGAATAGTCCTATTCTTCACTGTACATCTCTAGAATATCGATTCACCATTCTACTGTAAAGAAAATATTAAAAACAGAAAAAATTTTACAAACTAAAGAAAAAAAAACAGGGCACGGCAGCATTGACCACATCAATGTGCGCCAATCCAAGACACACGTATGAACAGCTGCAGTGTGATGCGAGTGACAAATACAGAACATACATGTTACTACAGGGAGACCAAAAAACCTCAGCTCCTGACAACACGCAGCACACGGCTACTCTCAGGACTCTCACGTCAGGGATTTATCACACGCGAAAAACAGAGTCTTGTCAGAGCTCAGGATCAGATTGTCAGGAGTCTGTGGTCCGTCTATCTGTCTACATTTGCTAAACTCATTGTAACAGAGCATGTTAAATATACCTGTGATTGCTGCAATGATCTCCATAGCATCAGCTTGAATCACATATTCTAATGGTAATATTCCATCTCTGCACTTATTGTAAAGTTTTCTGTGTCATCTGTATGCATTACATTCCTTAAGCGGCCGTCACACACACAGATATCGCTAGCGATATTGTAAGCGATCACGTGCACGCGCGATCGCTTACAATATCGCTCACATCGCTGGTGAGCTGTCACACAGACAGACTCACCAGCGATGTGGACCAGCGAGATCGCTGGTTACTATGGTACACATCGGGTTACTAGGCGCCGCGCGGCGCTTAGTAACCCGACGTGTACCATAGTTACCATCTCCCAGCATAGGCTCTGCTGCTGGGAGATCGTTCATCGTGGTGTTATACACCACGATGAAGCAGATCGTGACATCGTTCATCGCTAGATCTGAGCTCCGGACCTCAGATCTGCGATGTCAGGATCAAGCGATTTTACATCGTAAATCGCTTGATTACATGCAACGATTTGAAGCCCGATATCGCTTAAGCGATCAAAAAGGAGATCACTTAAACGATATCGGGCAAGAAATCGTTGCGTGTGACGGCCGC
Organism: Allobates femoralis; assembly: GCA_033576535.1. Taxonomy (NCBI): domain Eukaryota; kingdom Metazoa; phylum Chordata; class Amphibia; order Anura; family Aromobatidae; genus Allobates; species Allobates femoralis. Next base: position 209,361,512 of record JARQOC010000004.1, read on the forward strand.
TTTACTCACCAGTATATGACAATTTGCCACATTGTAATTGTTATCTTGTTGGAGGTGTTATAGTGTGGAGGAAGTCTTGTCTAATGTCTGTGGCCTTTCATCCTCTTTCACCCCTGCTGTTCCTTGTAGTTAATTACCTGAAACCATGTGACTTCCCACAATCCCCCTCACCTGATTCTGTAGTGTGTCCTATAAATTTAGTTAATTCCTAAGGGGTACACGTGTGGGGGGCTTACACGTGTGGCATCTCATGCAAAGTGGCATTGAATGCTAAGTGGATGCAGTTACTTCATGGCAGATAGTCAGGGCAGGGAGTCAGGTAAGACACTATTTAACAGGGAGACAGAAGAAAAAAAAATTATTTTTCTCTTTTCTTTTCCCTATCACCATGTCCTTTACTTCAATATCTATTGTTCTATGTGCTTTTGCGCTTTACCTTCACTGCCCCATCCCCCCTCCATCACCCCACATCCACATAAACCCCTCTCTCCTTCCTTCAACTTTATTGAACTCCCATACTCTGTTCACCATAGTGAATAATCTCGGACCACCATGCTCCAGGGTATTGCACCAAAAACAAAGTCACGATCACAAAAACTGTTTGCCTTTCCTCTTTTTACTGCTGCTTCTGTCAGGGGACATCTCTCCAAATCCTGGTCCACCCTCCACCAACTTCTACCCCTTTCCCACCACACATAGAAACCCCACCAACCTTATAAACATTACTTGCACACCTTCATCGCCCTCTTTTAATTGTGCTCTCTGGAATCCACGGTCTGCATGTAACAAACTTCCACTCATTCATAACTACTTTCTCACTAACTCCCTTAATCTGCTGGCCCTTACTGAAACCTGGATCCAGGATTCAGACACAGTGTCCCCGGCCGCTATTTCTTATGGCGGCTTGCATTTCTCTCACTCCCCAAGACCTGGCAACAGACATGGTGGTGGAGTAGGCTTACTCCTGTCCCCACAATGTACTTTCCAGGTCATCCCCCCAGCTCCATCACTCTCAATCCCCTCTTTTGAGGTCCACACAATTAGGCTCTTCCATCCCCTCCCCCTTAGAGTAGCTGTGGTATACCGCCCCCCAGGGTCACCCACCCAATTCCTCGACCATTGCTCTGCATGGCTGCCGCATTTCATGTCCTCAGAATTACCAACCATTATTCTGGGAGACTTCAACATTCCCTCGAACAGCCCCATCTCCTCATCTGCATTTCAGCTCCTATCTCTAACCACATCTCTTGGCCTCTCTCAGCTCTCAACCTCGATGACACACAAGGATGGCAACACCCTTGACCTGATCTTTGTCCGGCTCTGCTCAACCTCCTCCTTAGATAATTCAGAACTTCCCCTCTCTGACCACAACATTCTCTCCTTCACACTCACTAACCCTCGCCCACCCCAGCACATTCCTACATATCACACATTCAGAAATCTTCAGGCCATAAACCCTCACACATTCACAGACTCTCTACACTCATCACTGTCCCAAATCTCCTCATTTTCCTGTCCCGATCTGGCAGTCAATCACTTAAATGACTCTCAGAAGGACCCTGGACCAAGTAGCGCCCCTCAAAACCTCCAAACACAGAGCAAAACAGCCCTGGCTCACATCACAAACTCGATTCCTCCAGCGATGCTCTAGGATTGCTGAACATCTATGGAGGAAAAGTCGCACTCCAGAAAACTTCATTCACTATAAATTTATGCTGAGAACTTACAATTCTGCCCTTCACCTTGCCAAACAAACCTACTTCACCACTTTGATCTCCTCACTATCCAACAACCCAAAAAAATTCTTTCACACCTTTCACTCTCTCCTCAGTCCTAAAGTGCAGGCCCTCATCACTGACCTCTGTGCTGATGACCTGGCTTCCCACTTCACAGAGAAAATAGAAAACATCCGTCAGGAAATCAACTCCCAACCTCAAATTGCTGTTACCCCTACCTCACCCCACATTTCCTGCGGCTTACTCACTACATTTGACCCGGTCACAAAAGATGAAGTCTCCAGGCTCCTCTCTTCCTCTCGTCCCACGACATGCACTGCTGACCCCATCCCCTCACACCTACTCCAGTCTCTCTCTCCGGTGGTCACCACTCACTTAACCAAAATCTTCAATCTCTCCCTCTCTTCTGGCGTCTTCCCCTCCTCCTTTAAACACTCTATCATCACTCGTTTATTAAAGAAACCTTCTCTCGACCCTTCCTGCACAAACAACTACAGACCAGTTTCCAATCTCCCCTTCATCTCTAAACTCCTGGAGCGCCTGGTCTACTCCCACCTCACTCATTACCTCTCCACTCACTCTCTTCTAGACCCATTACAGTCTGGTTTCCGCCCCCTACATTCTACAGAAACTGCCCTCATCAAAGAAACTGCCCTCATCAAAGTGACCAATGACCTTCTGACGGCAAAACGTAATGGTCACCACTCTCTGCATATCATTCTTGATCTCTCTGCAGCCTTTGACACTGTTGCCCACCATCTCCTACTCTCCATGCTGCACTCCATCGGCATCAATGACACTGCTCTCTCCTGGTTCTCTTCCTATCTTTCTGACCGCTCTTTCAGTGTATCATTTGCTGGCTCCATTTCCTCCCCTCTTCCTCTCACTATTGGAGTCCCTCAGGGTTCAGTCCTTGGACCTCTTCTCTTCTCACTCTACACAGCCCCGATTGGACAGACCATCAGCAGATTTGGTTTCCAGTACCATCTTTATGCTGATGACACACAACTATACACCTCTTCCCCTGACCTTACTCCCGCTCTAATAAAGAACCCCAATGACTGTCTAACCGCAGTTTCCAATATCATGTCCGCTCTCTACCTGAAACTTAATCTTTCCAAAACTGAACTACTCCTGGTCCCGCCCTCCACTAACCTCCCTAAATATGACATCTCTCTCAGTGTGCGGCACCACAATAGTGCCGAGTCAGCAGGCTCGCTGTCTGGGTGTTATGTTTGACTCTGATCTTACCTTCACTCCATATATACAAGCTCTCGCCCGCTCTTGCCGCTTGCACCTGAAGAACATCTCCAGAATTCGCCCCTTTCTCACCTTGGAAACCACAAAAACCCTCACTGTGGCCCTGATTCACTCCCGCCTTGACTATTGTAATTCTCTCTTAGTTGGCCTCCCCCGCACTAGACTGTCCCCTCTCCAGTCCATCCTTAATGCAGCAGCCAGGATTACCTGTCTAGCTAATCGTTACTCAGACGCTTCTGCTCTATGCCAGTCATTACACTGGCTGCCTATATACTATAGGATCCATTTCAAACTGCTTGTTCTCACCCACAAAGCTCTTCACAGTGCAGCACCCCCATACATCTCCTCCCTCATCTCTATCACCCCAGCCGTTCTCTTCGCTCTGGAAGTCACTTTAGACTCACTTCTGCATTAATCCGAACCTCCCACTCCCGGCTCCAAGACTTCTCACGAGCCGCACCAATTCTTTGGAATGCTCTACCCAAAAAAATTAGATGTATCCACAACTTAGATAGTTTTAGGCGATCCCTAAAAACACATCTCTTTAGGGCGGCCTATCATGATCCCTAGTCAGTTATCTAGACATAGCCTATCCGCTCCGCCTCAAGTGGATCACATATAACGGGTTGTGGCCACTTATTCTGCTCCTATCTGTTCCCCATCTCCTCAAGTTGACTATACTATCATTGCAAATGAGCACCTATACCTTGTCACCCCCACCTCATTGTTAGATTGTAAGCTCTTATGAGCAGGGCTGCCATTTTTTGCTCCAATTATTGTATTATGTTATGCTTTGTAATGCATTGTTTTTTGGCATTGTATTGTATTTTCTAATTGTTTCTTATGATTGTTTAAATGTGAGCTTTGTATTGTGAATGTGAAGCGCTGCGGAATATGTTGGCGCTATATAAATAAAAATTATTATTATTAATTATTATTATGTTACCATAAGTCATCAGCTTTGGAGGTTTCTCCAGCTTCTATCATACAGCGAAAATCGGACAATGCACAGATGGCAGCCGAGCGCTGCATGGTCTTGTCATGGACCCACAGACTTGGACTGCGGAGTTTGATCTGTAAGGCTGCTTTCACACAGCGTTTTTGTGCTGTCCGAGGGGATCAGACTTTTTGCAGCACCCCTCGGACAGCAACGGATCAAAACTGATGCCTGCAATCGGATGCAAAATAGGCATCCAATTCCGATATTTTGCAGCATCAGTTTGGATCCTCTCCCTGCTCCTCCTGTCACCTCGTCCCCCTCCTCTCTCCCTCCTGTCACCTGTCTCCCCTCTTGGACCCCTCTTTGTTCCCCTCTTTGTCCTCCTCTTGGACCCCTCTTTGCAGACCTTAAAAAATAAAAACAATCTTTATTCTCACCTCTCCACGACACTTCCAGCTTCTCTTCTTCTGATGCACAGGACCTGGCGTGATGTCACAGTCACATGACCGGTTACCGCGGTAACCGGTCACGTGACTGCACTGTGACGTCAGGCCAGGTCCTAGAAGCACAGAGCGCTGGAGGCATCGTTGGATCTCCGGAGAGGTGAGAATAAAGATTTTTTTATTTTTAACCCTTTCATTTCACTGGATATCACTTCTGCAATGTATCAATATACATTGCAGAAGTGATATTAGATAGCACCGAGCGATTCTAGTGTACTGAGCATGCTCAGTACACTAAAATCGGGTCCGAGGAGACATCAGCTGATTCCTCGGATCCGCGCTCCATAGGCCCCATGTTATTTGGCACGGATCGGGTCGGATCCAATTCGGTCCGATTTGACCCGCTGTGCCAAAAATCGCAGCAGGCTACAATTTTAGGCACAGCAAAAAAATCGGCCAGAATCGGATCCGACAAAAATTGGATGCCATTAAGGGCAAATCCAATGTGATCTGTGCCCATAGACTAACATGGGGCCAAAATCGGATCCGTGGCTGTCCGTTTTACAACGGAGAGCCACGGATCACAGAAAAACAGTGTGAAAGCACCCTAACTTGGATCAAAATCAGACATGTCTCCGGGACATTGTGATGGGAACTCGGTCTGCAAATATACCTGGACATGTGCAGAGCGCCATAGACTAGAACAGGGAGAAGAGCAGAGAGGGCCCCAGGGGCACGGCCAGCGCCCAGAGGGCCCCAGGGGCACGGCCAGCGCCCAGAGGGCCCCAGGGGCACGGCCAGCGCCCAGTGGGCCCCAGGGGCACGGCCAGCGCCCAGAGGGCCCCAGGGGCACGGCCAGCGCCCAGAGGGCCCCAGCCTGTGCCCAGAGGGCCCCAGGGGCACGGCCAGCGCCCAGAGGGCCCCAGCCTGCGCCCAGAGGGCCCCAGGGGCACGGCCAGCGCCCAGAGGGCCCCAGCCTGCGCCCAGAGGGCCCCAGGGGCACGGCCAGCGCCCACAGGGCCCCAGCCTGTGCCCAGAGGGCCCCAGCCTGCGCCCAGAGGGCCCCAGGGGCACGGCCAGCGCCCAGAGGGCCCCAGCCTGCGCCCAGAGGGCCCCAGGGGCACGGCCAGCGCCCAGAGGGCCCCAGCCTGTGCCCAGAGGGCCCCAGGGGCACGGCCAGCGCCCAGAGGGCCCCAGCCTGTGCCCAGAGGGCCCCAGGGGCACGGCCAGCGCCCAGAGGGCCCCAGCCTGTGCCCAGAGGGCCCCAGGGGCACGGCCAGCGCCCACAGGGCCCCAGCCTGCGCCCAGAGGGCCCCAGGGGCACGGCCAGCACCCAGAGGGCCCCAGCCTGCGCCCAGAGGGCCCCAGGGGCACGGCCAGCACCCAGAGGGCCCGGCCAGCGCCCACAGGGCCCCAGGGGCACGGCCAGCGCCCACAGGGCCACGGGTAAACCGACATCTGGATGAGGCCTTAGTAATCAATCTCTTACACCAGTGGAAGTTTGTCCATAAACATGTATCTAATTAAGATTATGTGAACAGACGGCTCCATGTCCTAGATGTATCTATGTATTACTGGTGAGGGAGGAAGATGACATCTCATCACTAACCAGATTCTTCTCTTGAGTCTGTGCTATATACATATACATACACACACATCTACTGTATGCACACATAAACATATACATACACAAAATGAGTGAGAACACAGGAAGCCATTCAATGTCATGAAATGTCACCCCAGTCCCCAGGGCCCCTCCTGCCCCAATCGTGCCTGTCCCCAGAGCCCCCGCTCGCCCACGTTACATTATGCTGCAGACACAGGACAATAAGCAGGAGCCATCACGACACCGAGGTGATGCAGGCGGCACGTCCTCCCACCCTCAGCCCCGCACCCCGGAGCGCTCTCTCACTCACGGATCTAGCAGGTCGCAGCCGCCTCCTCCGTGCAGATTGTCATTTACAAGCCGCTGTCCTCCCTCAGTCCCGTTATGTCTCCAGCTTCTCCTCTCTCTCCCGGATCTACCCACGTCCTGGTATCGCGAGATCTCCGAACGTCGCTGCGTGGGTTTTGTACGTGATGGAAGTGTCAATAAAGTCCGCGCAGGGATGATCCGAGGCGAGCTAGCGCTCTGCTGCCTGGTCCATGGATGAAGACTTCACAATGGGCGGGGCCACAGCATCAGGGCGTGACCGATGGGTGTGGCCTGATCACAACCATGTAAGGAAAGCAGCCTGAGCCCAATAGAAGTGAGGGACGTGAGCCAACAGTGGGCACAGAGGAGCCCTGGGGTGAAGAAGGAGAGGGGCAGTACCATCACTATAGCCTGTGTCCCCACGATCAGACACTGCCTGCTATCACTGCGGTGTACAGTATGTGGCGCCCTGCAATGAGTGCGTCACAGGAGGGTACTGCACCCTGACTGAAGGTGCGGTATCCTCTGTCTCAGTGATGAACAGGTTAATCCCAAGGCTCCATACACCACATGCAACATCTAGAGGTAGAGGACCAATCAGATACCCGTTTACCAGGCAACCGGTCCTGGTGGGAGGAGTGTGAGATGTATAGTGTGGGGAAAGAGCAGAAAGAGAGTTAGTAAGTGGGAGAGACAAGTACAAGGAAGGAGTCGTGACAAGAGAGCTAACTGGGAGGGCACCAGGAGCTGGTGACCCAGAAGTGAAGGGGGCCGAGAAAGTCAGTGACGGGTAAGGAGAGAGTACCCGAGCCCAGTCCAACCGGAGTACCGGCTCCAAGGTGTTGCAGATGCTTCATGCCGTACCATAATCCCGGAGTGAGAGAGAGAGCTTTACAGGAGCGCCATTCACAAAACACCATCACCACTGCTGTACCAGGGAGGGTACTCGCCACTGAGGTCCAGGGACCCATCAGAGCCGCCAGGCCAACGGCTAGGGTACCCATTAGAAGTTCCTCTGTATCCGGGCCTGGTATGTTATAAGCCGTGGAGAGTAAACAGGGACAGCGAGAATTAGAAAGACACTGTGGAGCCTTGGAGGGACACTGTTCATCACCGGGACCACCTGGTCTATCGACTGAAAGTCTGGAAACCGTTATACCGTGTACTTGTTGACTTTGAAAGAACTAAGTAAAGACTATGCAGAGGAGCACTGTGTTCGAGCATTCTTTCTGAACTGTTGCTAACTTATTCATCTACCAAATCAACTGAGCTGCTGTATTCCACCAGAGCAGCTCCTGACCCCAGGGACTTTCGCTCATCCTGTGGGGAGCGGGTCCATCTAGCTGCAGCTCATCCCCTGGAGGTCCAAGCAGCGCCGATGCCATCACCGGACACCCACAGGTGGCGTCACGATACAAGTCTTTATACTTATTTAAAGGGATCCTGTCACCCCCAAAACACCTCCTAAGCTATTAAAAGCTGTCCCTAGAGCATAGTAACACTTACCCTACACTCCTTTTACCTCCTAAATGCACCAAGTGAAAATGAAGATAAATGTTATTACAGTACCTCATTAGTGATGATAATGAGTGACTATGGTATTCATAGTCACCCTGGCGGGCTCTCCCACTTCATGATATCACGCCTCCATAGGCGTGATCTTCTAATCAGATTAAAATGCGCGCCTCCCCGCCGCTCTGTGCTGTCTCGGCCGGCCTGTAGTGGGGCTGGGTGACGCGAATCGCGTCATTTCCGGCGCCGGGTGACGTAGTACACCCGCGCCGCTTTGTTAGCTTCAAAACGCGCACTGCGCATGCGCATGCGCAGTGCCGGTCTTGAAGCTAACAGCGGCGCGGGTGTACATATGCCACCGTTTCTAAGCTGTACACTGTAGACAACAATGCAATGCATGCAATGGAACCCTTGACCCCACCAGACTCGCTGGAGGACAACAATTCCAAGGGGCAGCTGGAGGATTGGTGTCAGGAGCTCCATGTAGGAACTGACCACACACCTTCCCACCAGAAGCATGGTGTCTAACGGGTAATTCGGGAGTATTAACCGGTATTCAGTAAGCATCCACTTGATTTTGGGAGGATAAAAGGGGTACACCATCACATACCCACAGGAAACCATCCATCCATTAAAGAGCAATATAGACCTGTACCACAGCTCACTATCAGCAAGCCAAGGAGATGTTACAGGACATGAAGGACGCAGGGGTCATAAGAGATAGTTGCAGTCCCTGGGCAGCTCCATTAGTCCTGGTCAAAAAGAAAGATGGGTGCATGAGAATATGTGTTGATTACAGACAAAGAAATCGCATAACACATAAAGATGCTTACCCGTTACCCCATATAGAAGAGTCACTTGTTGCATTAAAGTCTGCTAATTACTTTTCAACCCTAGATCTTACTAGTGGGTATTGGCAAAACAATGCTAATCTCCTTTCAGGGACCGTGTAGTGCAGTTCCAGCCACGACTGTGAAGAGCCTTAGCCAGTGTGAGGTACCCGAGAGTGAGGGATGAAGGCAAGGTGAGGAACAGGGCAGAGGAGCTCACCCCAAGAAGTAACCTGGACACTGGAGTCCGAGTCATCACCGGACACCGTAGGTGGCGTCATGAGCTATATTTTATTTTTTTTATAAAACCTCTTTTTAAGCGACCACCAGGGCCACGGCCCCGGACACTGACCACCGTTGACAGCACCCATAACTAAATGCCCGGGATCCGAGTACCCCGGCCCTGTGGCGGGTCATATTGGATACAGCGTTAAAGAAGCATCCTGTCAGTGCAACCTCTAGGTACACAATGAGTGCTCTAAGAGCTTCGGCCGTGTCAGCAGCGCAGTCAGTGATGTCACCCGAGGATACAGCTGAAGTACCTTGGTAGCCACTAATCCTGGTCAGCTGATGCAGTTACCTCAGCTGTGTTCTCGGGTGACCTCACTGACTGCACTGCTGACACGTCTGCAGCTCTCAGGGCGCTCATTGTGTGCCTGATAGGATGCTTCTTCACCTCAGTCTCCAATGCAGCAGCACCAGGAATTGGCACTTCTAATGAATGCGCCAAATTCTGGGGCGACTGCGGGCTGTTATCCTTACCCTGGGGGGAGCAATAACTTTTTGCCTCCCCAGGTTAAGAATAACAACCCCAGCTTTATCTAACCTGATGCCTGAGTATCAAATTGGGGGACCCCATGCCGTCATTTTTTCAAGATGATTTAATTTAAAAAAGAACAGCATGGGGACCCCGTATTTGATACTCAGACAAGATAAAGTGCATAGCTGGGGGCTGCAGCTCGCAGCTGTCTGCTTTATTTGTGCTGACTATGAAAAATACGAGGGACCACTATGCATTTTTTCCGATTATTTATTTATTTAACACACATATGACGGCAGGTTGGTTGCTATACACTGTGTATGATAACCAAGCACAGACACCAGTACAGATTGTGAAGGTGCAGTCTGATTGCAATAGCCAATCACAGACGCTGTCACAGAGAATGAACGTCTGTGATTGGCCATTGCCATTTCGTGCAGTGAATATGCATGAAGCTTAATGAGTGGCCCGGAAGCAAGCAGCTGGAGACCGCTAAGATCGATCTATCTATCTATCTATCTATCTATATATCTATCTATCCTGTCTATCCTAATTTTTTTACAGCATGGAAAAGACCATGTTAAAAACACGTCATATGCATGACATACTGATGCTAGGTGAGGGAAAAACGCTAACTAGCATGTCATACAGTTAAAAAAAACGCATAACTCTTGCATGACGCTATGCACTATACAAATCTGAGACTTCTTGTCCCTGAATAAGTCTCACTCCCTGTTAGACTCTTAGCCCTCCCTAGGTGCTCATTTTCACGCCCCGAATGATCCACCCTCTGTCTGTGCTGCTGTGATGTGGAGCTGAAGGCAGGATTAATGATTTGCATTCTGTGAGTGATAGAGAGGGGGAGGTAAAGCCTGCACAAGCAGAGCACACAGACAGAGAGAACGTGGATCCTGGAGCTGCAAAACAACATGCCCTAAGGGCTAAAGAATATAGCCCCTGCTAATTATAATCACTAATGAGTAAGTATTAAAACGTTTTTATGCACTTTCACAGGATGCTTTTAGGAGACAAAAGGAGTGTGAGATTAGTGATAGGATGCTGCAGGGACATGTTTTGGTAGCTTAGGAGGCGTTCTGGAGGTGACAGGATCCCTTTAAAGGGGTTGTTCAGTCTAAAATGATAGTTCTGCAGTCACTCTATGTGACTGCAGACTTAGCAATCCTCCCAGTGCACAGTGAGTGATTCACCAATTTCTAAACCTGGAACGGACCGTAATTGAGTGGTATGCATGTTCCCGGCCAGAACCCGACCAGTGGGCATGGCCTAGCCCTATACAAATGTATGGGGCAAGGCCACATCCACTAGATGGCAGCGCCTCTTAGCCAGACATTCCCACTCATTACCATTGTACAGAGTGAGGCCACGCTCACTGGTTGGGTTCTTGCCAGGAACATGCATATTGCACAATTATGGTCCATTCCTAGCAGTTCTTTATGGTTGTAAAAAAATAATAAATGTGAAAAATAGACACGTTTTCTATTTTTTGTACATTTTCACCCAAAATCAGCAAGAGCAGAAAAAAGAAAATGTTCCAAAGGAGCTGTTCTCAGGATTTTCAAAATAGATTTCAATTATTCTAGTATATGTAGTTAAATATTAGTTTTGTATTCAAAAGGAACAAAGTCCTCATTTCGTACTTTTAAATCACAATTTTTTAGTGTATAAGTAACTCATTATAACTGGATTCCCTTCCCTTCCAAGATGAAGGCAGTATAAAGAATCAACACAAGTTACAGAAAAGTGCAGAAAATTAACTGTCTGTCCAGCCCAAAACTCAAAGTAGTCCAAATTTTTTCCTTTACTGCTAAATTTATGTTGAATTAATGGGTTTAGCTGTGATTTTTAATAAGTTCCCTAGCAGTGGCAAATGTGGTAAAAAAAAAACCTCATGTTTTTAAACTCCTCTTGTTCTTTTGGTCTATGGATAGGGTCTGACTTGCGTGGCGCCCCCAGGGTCCAGTTGCCACAATGCTAAAGCTTGGAAGCAAGGGAAGACACCCACCTGAGGTAAAACACACATACGCACACAACACCTTCCCAATTCCAGGCCAGAAGGGGGAGCTCTAAAGCCCGGGTTCAGGGCAGGTCCCCTATAAATTCTTGTCTGGGGGTGTGGTTAGTCAGTTCAGTTCCTAGGAGGACTGTGGAAGACACCCTAGAGATGTGAGCCATGCTAGGCTCGTCCTAGGTGACTGACCAGCCCATATGGGTGACCCACAGTGAGGGTCTAAGAAAGGAGAGGGAAGGTGAGAGGAGTGGAGTGTAGCCAGCTCGCCTCTGCACCTTATGGAGTACGGACACCGGAGTCCAAGGTCGCCAGAGATTCCATACCCAGCAACCAAAACTGGAGGGCAGGTAATTTCAAGTTGCCTGTCCACCCAGAAAGGCCAGGAGACACAGCCGCCTTAGTGAGATCAGGAGAGCAGCCCAGAGAAAGCTCAAGCCACCTGTCATATGGCCACTGCACAGAGTGAGGAGGCCCAAGCACAGCTTTAAGCAGCCGAGTATCTCAACCATCACCAGGTTTCTATATAAACCTGAGTACAGAGTTCTAAAGCCAAACAACCCAATGTAAACATTACAAATTCCACTGATTGCATGTGTACAAGTTTATTTATGAACAACAGTGAAAAAGTTATAAAACACTGGGACAATATATAAAACCAGGTACAGCGTTTCAGAGGGGATGAACAGATCACAATCCCCAATACAAAGAGTAAAGTATACAGGCATCAACATCTATGGCAGACAATGTGGTATATCAATTGCATAAATATAGTAAATATAGTAAAAGATACCACATCCATAGCCTGTCTTTAGTGTCCACACTCACCCATGTAATGGGGGGTTGTGACACGTGTTCAGGGGCTACCCCGACACGTGTTTCAGATAGTCTTTCTTCAGGGGGTGATAGGTGAGGAGTGAGGTCCTGGGTAGAGATGAGCGAGAACTAAAATGCTCGGGTGCTCGATGCTCGCGCCGAGCATCCCAAGATACTCGTGTACTCGGCCCGAGCACTGAGCCCAATGTAAGTTAACTAGTGACAGGCTCCGCCCACAGACTTCCGGCTATAAAACGAGTGTTTCTGGGAAAGGGCGGGAGGGTGGGCTTTTTCAAATCGTCGCAACATACAACACCTTGCTGTGGCCCCCAGAGGGACCCTAACAATCAATCTGCTCTCTGTGAGGTGCCAGTTCACTGTGTGCACTGAAGGGAGCTGTGTATTTGTGTCAGATCGATAATTATTAGCGAAGCGTCCGAGCATCTCGGCGGTACTCGGTGCTCGCCAAGCATCCCGAGTACCGGGATACTCATGCGAGTAACGAGTAGCGCCGAGCATGCTCGCTCATCATTAGTCCAGGGTTAAATGTGTGCTAGCCACCTGTCGCTTATTCCTACCTAATTACAGGCCTGTATCAGTACTGCAGCTGCAGGGCACGCAGCTCGGCGACCTCTGGGGTCGGAATAGTACTTCCGGTGACGTCACCAAACCGGAAGTACGCAGAGCGGCGCCCGCACGTGCGCAGTTGCATATACTCCCACTGCGCATGCGCCGAAGGCATCGGCGCCATACTAGTTAGGGGCAAAGAACCTGTCAACCTGTTTAGGGCTATAAGATACAGATATTACATTATTAAGTACTTAAATCGTATATATACAGTATATAGATGTTTACATATAGGTGAAAAGAGGAACAGGGAAGTGGACATACGGGAAGGGAGAAGTGAACCACCAATATACATAATATGCAATAAAAGTAACATAAATGTATAAGTTTCACTTTCACAGTCCATTTGCCATATAGTTATCAATTCCACATCCTCCGTAAAGTGCTTGTTACTGTAGTTTAAATCGATGTTTGTATCATCAAACAACGCTCAACCCAGGGACGAAAAATACTGGTGAAATAAAATCAATTAAAAAGTATTCCTGTTAGAAGTCACATAGAGGCAACATGAGGAAAACAATGAGGAATTGGAGGGAGGAAACACCACAGGGCCTGGTTCCAAATACCCCAAGGTCCCTGCCAGAGGCGAGACAGCTTTTGGCATCACGAACAGGATCTACCGGCCCGGTAAAACTGGGCCTTGTGTGCCTAAGACTGTATTACACTGTGAACGTTCGCCATTTTTCTTTTCTTTTTGCCACCTCGTGCAGAGCGCATGGAAGCGAGGGGCGGGGCCACAGAAAGGACGCGCGGATAGGCCGAGACCCCACACTCTGACGTCAGTCCAAGGGTCACCAGAAACCCTGCGCCAGAAGGCCATTGCGGAAAGGTTCCCGCCAAAACCGAACGACTTATACCGCCGACAGCCGAGGGAGGGCTGCGATTCACCAAGGAGGAGAACGATGTCAGCCCCAGTCAAAGAGCAGCCCGCAGAGCAGCAGCCTGTGGGATCCGGCGATGTTGCCACCGGGATAGAGGACAGACCCCCGCCTGTAACCATCGCACTGATCACTATGCCATACCTTCCGGGCACGACGTGGCTCCCGCAGTACTTGGGTGAGCCCGATACCCTCAGTGACTTCCGTGAGCAGATGAACAGTGTGTTCGGGATGTACTCTATGACAGAGAAGCGGCGTGTGACATTGCTGATAGGACAATTGGACGGTGAGGCCCGGCGTGAGGCGATAGCCTAGCCTGGTGATGATAAAAAGACTGTGAAACAAATATTTGACAAATTGAAAGAGGCCTTTGAGACACGGATGGCCATTGAGCTTGAGGTCCGGTTCTTTGGATGCAAGCAAGGGGTGCAGGGAAGTGTGCGCAGCTATGCTCTGACCTTGCAAGAGGCGCTGAGGGCCATGAAACAGGCCGATCCTGAGAGCGCACCAAACGAGAATAGACTGCTAATTGACTACTTCATCGAGGGCCTCCGCGACCCCGTTAATAGGGTCCAGCTGCGAGCCCTAGACATGCGTCACCCCGAGGAAAGCTTTGCTGAATTTAAGGGCCGGGCCCTCTGACTGCTAAGAGCAGTGGTTGGCCATAACCTACCCTACAGAAATGGCACCAGCTCCTTTGGCCTCCGCAGGGGCCAGTGCACAGACTGTAGAGCCCCTCACTCCCAAAACTGTGCGCCTCCAACTGCAACAACTGACCCAAGGGATGGCAGACCTGGACCAAGCCGTGAAGTTCTTGCAAGGTACTGGATCGCCTGGAGGGATCAGCCCAGCCACTGGCCCAGATGATGTCCCATGGATGCGCCAGAGGAAGTACCCCACCAGCCGAAGACGAACCACAGACCGCTATGACGCTGCAGGACAAGCCATCTGCCGTCGCTGCAGTGAGGCAGGAAACATCGCCAAATCCTGTTCTTTAAACGAGAAATCCCTGGGGCAAGGGGCCACCCCCAGGAGTAGATCTGCCCGGCCCGCCAAATGGGTACAACAGGTACGTGGGAGGACGGTCAATCCTACCTATCATGCTGGATTGGATCCCCATGAACGCTTTACTAGATACTGGGTCTCAAGTAACATCTATACCTTATATCCTTTATAAGCGCTATTGGGCAGACTCTGATATTGCGCCCAGATGACTGTTTTACCATTTTTGCAAGTAATAGGCAACCCATGCCCCAGGTGGGATTCAAAGAAGTAACTATTAAAGTGGGGTGGAGCTACCTGATCAGGGTTTGATTATCGTAGATGTTGATCGAAGAGCAGCTACACCAATGGTAACATTAGGTACAAATGTAATTTAAAAATGTTTGGCTGATGTCATTGTGTTGTCACAAAAGGTTGCCAAGACCACCAATTCCAGGCAGCAAAGGACCCAGCAGAAAGAAATGCGGGCCCTGATGCAGAGACAGCAGGTGGAGCTGTCTGGAGGCAAAGTCAGCAGCGTGAGAGTAAGTGACCCAATCCCCATTGTAATACCTCCGCAGAGTGAAATGTTGATTTGGTGCAGGGCAGCCATAGGTCTCAAAGGGCAGGATTACCAGGCGCTGGTAGAGCCCGTGTATTCAGACAGCCGGCCCACCATCTTGACAGCCAGAGGTGTAGTTGATGTCCGCAGGGGGAGGGTACTGGTACGCATTCTGAATTGTGAGGAAGAGGAGGCCAAACTGCCACAATATGCTACCATTGCTAAGCTGTACACAATCAGTAACAACGTGATCACAGCTATGGAGCCCTTGGACTCACCAGACTTGGCTGAGGACAATAGCCGAGAAGGGAAGCAGGAGGACTGGTGCCAGAAGCTTCATGTAGGTGTCGTGCCCCAGGCCCTGGGGTACTCGGGTATCAGACTCAGTAGCTGTTTCACGGGGATGTCATGGGTGGCAGCGCCTCAGCCCGTGGCCTGGGTGGCACTGCAATAAGGGTTTATGTACAGGGGATAAGAGTTTGTTGTCACGTGACGCCACCTGTAGTACCTGGTGATGGGTCACCAGCACCGCAGCAGTCCTCCGGAGGGCGATGATATCGTGGCAAGGATGGCAAAGCTACCTACAGGTGGAGCTGGTCCTCCGAGGCAGTGTAGAGTAAAGGGGCAGCTGGGAATGGGACTTGTGCCCAGGGTAATGTCTTGCTAAATTTACCTGGATCGGGGCAGAGCCCGTACTTATGTAGCGCTCACTGACTTACAAATCAGGCATGAATGATAAAATTCTCTAAAGCAAGATTAAATTTATTTGTTTACAAAGTAGCACATGAATTGTTATCAATTGAATACAGGCTTAACACAAATTATACCAATTATACCTAGACTTAATTATAGCGAATTAGCGTCAATACTTTTACCGTGTATTGTAGCTGCTTCACCTTTGTCATCGGGGAGGTCACAATCAGGGAGAAAGGATCAACACCACGGCTTGCTTCAGAGAGACGTGCATCCATGTTGGCCTCTGGAAAGGTTTTTCCCCCACTCACTGACTGTGACTTCCTTAATTTATACCATTTTAGAATGGTATGATCCAGCTTTTTTCATGCCGTGACCACCAGCCACAGGATATTCACTTCTTCCTGTGATTGGCTGTGCAAGACGTCCATCTGTCTTCCTTTTACAGGATGTGTATGTCTCAAGAAGTTCAGCTCAGCTCATGATTTCATAACAGCATAATGTCAAGAAGAGTTCACCCTTTTTTATTTCAACAGAATACTGATACCTATATATTGAATGAATGATAAGACCTTTGGTCACTATATTCTATTTATGATTACCTGTTCTATACCTATTCTATCCACATCCACATGCCATTCTTATCACATTGGTATCACAGGTAAGAAGCAGTACAGCAGTCTATAGGGAGGCTGGGGACGGTGAGGAATAACGCACACACTCTGAAGAAGTCTCTTTTTCCTTTTACTGATGGTATGCACAGGTAAAGATGTCCAGGGCACTGTCGGGTGACCAGGTGCACAGTGAGTCTCCACAGAAAGTGGGTATAAGGCCTCCTCAGGTTCCTTGCTGTCACTGAAGCCCTGTCTGTATGCAACACGACTGGCCTCCTCACTTTCTCTGGTCCTTACTCTCGTCTCCTGCGCGGTCCACGGGTTACCCTCTCTGATCACTGCGGTGCTACTCCACACTACGGTGTCTGGCTCCCTCTTTCTGTGTACACAGGGGAACCGGGTGACTGAAGTCTCCACGGTGTGTAGGGGATTTCTGCAGTCCTAAAGTGTCTGATCTACAGGTCAAGAAAAACAGATCCTACCATATCAGACAATGTGAGCAGTAGCTCAGTGGGTACAACTACAGCTTGTCAACACAGAAACCTAAGTTTGTGTCTCATCTGAGTCCTCTCTACAGAGAGCAATGAAAATTGCATTTTAATTTATACACTGCAATTTTAATTTATTCACTGCACCCAGAGAAGGCGGGACAAAATGCATTATGGCCGGGACAAGGGACTTGAGCCCTCAGACTGGGACAGTCTTGCAGGATCCGGGACAGTTGGGAGATATGTGATTGGCACAACCAAACAGCCATTAACAATGAGTCAATTAACCAGCTTGCACTTTCCTGTAATCTATTTGACAGCTGTATCTCCACTGTGTATCAACCAGTACATCTGATCCTACCCTTAAATGGACCAGTTGACATTACAGATGTGCAGAATTGAGCAAATGATTATGAAAATTGTATAATTAGGCTATTAATGGGGGTTTAATTTTTAGGGCTGTGTGAATTGTAACTACAGATACAAGTCAAGACTCAGGGCCGCTTTACACACACCAACTTCTGTGTCCAACTTCTGAACAGATCTCTGGTTGCAGTGAAATCATGGACACATTGTTACATTTGTACACAGCCACAAAATGGAACAATGTGTCCATGATCTCACTGCAACCAGAGATCTGTTCAGAAGTTGGACACAGAAGTTGGTGTGTGTAAAGCGGCCCTTAGACTTCATAACACTCAGGTTCATGACTACAGAATTGTCCATGTTTATTTAGCATAAACTAATTCTCTAACACCTGCCGGAGGGCAATTATTCAATTTTTATTATTTTTAATACCATTTGAATGACTTTTATTTAGGTTTCGCAGTGTATATTAATACACTGCGAAACCCAAAAAGGGCTGTCACAGATGTCACACAGGGGAGGAACACAGGATCCTTCCTCCCCTGTGTGACATCACATCCTGCAGCGCCATTATACGCGCTGGAATTGCACATTGTCTGAACGGCGGGGCGTAATTCCAGCAGGTATAATGGCCTCTATGGGAGAAAGGGCGGGCTAAGGCCATGTCCACACACCATTTCACACAGCAGGCTGCCTAGTGTCCGCTTTCCCAGAGCGGGCAGGGAAACGCTCCTAGCAGCGTTTCCATGTGCGCTCGGCTTAAGCGGACACTAGGCAGCTTGCTGTGTGAAATGGTTACCACGATACACATCGGGTAACCATGGGCTGCGTCCGCAGAAAGCGGTGGCACACACACACCTCCGCTTCTCTGAAAAAACCTAAGTACTTAGTGGAGAACTGCTAAATACTTACAGCGGAGGTGTGTGGACATGGCCACAGTTGCGTAAAGAATTGACATGGTCATTCTTTTTATGCGCATGCTTTCTCCCATAAAAGATCAGCGTATATTTACGCAGTGTCTGCACGGCAAAAGTGAAAGTCCATTCACTTTGCCAGCAGATGTGGTGCGCTTTTTTTAAAAGCGCGTGCAAAAAAGCGCAATGTGTGAACGTGGCCTTGGGCTACGTTCACACACTGCTATATTGCTTTTTTTTACGTGCGTGTATTTTCTGCAGTTTCTTCATGAGTATTTTTACGCAGGTAGGAAAAATGCACTGCATTCACACACTGTTTTTTTTTTCATTGTACACTACAAAGACAGTGAAACAAAGTTTTGTCAAAAAAAGGTAAAAGGGTCCTTGATATAATTTCATCTCTTCTCATTATTGTGAAGAGAGTAAACACTGGAGTATACAGAATGGATAATCTGGCAGCTGCAATGTCCATCAGTGGAAGACGAGTCAGCAAGCTTGGCTGCGTTCACGCGTAACGTATTTCCCGTGCTTTTTTGCACGGGCGTATTTACCCACGTTTTGCGGCCGTGCTACTTAGCGCTGGTAAAAAAACGCGGTGCGTTCACACACTGTTTTTTCACACCCACATTTTTCCCCCAAAAGCACAAAGGAAGTGATGTCACAAGGGAGGAGGAAGAATCCTGTGTTCCTTCCCCGTGTGACATGTCAGGGCTGTAGTTTCCCTTTCGCTGTGAGTATACATACACTGCAAAAGCAAAATAAAAGTTAACAAAAGGTTTAAAAAAAAAAAAATACGCACTTCTCCGCCGGCTGTCCAGGGACCCGAGGGAAAGACGTCCGATCACTGGAAGGACCTGCATCATCTGATTGGCTAATAGCGATCAGCTGATGTGTCACGTGACACAACAGCTGAGCATTTCGCCCGGAGTTCATCGGAGTTCACGCTTGACGCAGCTCTGGTGTGAACTCCGATGAACTTTCCCACAGCCGGGTGCACAGCCTGTGCCTGCTACATCTCTACCAGTAGACGTGTGTGTCAACTGGTAGAGAAATCGCAGAGCTGAAGAAGAAGATCTCCTCTGGACTATGTCAGAGTTTTTTTCTTCAATAAAGATGGAGTCACTAATTGTGTTGTGTTTTATTTCTAATAAAAATCTTTTTCACTGTGTTGTGTTTTTTTTTTATATGATTACTAGAAATTCATGGCGGTCATGTCTAATATAAGCGTGACCACATGAATTTCGGGCTGAGGGGCAGCTGATAATGGGGTTAGGGCCAGTTTTGTTTTATCACCCAGTGAGCCACCGCACAAGGGCCATGTATAAGCCGGGTACAGTGCCAGAAGATAAACGTGCCACTTTCTGGGGCGGCTGCAAACTGCAATTCGCAGCAGGGGGGGGGGGGGCCAGAAAGCTTGGGCCACCCTGCGCTGCGGATTCCAGCTCAGCTGATCGTTTAAACCGGCGGGCGGGAATAAGCTGGCTTTTCACTATCGGGACTTAAACGATTAGCTGATACTATCAACTGATCGTTTAAACCAGCCGGCAGGAAAAAGCCAGCTTTTTACCCGCGGACTTACGATCAGCTGATGCTGTGAGGAGACAGCATCAGCTGATTACCAGAAGGAGATGCTGCTGATCGGATGTGTCTGCAGAGGGTGAGTATGAGGATTTTTTTTATTTTGTTCTCCTGTTTCACTTGTCATTTCACTTAGCAGCGAATATACAGGCAGCCAGAAGCTGATGCACATACGCTGCTAAGCAAAACTACATGTCACACATGTCACACGGGGGAAAGAACACAGGATTGTTCCTCCCCCCATGTGACATCACATCCTGCTTCTCCTCCCGACATTATACGTGGTAGAATTGCGTATTGTCTGAATGGCGATGCGTAATTCCAGCGGGTATAATGGCTCTTATGGGAGAAAGCACGGGCGCACTTGCGTAAAGAATTTACATGGTCATTCTTTTTTACGCGAGCGCTTTCTCCCATAAAAGGGCAGCGTAAATTTAAGCAGTGTCTGCACGGCAAAAGTGAAAGTCCATTCCCTTTGCCGGCAGACTCAGGTGCGCACTATGACAAAAACGAGCGCAAAAAAGCGCAATGTGTAATTGTAGCCTACATTCCCATGATGAGCATATGGGGAGTTTTTGATATTGCAGACTTTCTGCAGTATTTCTGTACCAATTAGCTATATTTGGTTGCTTGTGATTTTTATGAAACTTTTTAAGTAAAGCAGCAGAAACACACTAAGAACCCATCTGCGTTTTTTACCAGCGTATTTTTTTCATCTAATGTAATTTCATGGGGAAAATCTGTACATAAAACTCAGTGTACCTAGAAAAGAGATTTAATGGTGGGTTTACACGCCGCGATATCGGCGTCCAACTCCGACCCAACTCCGACAAAAAGTCACGTGGGTCGCGAGTTGGAGCCGATATCGGGTGCGCGTTGTACTGTTTTAGCATCCAACGCGATGCTGGAACGATGCCAAAACGATATCGGAGTTGAATAGCAAAGCTATTCAACTCCCCGATATCGCAAGGCCGTTGTACCAGCATCGCTGCGTGTGACAGCCCAACTCCGATCTGTACTCGCACCTCACCCATTAACTCCCATGTTAAATGGTCGTTACTGGGTTGGTGGGCGTACACATCAGAGGGACGTTGTTTCCCGATATCGCAGCGTGTAAACCGGCGATGCAATATCGGGAAAGGGGCTGAAAAAATGCGCGCTCCCGCGGCGTTGCCTCCGATATCGCAGCGATATCGTGACGTGTAACCCCACCATAAGAGTTGCAGACTTGAAATACGCACTACAGGTCAGTTTATGCTGAGGAAAAAAAAAACACAATAGGCATGAGATTTGTATAAATCCCATCCACTTTACTGAAACTTTAAGACACTGCATTATATGTGTAGCAAAAATACACAACATCCAAAACTCATTGTGGTAAGTTAACTTTATTTGGAAGAAATGCCCTATAAATTACGCAGAACAAGAATTAAGTAAAGCTATTTCTCAGTTTTATTGTTATCATTTGTTGCACAAGTGAAAAAGGAAAATAAAATACATGCATGAATGATTATCATGGATAATGAACCTATTTTTTGTTGTGAACAGATTTAATCCCTGGAAAGTCGCTGCGGTGCTCACGAACATATAATACACAATATTCTGAAGCATCAGGTATAAAATCATGCAGTTCTCCAGAAAATTTCCTCAACTGGTCAATGGATGTGTAACCTAAGGAAGGTCAAAATGAAAAATAAAAAGTACTTAATAATATGTAACATTGCAGTTTTCACTGTGATTCTTGAAAATATTGGTAGCTGGCAACCCAATCCAAATCTATCCTCCTTTCCATTAGGTTTCAATTGTTCTTGTCTGGTTGCGTGGACCTTACTGGAGATGTTAAGTGTGAATCTGCAAGTTTGACTTGCTCGTGACCTATGGTACTGTGGAGTCCACTGGGACGGGGTACTCGGTACCGGATGGGGTATCACGGGGTTATCACGGTGGTCTGGAACTGGACAATGGACCGTGGGTTGAGCCTAACACAGCCCTTTTACATCCAGGTCCTTCTTCCTCAGTGCTGCCCCGCACTGAACTGCCCACTTCCTCTCCACACCAGAATATATAGGGAAGCAGCTTTTGCTCACCCTTCTGGCTTGAAGGCGCTAGAGTAGTGTTGTGGGAATCTTACCCTTTGTGGTGTTACTGTGGCACATGAACCCTGGGGTGCTACAGTACAATTGGATGTTTTACAGTATGAGTCAGTCCCATTTCACCCGCCAGGTTTTTTTGAGTACGAGAAAAACTACCGTATATACTCGCGTATAAGCTGAGTTTTTCAGCCCAAAAATTGGGCTGAAAAGTCTCCCCTCGGCTTATACGCGAGTATATACGGTATATAAAAAAAAAAAAATCTCAAGGGGTAGTACACAGCAGCCCCAGGCCCCCCTCACTGTTTGGCGCCCCCACCTCAGGATGCCCCCCCCCGCACGCAGCGCTGCGCTCATACATTACCAGCCTGTCAGCTGTCATCCTCCGGTGGCGGATCGCGGCTCCGGCTTCCATCTTCTTCTGTGTCTTCCTGCATGTCACATGACCGGCCGGCGTCGCGATGACGTCATCGCGATGAGCCCCGGTCACAATGCAGGAAGACACAGAAGAAGATGGAAGCCGGAGCCGGGAGCCGCGATCCGCCACCGGAGGATGACAGCTGACAGGCGGGTAATGTATGAGCGCAGCGCTGCGTGCGGGGGGGGGGGCATCCTGAGGTGGGGGCGCCAAAAAGTGAGGGGGGCCTGGGGCTGCTGTGTACTACCCCTGGGGCTGCTGTAAATACCCCTGGGACTGCTGTGTACTACCCCTGGGGCTGCTGTATACACCCCTGGGGCTGCTGTATATACCCATGGGGCTGCTGTGTACTACCCCTGGGGCTGCTGTGTACTACCCCTGGGGCTGCTGTATATACCCCTGGGGCTGCTGTGTACTACCCCTGGGGCTGCTGTGTACTACCCCTGGGGCTGCTGTGTACTACCCCTGGGGCTGCTGTGTATTACCCCTGGGACTGCTGTGTATTACCCCTGGGGCTGCTGTGTACTACCCCTGGGGCTGCTGTGTATTACCCCTGGGGCTGCTGTGTACTACCCCTGGGGCTGCTGTGTATTACCCCTGGGGCTGCTGTGTACTACCCTGGGGCTGCTGTGTACTACCCCTGGGGCTGCTGTGTATTACCCCTGGGGCTGCTGTGTACTACCCCTGGGGCTGCTGTGTACTACCCCTGGGGCTGCTGTGTATACCCCTGGGGCTGCTGTGTACACCCCTGGGGCTGCTGTGTACACCCCTGGGGCTGCTGTGTACACCCCTGGGGCTGCTGTGTACACCCCTGGGGCTGCTGTGTATACCCCTGGGGCTGCTGTGTACACCCCTGGGGCTGATGTGTATACCCCTGGGGCTGCTGTATATACCTCTGGGGCTGCTGTGTACTACCTAAGGGCTGCTGTATACCACTGGGGCTGCTGTATATACTGCTGGGGCCTGCATACCACTGGGGAGGCTGCTGTATACTACCACTGGGGAGGCCTGTATACCACACTGCTGGGGGCTGTATACCTGTGCTGGGGTCCACCCTCGGCTTATACACGAGTCAATAGGTTTTCCAGGTTTTGGGGGCAAAAGTAGGGGGGTTGGCTTATACACGGGTCGGCTTATACACGAGTATATACGGTAATTAAAATCTGTCAAAGTTGGCTCAGAATTAATGGGGTTGTCTAGCATTCTGATGAAAGTCTGTAGTCATTAGTTAAGGAGAGGTTCCGGCACCAGCTGGTTGATTCCAAAATCTTTATTCCACAATTTTAATATCACAGGGAAACAAGGCAAAACAATTCAGGCATATGGTTGGGTGACCGGGCACTGGTTTACGCGTTTCGAGGTGTAAATTACCTCTTAATCATAACCACTCGGTTATTAACTGCGATATATGAGGGATTATGCTGATATTGGCGCTATCTCTAGACTCAGTTCATGCAGCAGGAGCCCCGGCAGTGTGTACCATCAAGCTGCTGCTGTGGATGGCATAGGCACAACTCCCGTGCCATCTCTCTAACGTAACTATACATCCTATACATCTTAATGTACAGTTCTGTCATTTTGTGGGAAGGATGTAAAGGGGTTTTCCCATGAACAAAGTATATTTTAATCAATAGATCTTGGAATAATAATAATTTCTACAATTTGATGTGTTAAAAAAATGTTCCTGTGCTGAGATAATCTTATATATGTGTCCCTGTTATGCAATGTGTAAAGGCCGTATTTGACCATGCAGAAAAATGGTTGTTGCATACCACAATTCCAACCCAGGAGAGGAGAATGGACAGACAGAACAGCATGGGATCGCAGCTGCTGCTTTTTGTGAGGCAAAATATTTCCCTTACAATTTTCAAAAATGAAAAATTTGGTGACAAGTCCTCCTTAACGATGCAAGGACTTGTATTTTTAAATGATACCATTTTATCATGTGATATACTAGAAAGCTGGAAAAAAATTTCAGAGTGGCAAAACAGCAAAAAGGAAGCCAAAGTGCAATTTTTTTTTGGCCTTTTAGGGTACTTTCACACTAGCGTTTTTTTTAAATCGCGGCAGATGCGGTGAAAAAAACGCATCTGCCGCGATTACCGCATACCGGCTGCACTTGCGGCACGGTTGCGGCACAGTTGCAGCAAGCCCCATACAATGTATATGCGGGCTTGCGGCAGGTGCGGCAAGTGCGGTTTTGGCACTTGCGGCAGGTGCGGCCGCGAAAAGAAACGCGGCTGCGGCCGCACCTGCCGCAAGTGCCAAAACCACACTTACCGCACCTGCCGCAAGCCCGCATATACATTGTATGGGGCTTGCCGCAACTGTGCCGCAACCTTGCCGCAAGTGCAGCCGGTATGCGGTAATCGCGGCAGATGCGGTTTTTTCACCGCATCTGCCGCGATTTAAAAAAAACGCAGATGTGAAAGCTGCCTTAGTTACATCATTTATTTTTGGTAAAAATTGCCTGGCAGCATGATCCTCCAAGTAAGTACAATTACGGAGGTATCAAACATGCAGTTTTTGTTTAATTTAGCTGGAAAAAATAATTCAGATTTTTGAAAAAAAACAAAAAAGTCAAAAAGTCACCATTTTATAGAAGTGGTAACATTGTCAATTTTCAGGATATGGAGCTGTTTGTCTTTTGCTTCCTGAGACAATGCTCTTTGAAATATCATTTGGGGTTAGAAGTTATGTTTTGTTTTTACATTTTTTGTGTTGCAGCGGCCGAAAAACCGCATTTCTGGGTTTTTGATCTGTTTTCTCTTGTTATGCCATTAACCAATAAAATGAATATATTTTATATTTTGATAGCACGTTTACGAACACAGTGATTACCAATATGTTGGTTTTTTTTAAAATATTTTCTTCTACATTTTTAATGGGGGAAAAGGGGCTAATTGAACTTTTATTATTTTATATTGTAATTATTTTTACTTTTCACTGTATTATGGCCACTTTACACACACCAACTTATATGTCCAACCTCTGACCAACTTGCTGGTTGCAGTGAAATCATGGACACATTGTTCCATTTGTACACAGCCACAAAATAGAGCAATGTGTCCATGATTTCACTGCAACCAATAAGTTGGTCAGAAGTTGGACAGATAAGTTGGTGTGTGTAAAGTGGCCCTAAGTCCACTGATTGCTTGTGTTATATACAGCAATGCCATAGTACTGCTGTATAAAACAAAAATCACAGTCTGCTATGAGCGACAGGTGTACTGTTCGTACAGAAACAGGTGTTTTAAGCAGACCACTGGCCATCACAGCAACTCATCAACAATCAGCAATTTCATTACAGGAGCGCTGATGAGCGGATAGAATGGCTTGCCCCCCTGTCGACACGTTGTAGATGTTGCTGTAACACATTTAAGGCTGGCTTCACACCACGGTGTTCTGCATCAGGTTCTGACTGGTTTGAACTGGATAGAACCTGATCCAGTTTTGCCTCCCATGTATCCCTATGGTGCAGGATTGGTCCTATTTGGCCATCCGGTTTTGTGTATTCTGTCCCGGATTCATTCTTGTCTGGTTTTTCACCATCCCCAAAATCGGAACCTGCAGCATTTTAGGCTCCAGTGAAAAAAATCTGACAAACCAGGACAGAAAAGGATCCGGGGTGATCCTGAACCCATAACATGGGTGTCTATGGGCATCAGATCCGTGAAAAAATCGGATTGTTTCCCGGATCCGATTTTAAACACAGAGC
This sequence comes from Allobates femoralis, assembly GCA_033576535.1. Taxonomy (NCBI): domain Eukaryota; kingdom Metazoa; phylum Chordata; class Amphibia; order Anura; family Aromobatidae; genus Allobates; species Allobates femoralis. Next base: position 209,387,677 of record JARQOC010000004.1, read on the forward strand.
ATGCTCAGAAACCCTACTGTTCTAACTTCAGCACCATGGAGAGGCTATGAATTCAGCATCAAGGACAATGGCAGAGCAGACACAGGCAGACTTCAAGACCATGGACAGAGGCAGAAAACCAATCCTGTAAAAAACAGGATCCAGGATCATATTTGGCCACACTTTCTACACATTCTGTCATGTCAGGATCTGCAAAAAACAGGATCCACCCTAACACACAAAAACCGTGGTGTGAAGCCAGCCTAACATCTTCAGGCTCCGCTCCGCCTTGTTGAGCACAGATAATGGCTGATTATTATTAAAGCCATCATCTGCCAGCAAAGATATGGGCTCAGCTTATGAGCCTGTGTCAAAGTTAAGGAGCTGTCATGTGAAGTCCTCAGTGCATGATATATCAGTAAGGGGTTAAGGAGAAGGTAGGTAAAGATTTTTAATAGTACTGGCACTCTCAGTACATCTATTTTAAAGCTGCAAATTTCTGCTTTGTGGTTTCTGTTTTTAGGAATCACAATGCAAAGTCTTATCAGCACTAACCTGAGCTTACGTAGGTTCTTGCAAATTATCTCCATGTAATAATACTTCAATATCTAAGACCAAATTTTTAATTGTAACCTCCTCTTGTTAGTAGGTCTCTCATGCGTCTTGTATTCCATCACTTTATAATATGGAAATGCTACTTTATCTCTCTTTTTTTTAAATAAAAATGATTGTATAATAGTATACTATAATATACTGTATATAAGTTTTGGTTTATGTTTTCTTCATGCTGGAGTTGTATGATTGTAAATTAATATTTAGTTTTTCAATAACAATATTTCCAATAACATTTTGCATATTAAACATATTATGGTTTTTTTTTTATTGAAATCAAAAGGTTGGGCTATCAAATCTAATGTAACTGTTTTACCTGAAAACATGTTATTTTCTGGGTACTTATGAAGGGTGTGGAGTTGCAGATCCTCAGATTTTTCGCAATCAGTCATGTATCTTAACAGAAAACAATATTAGTATTAACACAAAAGATGTTCTAAAACATTACACAAGACATCTTCATTTTCACTTACACTCCCTGATAGAAGTTATGTCGCTTATCCAGGTTATGTAAATAAAAGCTTATAACCCGATGTTAAATTCATCCATTGGTTGTATAAATTACTCTTTTGAAAGCTGAAACCCTCTGAAAGGTGGTTTAGGTTAAGAAAATAGATTGGCATCAATGCTGAAATATTGATCATTTAATGAACACAGAATCAGTGGCGGATTATAATGAGGTCAATATGGGCAGTCGGCACGGGCCCAGTGCTGTGGGGGGGGGCCCACCAGCCCAGGGTAAATTGCCCCATTATAATCCGCCACTGTCTGTCTGCACTGCTGCACTGCTGCCACCCTGCCCCCCTTCTTCCTCCCGCATGTCATGACGTGACATGCGGGAGGACCTTGGTAAGTGACCGCGGTTACCGGCACCTGTCCGCTGTGTGTGTGCCGCTGTGTACTTTTCACCTGTCAGTGTGCGGCTGCAGCTTTGTTCCTCCTCCTGCTCTGCACCCGGCTCCACTCTCTGGCTGACTTTCCATTAGCCACGACCCCTGGCCGACGTGCAGCTTTCCAGCCAGAGAGGAGCTTTACGTCACTGTTGCACCCTGTAGGATGGCAGCCATTGGAGGTTCGGCTGCATTCAAGTTTGATTTTGGCGGGGGCTGGGAGCGCTGCCTCTGGAGACTGTGAGCCCAGGCCAGCGGTGATAAACTACAATAGTAAGATAAGAAGCTGCCTCTGAACTGTCTGTGATGTATTTACGTCTTGCCTGGGATGGGGGAAGGAGGGAGGGAGAGAGCCACATATAACATCTGCAGGCTGCATTGTAAAGACACTGAATCTCATTTAAGATTAGTACACGAGTGTCTGTGTGTCTATCTCTGTGTAAATGTTGTGTGTCTCTGTATGTATGCCAGTATGTGTGTTTGCGTGTCTTTAAATGTTAGTATTTGCTTGTGGTTATACATGGTTGTGTCTTTGTATGTTAGTATGTGTGTGAATATAGGTGTCTTTGCGTGTGCATGTATTTTTTTTTAATGCATATACATGTATGTCTGTGTGTTATAGTTATGTGTATTTATACGTGTGAATGTATATATGTGTATGTCTTCATGCCTGTGTGTATGTATTTGTATATATGTGTGTGTGTATGTATGTATATATGTGTTTGCCTGTGTTTGAGTGTGTATTGTGAGGTGTAGCGGTGTTGGGGAGGCAGGGAACCAGGCACGGACAGTTCTCAACTCACGGTTTATTGATCTCCGTCCGGTTACAGTCACCAAAACACAGATCCGGAGCGCAGCCGGCACACTTCACACCGCTTGGTGTATCTCCCGACCGCTGACAGGCTCTATCAGCCCCACCAGAGATAATCCCTTCCCAGGACCACTTCAACTTTCCTTCAGAGCTCCTCAATCAGGCTCTGCACTGGAGAATATCTCACTCCAGACTCAAGGAACCACACCCAGGGTTCCTATGTCCTCTTAACCCCTTCTGCTCTGAGAAGAGGAATCCCATCTAATACCTGGCATGGAGTACATCCTGCGGCACTGGAGCACGCACCCAAAGAGGCACATACCGGTCGCAGCATACCGACCCGGCCGGTGCCTCACATATCCCCCCCCTATGTTCAAGCGTATGGGTTTGAACACCAGGCCATAACCCTGGGCCCTGTGAGGGGACCACGTCACGGCGCGGAGCACCGGCGGAGCCAAGCAGGGGCACCCGGGGGTACCAGCGGTGCCAGACCCCACGAGCAACCAACCCGTTCGGGCTCCCGGCACCCACCAACCCCGGACGGGTACCAACGACAGAGCCCTGGGGCCCTACGAGGGTAACGGGGTCGGCGCGCGGCACTGCTGCACCGTTCCGGACGGGGAGTCGGCGCGGCCGGCGCACGGGGCTCTGCACCCGGGGGTTAGTCACATCAAGTCCTCTGGGTATCCCGGGGGCGGGATCCTCGGGCTCCGGGCCCTGTCTATCCTTCATCCGAAGGGCCATATACCCGTTCCACAATACCCGGAACAAGGGCATATCCCTCCCCAGCACAACATCATAAGGGAGATCCTTTACCACCCCAACCACATGTTGAACCGCCTAGCTGGGGTAGCAAACGTGACACGCTTCATTGGATACCTGCGATGATCCCCATGGACACTCATCACCCTGACCGTACGGCCGGTGGATTTGGTCCTGGAGACCAAGGAGGCACACACGAGGGTCACGTTGCTCCCTGAGTCCAGTAGGGCCGTCACCTCATGACCGTTAAGCCGTACACGGCACATTACATTCTCAGCATCCCGGGGGGCCGAGCCCCGTTTTCCGACAAGGTGGGCGAACATGGACCGCCTCCGGGAATAGTCACAGTCCATTGGTTCCCCGTTGAGGGGACACTGCGCCATCATATGTCCAACCTCCCGGCATCTTCTACATCGGGGTGGTTCCCCGCTATACCAGGGGCCAAACCGCGGCTGTCCGGATCGCTGCTTTGCTGCATGGGGAGGCCCGTTTTCAGCCTGAGCCGGGCGCTCGCCCGCCCGGGGGCCGGGTTGGGGGTCCCTACTGTCTGGTGTGGTGGGCGCGGCCTTGCGGGTAGCCCGCATTGTCCCAGTGTCCCGGATCAGTTCCTGTGTGGCCACATGGCGCTCCACCACGTTCACCAACTGGTCTAGGGAACCCGGGTCACTGTGTCCCACCCACTTTTGTATGGGGACGGGCAGCGTACGCACGAAGCGATCCACCACCACCCGCTCTACCATCTGAGCCGGACTCAGGGCTTCAGGCTGCAGCCATTTTTTAACCAGATGCAACAAATCATAGGCCTGTGAGCGCACGGGTTTGCCTTCCTCGTAGGCCCATTGGCTCACCCGTTGGGCCCTCACATATGTATTGACCCCGGTACGGGCCAATATCTCCCCCTTCAGGGCTCCATAGTCCAGGGCATCCTCAGTACACATGTCTATGTATGCCTTTTGGGGATCACCAGTCAAATAGGGCGCCAGCACCTCGGCCCACTGGGCAACCGGCAGTCTCTCCCGTTCAGCCACCCGCTCAAACACGGCCAGGAATGCCTCCACATCATCCCCCGGGGTCATCTTTTGCAGCGCTTGTCTTACCGCTTTACGGACGCTGCAGTCGTCACCTGGTCCTCGGGGCTGATCCCCTGGTATGGTCCGCACAGCCTCGATCAACAGGGCCATCTGCTCCTGGTGCCTCCTCTCTTGCTGCTGCTGAGCTTCCTGTTGCTGCTGCTGGGCCAGCACCAGGTGTTTGAGCACCTCCTCCATGCTGGCTGCTGGTTTGTGTTGTAATGTAGCCGGCCGAATCCAGGACATGCGATGCCGGGCACCACGCAAGAGACTGGCTGCAATGATGACTGCTGCTCCTCTTACTTATCAGCCGCTCATTAG